>CM065117.1:7772248-8372248 GCA_033026305.1 Cirrhinus molitorella
GGTGTCGTAGATGTCCTGGAGGGAGGGGAGAGGGACACCAACGATCTTCTCAGCTGCTCTCACTATGCGCTTAAGTTTCGTACGGCAGGATGCGTTAGCACAGTGTCAGCTTTTCTTCCACAGCTTGCACTTAGTGCATTTACTGACATCATGATCATCAGTTTTGCATATCCAACAGTTCCACTTCTCTGAAAGTCTCTCAGTCTTTCATTGGCCTTTTTCTCTCCCCTCCTCCTTTCTTTCCGTTTCTCTTGGCACGCCACCAGAGTCGGGCAGTAATTAGTTACTAGTAACTTTAATAATAACTTTACTGTAATAATATTACTTTTAGTAACTAGTAGTGTAACTAATTACTAATAAGAGTTCAGTAACAATATTACAATCCATAAAACAGCTTAGTTACTTTTGATGCCTCAACCCTGCTGATTAAAAATCAACAATAAAATAATTCCTAGATTTATTTTTAGAATTTTCATGACTCACACATGTATGTGTTGTCCCCAATCCAACAGGCAATCTTGGAATATGGAAAAGCTTACATTCGGCAGAAATATTGCATTATATTGATTTTGTCTGGAAAAAAGATTATCTGAACACTGTTGTGTAAGTTGTGGCTTTACTTTACTCTGGCATTACATCTCACCCACAACCATCTGATCAGCATTTGGATTTTTTTGAAAATGAAATAATTTCTTACAAAAACTTATATGATTTGACAAAATATACAGTATAATGAAATATAATCATATATTGGTAACAGAGAAATTACATTTAATTTCAAAAGTAATAAGTAAACTAACAATATTGTTTTTGAAAGGAGTAGCTAGTAATAAGTAATATATAACATTCTTTGAGTAACTAGCCCAATACTGCACACCACATAGCTCCCCGCTCCCATCATAGCCTTCATGAAAGTCAGTTGCAAATCTTTGTCAGCCTTGGTCTTGGTTCTTTCTCGTTTTGCTAACTGCAGCTCCTCTGCATGCATAGCATGCTTCAGGATGACAGTCAGTCATCCGTCATTCCATTCAAGTTTTCACTGCTTGTGCGAACTCAGGTCTCAGTCCATGCAGCAGAGCACTTCTCAAATGACATTCCCATGTGTCAGACACGATTCACCTGTTGACGGGCTCGTCTCTTTATCTGGGGAGTTTTGCGTGCAGCTTCCTTGTCTATCTCGTCCTGCGTGGTTTCAGGAATGACATCGGGATCTTCATCTGTCATGTCAGGCCTCTTTATCTCCTTTGGCCATGCCCCGCTTCCATCTTCTGTGCTACTGCTTCTGGCTGCAGTACTTTTGGCACTGGCCGCAATGCTGCTGCTTCCACTGGTGGTGTGGTTGGCTCTGCTGGCTGCGCTGGCTGTGTCACTGGCCCTGGTCACGGTGCTGCCGGTCTTCTTGGAGGAGAGCAGTCGAGGTCAGGGTCTGCTTTCAGAGCTTGTAACTCAGCCATGGGATAGTGATGATACAGTGGCGGTGCATGTTTAGAAACACAAACATCAGAAAGATTAGTACCATTATGTGTTGTGATTATTTTCTCTTCACATTTTTCACTTTCATTCTTTCTTTTCTGTGAGCTGACTACTTTTGTATAGCCATTCTTTCTCTCTTTTCTGCCTCCTTCATCCAATAATCCACCGTTTTCTTGCAGTTCACACACGTTTCACACAACACCCTTTCTGCTTTTTGCTACCCTCTTCAACTGATTCCTACACAACATTTAATCTTGTGACACTTAATGTTCCCTTCTTTGGAAAAACATGATATTTAATTAACTGTTCCACATCTCGCATGCATCTTTGGCCAGTTAAGTTTCTCATCTTATTAAACACTGGTGTATCATATTTCTCGAGCTTGCTCTTAGACCTCCCCATACTGTCTGTTTCTGACCCTCCCTGCAGGTGCCTAGGTTCTCTGTCAGACGTTTCTAACAGATCTGACTTTTATCCCAAAATCAGATGGGCTGAAGTGCTATCCCTCACACTTCTACTATACCCCCACAGCCCCAATTTTCCCTCTTAGAAATGTGTTAACTGTGTTGCACGTGATTTTATTCCCCTAAATTTTTATCACGTCTTGTGCCCAGTTTCAATTACGTTTCAGTTTCGGGGTTAGGGCTGAACTGCTAATGTTCAGGATGTACGGTCACCGTCCCTCTGTCAGGTCCAGAAGAGACATCCAAGGAATCCCACTTCTGACACCAAACGGTTGTGGCAAATATGTTATCTTTGTTAATTGTAAAGAGAGAAAAATATATATATTCTAATTTATATATCTTCTAATGATCTGAAATAACAATAGGTAGATATTCAGAGTTTACAACCTGAGGAATTAGAGAAATATTGACAAAAAAATATCTATACTAAAGAAAGACTGATGGGCATTTGAGTATAATTAATATTTTCTTGCTGTAGTATTAGTGTCTCCATGGGTCAAAGTTACAATTATGAATCATAAACTCAGAAAAAAAATCTCTGACATGAAAGAGGGAGCTTTCTTAACAGTACTTGATTTATTTAAATCCAGATCAGTAACACAGTTTAGATCTCCCCAAATATGAAAATATGTGTGTTCAGGGCTAGAATCTTTGACAACAAATTCTGAGCAAAGAGAGTATTTTCAAAGTTCAGGGCATATACATTTACCAAAGCCACTGGTGTTTGTGCAATTTTCCCTTTCACAATTACATATCTACAATTCAAATTTAATAGGATGAAGAATTTGTGATATCCAATAAGTTTGGAGTCTGCATTGATTCTTGAGGTGCAGATGTGTTTCCTGGAGGAAAACAATGTCAGGTTTTTGTAGTTTCAAATGTGTCAAAACTTTGGATCTATTAATAGGACCATTTAGTCCTTTCACATTCCAACTCAAGAATCTAACTGAACTTCTGGTATTGTCCATCAGATTAGGTTAATATATAAGAAGAGAGAAGGCCACAAGCAGAGTAAAAGAAGAAAGAGAAGAAGAAAAAAAAAGAAGGAAAAGAAACTCAATAAAATTGGGGGAAAAAACACCCACCATCCCTCCACTTCCCTACCCTGAACAGCACTCAGTTTCTTGCCTCCATTCCTGAACAACTCGGGTACCTCAGATGCTCAAAAACCATATCTATTTGCATCTGTGTCACATTAAGTCACTCCCAAACATGTAGAATGACACAGAAAACATTCATTTCAGGCAACATGAAAATGTTTGTCTCATTTGGTTAAGAGTTATCAATTAACAGAGTAAAACTGCTAATAAAATGGTGTTTTTTATTTCTACATTTATCTCTGCGTGATACCTAAGAAGTTGAGTACCATCGCTGCGCTTTTTTGGGACAGTCGAATTGAAACTTCTCATCGCCGAGGTCAGTCAGCAGGTGAGCTGGGAATCTAACTAAAACTCACCTGCCTGTAGCTTTTTAGTAACCCTTCAGATATTGATTAGCTTGTTCAGGTGTGTTTGATTAGATTGAAGCAAAACTCTGCAGGACCAGAGTTCGCCACCCCTGGTATAGAGTAATGAGACAATTAAAATTTCACCAGTTACTGCTTACAATTTCTTCTAAATATGCAACTTTATTATTATTAAATTAGGAAATATCAAGACAGCAGCAAAGTGGGGCAGTTCCTGTGACAAAACCCATGGGTTTGGACACAGGGCAGTTCATTTTGTATTGTCATGTATGCAACATTTTATTCCAGGTGCAGCGAACATCGATCCTGAAAAGTTTAGCTCCAACCCTTATAAAACCTCTAGTTCTAGTTTTACTTCAAACCTTGATTAGCTTGTTCAGCTATACCATAATGGTAGATGAACAAATCCAGAGTTACAGGATTAGTTTCGAGTTGACAAAACCAAACCGATGCAATCAGGCTTAATTGGTACCATGAGGCAGCTTATCAACTTTATCTGTCAACTCAGGATTTGATCCTTAAGCTATGATTACTCCACAGGCGCGTACACATAAAAAAGTGACTTCGGCACTGAACAACCAATTGCTTCAATATGGATAGAGCGAAAGCAGTATATTTTTACGTGGAGGAGCAAGAAATAATTATTCAAAAATACGAAGAATATAAATGTGTTTCAAGCACACAGTAATGCTGTTTCTGCTGCCAAAGCAAGAGAAGAGAGAAAAAGATTGCTGATTGCGTTAAATGGATAGTTTCCCCCAAAAAATGAAAATTGTCATCAATCCCTTACCCCCATGTTGTTCCAAACCCGTAAAAGGTTTGATCATTTTCGGAACACAATTTAAGATATTTTGGATGAAATCCGGTAGCTTTTTGACTGTCCCATTGACTGCCAAGTAAATAAATCTTTCAAGGCCCAGAAACATATGAAGACGTTGTCAAAATAGTCCATCTGCCATCAGTGGTTCAACCATAATTTTACGAAGCTACGAGAATGCTTTTTGTATGCAAAGAAAACAAAAATAATGACTTTAGTCAACAATTCGTCTCCTCTATGTCATCGTAGCGCCATTTTGGAAATCATCCACTGGACGTAAACAACGTATGCTGTTCTGTGTCAGCCACTACACACAGATACGTTTTCTATGTGTATTTACGCTATTATTAATTAGTTGCACACTGAAAAAAAAAAAGATTAATTGAATTTACAATTTTTTTTATTTTAAATTTTAATTATTTCTTTCTTAATTTTTTTTTTATGGTAGGCCTATGTGATTGCAATCAATTTATTTTAGCTATATTTAAATACATTTATTTGACTAACTTTCAACACTTATTTTAATTAAATGTAGCTAAAATACATTGTTTGTGACCACTTACCTTAAAATGTAGTAGCATTTTTTTTTTCAGTGCAGTTTAATTCATCTCGATCTTGACCCTGGTTTTATTGAGGACCACATTGAAGCGGTTTTGTGGCCTTGTCTGAGGGTCAGTATAGGGGGTTAGCAAAAGTCTCCTACCAACAGACCATCAAAAAGCCCTGTCCCAGAACAAAAAAGGGGAAAACTGTATAAGATTTGCTTTGTCAATTAAAATGAACACTTTTACTTTTTTTGTATGGTTCCAGATTTTTCCTGACTTCCTCGAAATGCTGACACAATGCAGACTTGCGGAAATGTGTGAATCATGCACTGAGCCAGGCCATTTGGCATCAAGCTTGTGATCATGCAGTCATGAAATTTACAGTAGATCATTGTCATGTTTTAATGATTCATCTCACTGAAAATTAAAATAAATAAAATCTTGCATGTGTAGTACACCTACATGAACATTGAGGCTGTGAAACTTTCTATTCACATAGTCTGCCATATGTTCTCCAAGAGCTGTGGAGATTGCAACGTGTGCAGTCTATTGCTCCTATGACTTTAGGGAATCCTATCATAACATAAAAAAAATTGTTTGTAAAATAATATTAACATGTACTGTATATTGTATCATTAAAGTGTTCTTAGTGAAATCGGCTTTTTGGGGAGAATAAAAAAGTGAATGTATAAAATTAAATCTGTTCATGTGATGTCACCCTATCAATCTTACCAGCAATTTCATAAAAGCCCTGTTTTATGGACATGGACGATAAATGTCCGGGTAACACTATGAAGCTATTTATGTAGCCCTGAAGTGCGAGGACCACCTTGTGAATGGTTCAAAAAACCGTGTTTTTCCCAAGGTTCTCTGCATCACCAACCCCATATAAGTACGTACCACTTGCAAAAAAACAACGCAATACATACCATATGTATGTACCATAAGTTTGCAAATATAAGAGATTCCTTCCGTGGAGAAACATTATCTTTCATACAAGTAAGTATCAGGAAAAGCTAAGCTTTCTGTTCCTAAAACTCGTTCTCTGCGAAGTGCTCGTCTAACTATTTGTGCGAAGATGTCCACAGGACTTGTTAGAAAAGGTGTAGCCATTACAACAGACACTGGGAAATGTGACATCACCTATATGTTTCTTTGATCACAGCTGATTGGTCCAATTTCAGTTTGAGATCTCCAACTCAGAACATACCCTGCCCTGGAGCAGGTTAGCGGTGGAGTGTAAGTTACTATGGCAATGAACGCAGCTAAAAGCCAAGCCACCTTCATGGTACCTAAAACCCAGGATTGGTGCAAACTGAACTGAAACTTACCCGGCTAGCCAGCTAATCCGGCTTCATGGTATAGGCCCCAGGTGTGTTTAATTAGGGTTGAAGCTGAACTCTGCAGAGCTGCGGCTTTCCAGGACCAGAGTTCGCCACCTGTGCCCTATAATCTTCAGAACAATTTTATTTATTTTTCAAAATAAAAGAAACATCTAATTATGTGTAATCAAGAAAAAATATATTAGGCAGAATTACAAAAATGTGGATAAATATACAATTTAATAATAGTAAAATAATTTAACAGAACTCACTTTGAGTGTGGACACATATAGACACTTACGCAGTGTTAAAAATAACACTGAAGCAGTGTTGAAGTTAATAAGATGATTAGGTAATTAACAGCTGATGATTAAACATTAGTATAGACACCTGATGTTAACTAGCAGAATCAATCAATCATTATAGTGGTCAGTGTTTGCATTAGTTGGGATCTTGACCCTTATATCTTTAATATTAGATTTTGTTTGGCTGTTGTATCTATGTTAAAACAGACAGACAAGTCAAGAGCAGCAGTCATCAGGTGATCATGATTATGTTTTAACATCATCATTATTTCACCTAGAGTCTAATCTCTGAGTTATTTTTCCTTTACTAACTATGACTATTATTCCTTTATGACTATGTAAACCAACAGCAATATATCCTGTATTTTCTATACATTTTGGAAAGAATTCTTTCAAGCAATTCTGAATAAAAAAAAAACTAAACATAGTTTAGGCACACACAGACATCAAGAATCAGCATGAGAATCACAACAACGGTGAGCAAGTGGTAGCCAATCAAAACTCATCCGTGGTTCCCATCATGCATTGTCACATTGTCTTTCTATTTGTTTAGCGATGATCTGTTTTTTCGAATATGCTGTTTATCACCATTGTTAAGATTCATACACTGATTCTTGATGTCTGTGTGTGCTAAATAAATAATTTAATTTAAAAAAGATACTTTTTTTTTTTTTTTTTTTAAATTTATAATAAGAGCTGCTTAAAAGAATATTCTCCAAATGTATAGCAAAACCATGATCTATTGCTGTTGGTTTACAAGACAGTCAATGAAGGAAAAATAACTCAGAGATGAAATAATGATGATGTTAAAACATAACCATGAGGACCTGATGACTGCTGCTCTTGGTTTATCTGCCAGTTTTACTGATGAAACCTGTGATTATAGAGTGAGGCTTCTTTTTACATTTAGCAACAACTTTTAAGGTTTTGTTTAGTTTGACATTTGGTTTTGTGTTTTTGGAAAGACAGCTCCTAGGAGGCCATGAAGTAGTACAGAGCAGAGGAAGCAAGCACTTTATATTTCTTTTTGTTCAAAATATAAAAGATTTACATTTCTCCAATAGTGCATTTACTTTTTCAGAGGAAGCACTTGCAATTTACTTGCATTTCTTCAGTGGAAGTTATAAGTCTCAACAAATAGATTTCTGCTCATTTATTTTTATATTTAGTAAATGTATGCACTTTATTGACAGTTTCTTAGAAATACATTTTTCATTTAAAATATCTGCACGACTTGCAGTTTTTCACTGTTTCATTTAGTTTCTGTTAAGTCTGCCTGAGTTCTTGTTAGTTTCTATGCTTATGCATTTGTTATTCTGTTATTCGTGTTCAGTTTCCTCATTTTCTCTGTGTTAATTTACTTCCTGTTTAGTTCACTGTCTGGTCTCTATATTTAGTGATTGCTAGTGGTTGAGAGTCTTGTATTAAATACCATGTTGTTACCTACTCATCTGTCATGCGCTTATTCAACCACTGAGTGTCACTGAATGACAGTCACCAAATAAATGGGCACTTTTCCCATGCAGAATGAAAAGTATTGTTTTTGTGCACACAAATCCACACTAATTTCTGCCAAAATGTTAAATTCTTACAGGAAGTGAGGTCCTGTAGGAATGAACCCTTTACTATAGGGTAGTCTGTAATTAAGACCCAAACTTTCTAATTTTCCATAGCAGTTTATGTAATGAAAAGATGCTGAAAATTCAGCTTTGATCACGGCAGTAAATTACATTTTACAGTATATTCACAGAATGTTTTTCTACTTTTAATTAAATAGTAATATATTTATCTTTTTTACTGTTATTTTGGATCAAATAAATGCAGCTTTGCTGAGCAGAAAAGACATTTATAAATATTACTACTTAGAATGTAATAAACATCAATAATAAAAATAATAAGGTAACACTTTATTTTGATAGTCCACTTTAGATATTCTACTAACAGTAATTAACTTTGCAACAAAATGTCAACTAGCAGTTAGTAGAGTATTAGTAGACTGTCTGCTTAATATCTTCTAACACTTTCTTTGTCAACTTATTCAACTAACCCTAAACCTACCCTAAACTAACCCTAAAGTCTACTCTGAGAGTTAGTGGACATGTAGTTGCAAATAATGAGATTTAGTTGATATATAGTTGACAAGTAGTTGACATGTAGCTACAAAGTTACTTACAGTTAGTAGAATGTCTAAAGTGGACTATCAAAATAAAGTGTAACCAATAATAATAATAAACACAAACAAACATTCATGCGAATCAAGTTGGAACAGCTTCAGCAATGAGGCTTTATCAGTGCTATGTAGTGGCATTTTTATGTAACCTCTATTAGGATTCTAAAAAATCATTTCAACATAATATAATAATTACATAAGCCATTTTAATAAATGTATACTGTCTAAAAGTTCTGATAAAAAAAAAAAGTCTATTATTTTTATTCACTGTTAGTAATTTAAAGAGCAATGCATCAATGGCTTGGTGCAATTGTATGCATGGCAACAACAATAAAAAAAAAATACGCTTGTGAAACATCGTACACCACTTTCAAGTTGGAGCCTGTTTAAATCGATGGTCAGTAAGATTCAAACAATCAATCATTCTTCTTTACAATTAAAACATTTTCAGCATCAAATTCAGTTAGCATTCATATTTGGTTACAGTCTATGGTTTGGATGAGGACAAAAGTTCAACGGTTGTAAGAAACTAAGTATGGGTTTCCTCTCACCACTAAGAAACACACATATTTTGCTGTTTGTAAAAGCATTAGACAAAAATGTATGAGAATCTATGTACGCAAAACTTAAAAGAAAAGCGGTCTCAAATGTTATTCTCGATTTACCTTTCATTAAATGATTGATTATGAAATTACATGAAGTAGAACACATAAACATATGCCAGGTTACCAAGCAAACACTGAGGGTTTGTCCCATGCCAGGAATGCAGTAACAATCAACCTCAAAAAATACACACATACTGTTTGTACAAGAAATAAAATAAATTATGATTTTGTGATAATACATAAATATAATTTTCAATGACATCTACTTCATTGCTAAAAGGTGATTCGTGTATGCTATGGGGGTTACTGGAGGTCATAGATCCTGTCTGGATTGATGTCTTGTTGATGCTGGGGATCTTTGGTCAGTTGCAGGTTGGTGCCTTTGGTGACCTCCACTGTTGGTGCCTGAATGTAGTCAGAGGTTTCAGGTGGAATTTGTTTGGGTCTATGGTGCTGTCCTGGTAAACAGGGTTCTCACAAGTAAAGTAGTGAATGAGTTGGAGGTTCTCACCCTTGTCCTTGTGGAGGTTTCTGATTTTTGACTGCAAGCGTTTTTGGCCTTGTCTTGTCGTTTAGGTGCACATGGTCATTTGACTGTGATGTTAGAGTGGTGGGTCTTCTGGAGATGTCAGCTTTAATTCTGTGCATGGTCATTTGAAAATTGAAAGCTGCTCCCCCGTGTTTACCATTTCTCTTAATAAATTAAAGGTCTCATTTTCAAAGGTTGTGAGCACTGTACGGCTTCCCTGCACCATTACAGTTCCATTATGGTAAAGGTTAACTGTTAGGTGTCTATTTTCGGGGTCCTCTGAGTCCTGTATGCACAATTGCAAGGCATCTTGAATAGTCCTTTGTTGAACCCTTTCTCCATAATGTCTGCAAAAAGTGTCTTTCCATGCATCGCTGCGATTTGTTCTGAAGCGAAGGTTACAGGTTTGTTCATTCCTGATATCTCTATCAAGTGTCTCAAGGTTTGCCTTTGGCATAATGTTATACTTCAGACTTTGAAGAAAAGGTCTCAATAGCTCAACTGGCCAACCAGAGGCTTTGAAGGCTTACTGTCCTATGCTAACCTTATGCTTAGTGAGCTGAAATAGTTTTTAAAGATTTTTCCTCTTATTAAACTTATTTTCTTCCAGTTTGCTTTACCAAGCTACTGTCGGAAAATAAAAGTTATTTTCGCTTACCTCTTGCATAGGGCAAGCTGAAGGTCTCTGGTAAATATTTTTGTAGTCCTCTTGATTCTGGTTTTGTCTCTATTGTTTTCATGAATTTTGTCCTTTGTTGTTGTTGTTGTTTTCCCCCAATGTATTTCAGAACAGCTTGAAAGAGAGTTTGTATTCTGGTCTTTTTCCAGTTTTTGTTGTCTTCTTCCTTCTAATGTTTTGTCTCTGCTCCAGTGGGGAAAAAAAAGATTTTCAGTGCAGTTTTTTTTTTATCAGTTTCTTAAGAGTGAATTGTCTCTCAGTCTTTTCAGTGTTTATATGGCCATCAGGCTGCGTACTGTCTCTAAGAGCACAGCCAATTGCAGAGCTGGTACCTCCCCCAAGGTGGAGGCCTGTAGCTATCTTCTAATATGTCAGCACTTGAGCATCACAATTTCACTTTCAGGTTTTAAGTTGACAGACAAGCTTAACACTTACCCTTTGTTTTCATGTGCTCATTCATGATGTTTGCAATAGAGATTTGTGGCATTCTAATTGGTTGTGGATGCTTTAGTATACACCATGATAAAAAACACAGGAGAAAACTACATGTTAAAAGCAGATAAGAACATATGAGTTTTAAGACAGGATTTAAACTCTGTTAAGTGGAAGCCATTCGAATGTGGTTTGGGAGATTATTCCACTGAGTGGGGCAAGACACTTCAAAAGCTCTACTGCCCCTTGTTTTCAAGTGGGTTCTGAGAATCTGAAGGAGAAATTTGTTTCCAATCAAAGTCCTTGCATAGGAGTATGGGGTGGAGTAAGTTTGTCAGATAGGGTGGTGCTAGATTTTATGGATTAATAAACAAGCAATAAGATTTTATATTCACTTCTATGATGAACAGGCAACCAATGCAGAGATCTCAGAAGAGGCATAACATGATACAGAGGGACCAAAAACAATAACGAGTTGGGAATGGACTCTGTAATGGTTAGTCTCTAATGGAGAGGAAGAAACTGCATTAGTAGGTTCTTCGGATTCAGTGCTCCCCTTTTGTATGTTTTAGCCATTTAGCCATCTTGATTGGGGACATTGAGTTCAGGTGCTCGCAATCACGTGGCACATTATATTTAATACACTAATGAGGTAATGATTCAATTGTAAGGATAATGATCCCTGATAGCACACGTACATCTCAGAGACCTCTATTTGATGTCTGCATTTACATCTGCAAGATGTAGTTTGCTCATCTGCAATACATCTATGGGACGTTTCCTATCAGATGTCTATTAGATGTCTTTAAGATGTTTCTGATTTAGAATGTATGTAAAACTGACATCTTACAGATGTCTGCCAGACATTTGTACACAGCAGATGCTTTCCAGATCAAGAGATCTTTAACAGACATCTTGCCACTAAGAACATTAACATTTTACCTAGCGAGAAACTGGACTTGCTAGTAAAATGACTGGGGTGTTAGTCAGCTGAGCATGCAAAATGGATCAGAGCTGTCCACATTAACCATCCATTACAAGGGCTCAGTCTGATATGGGACAGACTTTATGAAACACATGACTCACTGGAAATGGTAGAGAGTTCTCTCTTCAGGAAATTGGAGAGTTTTCCCAAAATATTGAACAGAGACAAATCACAGACTGCATGAGCTGGAAGATTTGCTCATGGAGATCCAAGCAGCTAAGCAGGATGTTGATCTGATAGGTCAACTGGTGTCCTGAATTTTAAATCCCAGCTCGGGGACCTTTCCTGATCTTTACCCCCTCTCTCTCTCTCCCACTTTGCTTTCTGTCTCCTCCACACTGTACTATCAAAATAAAAGCAAAAAATAAAGAATCATTACTATTGTTGTCAATATGATAAACATCAATTGTTTGATCAATGTCATCCAGGAGCTGGTGTCAAATTTTTAGTGGAGCACACAATTTTGGGCAGCTTTTGGATGCTGGTGTTGTTTCCTTTGAGAAGCATGCAGCATCTGCTTTTTAATCTTCTAAAAGGATTTTCGACCACCATTCACAAAGTAGTGATAGATGTATGCCCTTATTCCTGGAGTTAGTAACCTATTGTCATTGAAATGTATTTATTTTAGTGAAATTCTTAGTGGTTATAATTCAAGATTGACTGACTGATAATCTTTCCCAATATTTAATGTCTAATATGTTGAATATAACATTTAATATTATTATGAGATATCGGTTTTAGAATATTGAATTCACCGATATAAGGGGCTATCTTGTGGGTGCTTTGAGAATTGCATGCAAGACCGCCATTACAGCACTGCATCTTGAAATGAGAAGAGTCAAGGGTGTTTACAGGTAAAGTAACTTGATTTGCTTTAATTTATATGCTTTAACACGGGGGTGGCCAACTTCGTTCTAGAGCAGAGGTCTTCAACCCTGCTCCTGGGGACCCACTTGCCTGGAAAGTTTATTTGCAACCGCCTTCAGCACACCTGCCTGCAATTTTCAAGCAGTCTTGAGGAGCTTGATTGGCCGCTTCAGGTGTGTTTGATTAGGGTTGTAGCTAAACTCTTCAGGATAGTGGGTCCCCAGGAACAGGGTTGAAGACCTCTGTTCTAGAGGGCCACTCTCCTGCAGAGTTTTAGCTCCAACCCTAATCAAACACACCTGCCTTTAGCTTTCTAGTGATTTTGATTACATTGATTAGCTTGTTCAGGTGTCTCCAGGACTGAAGTTACCCATCCCTGATTTAACATATAAGCCAATAACACACAAATGAGATGCGCTACATCAATGACTGACATGTAGTTTAAGCATGGCATTGAGAAATAGAGATATAAATCAAGGGAAGTCATGCAATCCATAAAGTCATGCCCCCAAAAAAGGAACTTTACATCAGTTAAATAAGTCTTAAATAAGTGCATGTTTAAAATAAACTTGTTTAATTTAACTCCATCTGTTGTTTATGCAATGTAATTATACTCTCGGAAAGCTACTGTTTACGAGTCCCATTCACTCACCTGATTGATGCTCAAGCATGTTTTAGTTCAGGCGGCATAATGTAGCTTTTATTAAGATCCACTCATTCAAGACAGCCTAAATTAAATTAACATTTTTACCCCTTTTGAACTCAAAATCATGTGTAAGGATACACTTCACCTCAAAACAAAGTACTGTGAACACTGCGTGCACTGTCGGTAGTAACGGCAATGCAGTGATGAGCCATTTCAAGCTGCCACTGTAGTGTAGCAGATTAAAACCTTTTGAATATGGAGGCAAGTCTGAATCACAGAACCTTTGACTTCCCACACACCCCTTTCTGGCCTCCAGAGTCTTTTTCTTGATTTGACTTGGGATCAGAAGCTGTCTCTGGGCTGAACGTGGAATCAGGTTTCTTCTCTGGGCTTGACTTGGGGACTGAGTCTCTCTCTTGATTTAACGTGGGAACAAGAGCTCTTTCTCAACTCTGATCAGGGGCTGGAGCCATCTCTCCACTCTAGTCAGGGGCTAGAGCCTTGAAAGACTGTCTCCTTTTCTTCCCTTTGCTCCTTTGGTCTCAGAGTTGCAATGGCTGATGTTCTGACAACAGAGTGGCCCGGCGGGCTTGACGAAGGAGCGACCTGGGCTGAGGACTAAGGAGGAACTTCTGAGAACTTGAGAAAGTGCAGGTGGAACGGAGAGAGTGGGCTCATTGGAGCTGTGAGATGGAGTGTTTACTGGCTTCCGGATGGGAGGAGGAGGATGATCCTCCATATCAGCAAAGAACTAGGAACCACTTAAATCAAGGACATCATTTACAAAATCTGCTACGGGTCTCCGGCAATCATCAGGAGTCCGAAAATGAAACAAACAATCATCTTTGTGTCACATCCGAAAGCACGCATTAATCATGGAATCGCTCCATCTCACCAGATGTAAGACGCTCTGGAACTCATCCACATACTGCTCCAAAGATCTTCCCTCCTGCTGGAATTTCAGAATATAGTCCTCAGCCCAGTTCATGTTGTACAGGGTCATGTTGTTCTGTCACACTTCACACAGGTGGGGAACGAGGAGACAAGGAAATGTTGGAATAACTAAAACAGTTTTTTAATAAATGAACCAAATGAATACAAAACAGGAAAATGGGATGAAACACACAAGGATGACATAGACACAGCAAAACACAGGGCTTAAGTAACAAAGGAATAAACGAGGGACACCTGAAATCAATCTGAACATAATGGGAAAAGGAAGGACCAAATATGGGCATGGAAACATGAGGGAAAAACTAGGGCTTGGAGAGCACATGGGACACGTGGTATACAAAACAAAACACACAGAACAGTCCCTGGGTGTGACACTCGGTGCATTCCAAACGGGATATATCACCCTCCGAAGGGCACTTCGGAGTGAAAGCAATCATGACCGAAAACTAGCCACTTCATAGAGCCCTTCGGAATGAAGGATTTCGAAGGGTACAACTGATAAACACTTCGGGCCCCCGTGATTCTTTGCGTAGATTCTTTGCATGAGGACGGCACCTTCATGTGGTCAAGGTCTAATAAAGTTATTCCAGTTGATGACAATAATTCTGCCAATGGTTATAACTATTATGACATAAACAGAGCTGGGTAGATTACTTACAAACTGTAGTCTGCTACTGAGTACAGATAACAATGAAAATTGTAGTTTGTAATGTAATCTAGGTTACTTGTTTTAGGTAATGTATTCTGACTACTCTAATTTACTTCTCATTTGACTTGTTTTAAACATACTTTTAAATATATCATACTGATATAGAAAAAAACAATGAGCAAAAAAAATATTTTATTTTATATCAACATCAAGAGGTGCAATAAACATTACATTAAACCAGATTTTCCCAAACCTAAAAATGAATTAAATCATGGATTTACCATTTAACCATTCTATTTTGTAAATATACACTTAATTATTAACACATTTTTTGTATTTTTGCCATTTTAACACATTTTGTGTCATTTTAAGTTGATCATGTGTACAAAGAAAAGAGAGAGAGAAACAACACAATGTGTCCAACACAATATGTGTTAAATATCATCCAATCACATTGCTGTCTATGTCAGGTATATGGATTTCCCTGTAAAATGTTAAATGTTTCTCATGATAGTGGAGTTCTTTAAAGGGTTATTTGGAGAATCTTCAGGGATTGAGTTAAAGTAACACTGAAGTAGAGTTGAACTTAATGATAATTTAACACTATTGTGGGACCAAATACAGCTACAATAGAACAGCTTGTAAGAAATCCTTCCAAAAATAATATAAAATACAGATATTGTCACTGTGGAATCACAAGGCTAGTGTAATCATTAGAGAAAATATAACTAGACTGTAAATGAGTTCAGTCAGTGATTCTGGACGAATAATGATTACGTTAAAACATAATCATCACCACCCGATGACTTTTGCTCTTTGCAAAAGTCTAGCTGTTATAGCAGCCAAATAAAATGTAATATTAAAAATTCAAGAATCAAGAGCCCAACTAAAGTAAACACTGATCACTGATAATGGTGAAAATATGGTTAAAATAAGTTAAAATATGGTTTTCTTCTTTGGTGATTCTGCTTGTTAACATCAGATCAGGTGATTGTGTGATTTTTTTTTTTTTACACATTAATGTGTTAAATATTTTAACACAGTCTGCGTTAAGAAGAATAACACAAAAATGTGTTGTCCTTAACTAGACACACAGATGTGTTAAATATAACACAGGTTGTGTTGTTTTTAACACATCTGTTTTAAGAGTGTAGACAAAGCTAAACACAGCAGGATTTTTAGAAAGGAAAAATGTCAAAGAGAAAAAGAAGAATTAGGGATTCAACAAATGAATTAGGAATGATTTACTGTCATTGTGAGATTAATATGTAATCCCATATCCATAAAAAAGTAACTATAACCTTATTATGTATTATAAAGTGTAATATACTCTGATTTTGGAATCTGATTATGTACATGTAATCAGTTACTACCCAGCTCTGGACATAAATACAGTCATAAGTGTTTTAACAATGTGAAGACTTTGTTTATTTATTTAAAAAGACATTGTTATAAACTTTTTTTTTCTTTACATAGAAAATCTCTTTTATAATCATAAAATGTACATGTTTTAATGTATTTTGTATAGGTCAATTTCAGATTTGGAAACAAGAATGTCCCAAACACTCTTACCTGAACTCTTCAACACTTGTCATCAACAACAACCAACACAAGTAACATCAGTTAGGGCAATGGCAAATGGTCCTGTGCCTGTTTATGAACAGGTATTGAGAGTTTCACCTCTCTATGGACTTTAGGCATTTCTGAAAGGCCAACCAAAAGCCCTTGGGATGAGCAATTTTTAATAAACCTAAACAGACTTTTATGTGTAAAATTTACATGAAAATTACAAATGAATAAATTACTTTAAACACACACACACACACACACACACACACACACACACACGTTTACAAAGCACACATAGTTTATTGCTTAATGTGACTTATTGCTTTGATTACAATGCAGTATGATGAAGACCAATATAAGATATGGTTTATCAGTTACAGATTTACAGAAATGTACAGTGTACCAGTCACAGAAGAATGTTTTAGGAGTTGCAAAGTATCAAAAATGTGAACCAATTGACAATTAGCAAATCTGCAAATCAATATGTGAATTTATAAAATTAGAGCTCCCACTTATAGTACAATCATATGTGGCGGAGGGGAATATGCCGCTGCCTTAAGGGGGAAATATTAAAAAGTTAACTAAGGAAGACTGAGTAGAAAACAGGATCCTAGTCCCCCACCCAAATGCTTTTAGTCTCTGTATAACAGGTGCCTAGGTGTATATATTGGTGCCTATTGTGTTGCTGTCTGGAGCTACAGATGAGGTGAGGTGGGCTCCAGGTTTTACTTTATACACAGTGGCCTCTGGGGTGGGTGTGTGTGTGTGTGTGTGTGTGTGTGTGTGTGTGTGTGTGTGTGTGTGTGTGTGCAGATAACTTTGAAGATACAAGCTTTCGACTGCACAACCCAGTTTCAGTTTAACTAACCAGAAATAGATAAGAAGTTACAACTTGTCTCTCAAGTCTAGTATTTTTTAAGTATTTCAAATTCAATACATTTGGAATTAAATCAAAGATAGACAACAATAAAGAAAACATAAACAAGTTGTTATGGTTTCTGTTGAACCTTTAAACAACAATCAGTGTTCTTTTACCACATTGAAAAGTTCCACATTGACACTGATTCAACAGTTCAACTTAAATTTGGAAAAGTTCACTTCAAAATCGAGGAAAAATTATACTCAGTCTATTCAGGAGTCAGAATGTTCAGAGACTTGCAAAAGAAAGTAGATGAATCACTTTGCATGTAATTTCACGTCACAGTTCCATGTATGAGAGATTCCTTTTAAAGCACAGTTCAGTCTTTAAATTCGTTGAAAAGAAAAGATTACTTCCTTACCAGCATTCAGTGGAAAATTAAGAAAAAGTACATCACCACTCTTGTATGGAAGCTTATGCATAGCAAAATGAAATTTTAAATGTAAAATGACAATGCAATGTGTAAAATGGCAATGTATTTCTGTATTTAAATTGACATTTTTTTCCCATACATATGTGCAACATTTAGTACAAAATCAAAAAGAAAATTCAATTATAGAATTTACATTTACCATTTCCAACACTAGTTTTAATATGTAAATCAAAAATGTATTTTAATGCTTTAGAAGTTGCAAAATTAAAATGAAAATGTATTACGCAAATTGATTGGATGTTTTACATGTCCAAGCAAAAACTGTAGGAAAATGATCAATTAATTGGTGTTTTTCTATTTAGACTCATGGATAGGACACGTGGGATTGCATTTTCATCCTAATACCGCGTGATAATTGTAGCAAAATGCATTGAGAATTCCAGAATGCAATCTGAGCCAAAGGTGCAGCACAAGGGTAGCAAAATGCTGATTTAAATCATAATGAATTTGAAAATGCCCCCAACCTTTCAATCATTATTTCGTTATTATAAACAGGTTTATTAACGTGATTGTCTCCACAAGAGTTCAGATGAGTATGTTCAATGAGAAGTCTGTTCAATGATATAGACACAATACTGACTTTCTGATTTCTTGTCTGCAGGTGACCGGGAAGTTCCAGGAGCTGGTGAAGGTAGGTAATCCGGGTAAGTGCACACAACACACAGGAACACAAAGACAATGGAGGACAACGTAGAAGATTGGCAGACGATCAGACATTGCGCCGCATCCAAAAACAGCATTGATTATAATGGGTTTAATGCTGTGTTTTCTTCTCTAACAGGCCTGTCACCAGCTTCATGCACAAGCAGGATGAAAACCTTTTACGTCAGTATGAATAACAGGCTCGTTAAGACAAACAGAGATTTAGAAGCATCATCATGCAGCTCTAGCGCATGTCACCGGTCTAAATTTAACTTTCAATGCTATAAAAATTCCAGAAATCAGCACTTTCTTTGCTAGCTCACTGCTGCTTCTCTCCTCTCTCTCCAACTCTGTGCATTCCTTCACACGCACATGAAACAATAATGGTGGTGCCCATGTCGAATTTCAAAATAAATGCTCTTGCGAAATAGAACTTGTAGATCCCCTACACATAGGTCCATAACTACAGTTGCCATACATTTTTATTGTATATTTTATATTGATCCCTAACATTTTAAACGGTTTTACTTTATAAAAGACTCTCTTGTCTTACCCTGTACATTTTTCTTGGCCCTCACAGACTGTCCAGATAATGATTGGTCTGTTGACTTTCCTGTTGACAGTTCATGCAGAATCCATCAAAGTCTTTAGTGGTATTCCTTACTGGGGATCTCTCATCGTAAGAAACGTCTCAAATACCCTCGTTCCCTGAAGGAGGGAATGGAGACATCACGTCTGGATCTCGTTTAGAGAAGCCAATCTACTTTGAATGTAAACTACACAAGCCAATGCATGTTGGCATGCATTGATTGTGTCCAGCTGCCGCTGATCACAGCATAAACATACTATAAATAGGCAGCAGGTGCAGCGCATAGTCAGATTCTCACTGAGGAGCCGAGTCAGAGACCCGGCGGTCAGTGGTGGTACAGTCACTATGGCGACGGGATGGGACATGACGTGTCTGTTCCCTCCATCAGGGAATGAGGGTTACATATGTTCCTTCTCAGTAGGTCACTCCAAGTTATGTCGGTGACAGACGAATTGGGATCCCTGCCAAAGCACCACGGCTGCTGCCCCCTCCAGTGTTCTAAGCGAGCCTCCTGTGCCCCCTTTGTGGCCCGCCACAAGAATACCAGTCACTGTATATCATAGCACTACCCACTTCAGTGAGGCTGGAGCACTGGGAAATGTGCAAAATCCCATCTTTCCCATAGGGGAATTCAAAAGCACTTGCACATATGACAAATTTTTCAGAAACTTATGGAAGATTACAGGTGATTAATTCCTCTTGAAAAGGTAACTCTGCCAGGGAAACACAGGCTCTTGAGGCTACACTGTGGACTCATATGGACCTCAGCCCTCTACCGGTTTTTAAGGATTCATTGAGTGTGGGCCTGGAACTGGACGCTCAGCTACATCTGACTGCTGAGGGATCTGAAGCTTTGTGTCTGGTCTACATACCATCTTAGGGCTTTGACAGAACAAAGCAAAGCTAGGGCTGGGGATGGGTCTGGGTCAGTACTTGCAGGCTCACTTCCTGGTTCCGGAAGGGAGTAGTGGGAACCTTAGGCACATAGACGGGCCAGGGCCTCAGGGTTACCTGGGAATCTGCCGGCCCAAAACTCTAGGCAAGATTCATCAAACAAAAATGCATGCAGGTCCCCTAACCTCTTGATGAAGGCCAATGCAAGCAGGAGCAGAGTATTCATTGAAAGAAACTTAAGCTCAAATGACTGCAAAGGCCCGAAGCACTAGAGACAGGTCCCAAAGAGGGTATGGAGGATTTAACCTTCTCGCCCCCAGAGGAACCTGATGACCAGGTCATGCTTCCCCACTGACTTCCCTTCTATGGGGTCATGGTGTGCAGCAATAGCAGCCACGTAAACTTTAAGGGTGCAGGGAGACAGCCTTCATCCAACCCTTGCTGCAAGAAGAACAACACGACTCTGATCGGGCATCTTCACCACTCAGCGAACATGTTCCACTTCAAGGCGTAAGTGTGTCTCGTGGAATGAGCTCGTGCCAAAGTTATGGTGTCTACCACTCCTTGGGGTAGGTCACCTAGAACCCCTGTGTCCCATCCAGGGACCAGACATGTAGATTCCTGAGGTCTGGACATCGGTGCCACAGTGTGCCCCCCCTCTGAATCAGTAGATCCTTCCTCAAAGGAATCTGTCAGGGAGCATTATTTTCGGGAACCAAGCCCAAGTGGGCAAGTAGGGTGCTCCTCGTCCTCCCTGATCTTGCATAGTATCTGTGCGAGAAGGCTCACTGTGGGAAATGCATATTTGCGGAGGGCCCGTGGCCAACTGTGTGCCAGTGCATCCGTGCCGAGAGAACAACTGGCAGTGGGACGTTTCTAGAGAGGCAAGGTTTCCTGAGCCTCCATGAAACATCTCTAGATCAGCTGGACCATTTGGGGATGGAGTCTCCATTCTCCGGGAAGCGCAGCTCATGACAGCTCTTCGGACTGGGAAGCTCTATCTAGGCCCCCAGATAAAGTACAAGCGGCACCAGTTGGATCACTGACATACCCATACTCACATTTATTTAGTAATAACAATACGATCACTGTGTGCTCAGTACACTTTTTATCCTTAATCTGAACCCATCTGTCCAATCTTTTATTTTTTTTACCATATGAGAAGTAGTTTATAGATTTCTTACAATTAATGATCATTTATAATGCAAGAAAGCATTGAGATTATACATTAAGCAGCCAGTGTAAAAGTAATTATTAATTATTTAATTATTTGTGTTTATTGCCAATTGTTGATTTTCCTTTCAGACCCTTTTCTTGGGTTTGCTTGAGTTTATCATCTCCATCTATCTGGCAGCACAAACCTGCTGCTTTTTTATTCTGCATTTAAGTTCAGTGGGCAAGAATCTACCTTTTAACTGACAAAGTTAAGAATGGCAAATTTGCAAAAAGGCATTTGCTAAAAGAACTTTGATTTGTGGGTATTAGAAAAGGGTAAGCAAAAACATTGTTGTGTGGGGTTTAATAGTATTATCTTAGAAAAAGGGAAGGTATTGTATAGCAAAGGCTTTACGTCCTTGTAGAAGTGGTAAGCTTTATCACCACTCCTAACCACCTGAGCTCTACCTGCGTCAAACAGTATCAGCAATTACAATTATGCCATAAAATATGGCTTATCTTATCTCTGACAAGTAACATAATAACAACAACAGAAAAACAAGAATTGAGGACTAGATTTTTTGGAAAACAATATTATATACTTGTACCACAATGGACTACTTTTGCATTTTGTCTACTTTTGTTTAATTTTGTTTTAGGTTAAAATTGTAGTAATTAATGGTTTCATTTATTGGTTATAAATGGATTTATAATGACTGGTACAACTTTTATTTATGTTAAATATCTTAAATGTAAATGGATCGATCTAAACATGATCTATTTGGAATACAGTATCTGGGAAGATTCTCTGTGTATGATATCAGCACGAAGCAGACAGTTATGATGTGATCAGAACTGACCAAGCAACAAAAAATCCAGAGTGGGCCCCCAAAACAATAAATCGGTCCAGGGTCCTAGCGTCCACATGTTGGGAGCAATCTAACCAACTATCTCTTTCACAGCTTAAACAAAGAATCCTAAGGAAGAAGACTGTCAAATTTCGGCAGGTAACCAAGATTAATGGTCAAAGAGACAACACAACATGACCATTATGAATAAAACCATGAGGAAGAGTTGAGATCCAACCCTGTTCCAACACACATGTAATTTTCAAATAAGCCTGAAGGAAGTGATTAGCTGGATCAGATATGTTTAATTAGGGTTGAATCTAACCATAGAAACTGAGTTTGACACCCCTGAGTTAAGATTTCTTTGTTTTTTTCCCCCATCCAGGACAGACTCAGACTCCCTCTAAGACCTTTTGACCTTCCTCACAAAACTGAATTCTTGCACTCTTTTCTAAAAGTTCAGTGTACCCAAAGGTAAATGTGTTGTGCAGACAGAAGATTCAGCAATCCATACTTAAGACAGTCCATAAAAATTCTTGAGGACTCAAGAACCAGGAATGCCTGGTTTGGTAAAGTGATCAGTCCCTTAGAACAGTGGTTTTCAAACCTGTCCTGGAGGCACCCCTGCCCTGCACATTTTGTATGTCTCCCTTATTAGGCACACCCAAATCAAGTCCTGGAGTCTCCACTAATGATGTGATGATTTGAATCAGGTGTGTTAGATAAGCGAGAGATGCAAAATGTGCAGGGCAGGGGTGCCTCCAGGACAGGTTTGAAAACCACTGCCTTAGAATATGCCACAATAAACTTGCTCAGGTGCAAGCAATCAATTTCCAGATTAAACACCAGGCTAATTGCCCCATCTGACATCAATAGTAGTGGTGATGATTATTTCAGAATAAAACAAGCTTTTTATTGAAGATTCCACTGTTAGTAGCGCATGGTATGGCAAATAATTCACCATGGTTGGGAAAGTGCATCACTCCAGGTGACAAACTCCTCAATAATAGGGCCATAACTCATTGACGTCCAGAAAACTCACAATAATGGTATCATCAGCAAATTTCAATATAGTGCATGCTTACTTTGCTACATATTGGTATACAGAATATGAAGTAGGGGTGAGAGAACTCCGCTCTGAGGAAACAAATAAGACAAAAATGCCATTTACTTTCACCCACTGTGTTTTGTTTGTTAAAAAGTCCAATATCCAACCCACTAAACTGTTCCTCAGTTCAAAACGCTATATCAATTTCATAGCTAAATCGCAAAGCTGGATAGTATTAAAAGCTGAGGAAAAGGCAAAAAACAACAGTATTACTCCCTTCCAAATGCTCATACAAAAGACTATTTATCAATGGAGAGAAATTATATATCAATATTCATATGGAATATTAGGTATTATTATGAAAATATTGTCCATTTATTACTTTTTTTCATTATTCATTGTCCCGAAAACACATTAATATACAAATAAGATACAGTGCATAGATACATTGTATATAATGGGAAAATCTGTTTATGGGTTATTTTACACACATATTGCATAAAGCAAAATGGTATTTTTAAAAATCTGTTGTATCTTTTATAACATAGCTACCACCTCTTCAAGTTCTCGGTACACTTGTTTGGTCCGCTTTTGGTGTGCATCACAGTGCGATTGCTGCATTCTCACCTGCCCAAATGAACCACACCAAGAAGGACAACAAACTCTAGTGCGATTCAACCGAACTAAATACGGCAGGTGTGAAAGCACCCAAAGTTCGGCATTAAAAAAACTGATTGATGATTTAACCCTTTCACACACGAGTTTAAAATATTTCAGAATTATAAATACGAGCTTCCTAATTGGAAATTGGACATTAATGGCCTCTCAAGTCGTATTTACATTGGGAAATTCTGAAATAATTTAGATACCAGAGTTTCCGAGTTGGGTGGGTCATAAACTTTGAACATGGTGGAGGGGACAACCGTTTCCTGTTAAATAAAACAGCATATGCTGGTTAGGTAGGTTTTGATGCTGGGATGCTGGTCCTTTGCTGGCTTATGCTGGTTCTTGAATATTTTTTTACTTGACTTGAAAATCCATCTTGATTTAAAAATTTGTAGACATTTTGGCTGGAAACAAGACAAAAAAAATTAAGTAAACTTTTTTTTTTTTTTTTTTTGCAGTGTAGGAACTGTAAATCTGGTGTTTTCAGTTCGCAGTACAAGTGTAGTAATTATGCTGTACTACTGCAGTTTTTAAGTGTGGTGTTCTGCTTCCTTGTAACTTCTTTGAGTGTCTGTCCAAGACTGACATCTAGTGACATCTCTGACGTTTTATTGTCTGTGACCTTCAGACTCACAGGCAAACCTGTTTTACACACATCACTCAAAAACAGAACCAGGACACAAAAATCTTGTGAGTTCATTTGTCACTCAGTATTCATAGAGTAAAATGGCAGAAGCCGGAATTTCAGTGGATCAGAATGAATTCATGTGTCCAGTGTGTCTGAATGTCCTGAAGGATCCAGTGGCAATTCCTTGTGTACATAGTTATTGTAAGACCTGTATTACAGACTGCTGGGATCATGATGATCGCATGAAAGTCTACAGCCGCCCTCAGTGCAGACAGACCTTCAGTACAATACCTGCTATGCTGGCTGAAGTGGTGGAGAAACTGAAGAAGACTAAACTTCCTGCTGACTGTTACGCTGGAGCTGGAGATGTGCAGTGTGACGTTTGTACTGGAAGAAAATACAAAGCTGTCAAGTCCTGTCTGGTGTGTCTGAACTCTTACTGTCAAACTCATGTTGAACCATTATGATAATTTCTCTAAAAGAAAGAGACAACTTTACTGACCTCACTGGATGCCTGCAGGAAACATGATAAAATCCTTGAGGTTTCTGTTGCACTAACCAAAAATCTATTTGTGTGCTGTGTATGATGAATGAACATAAAAGCTGTAACACCATATCAGCTGGAGCAGAGAGGACAGAGAAACAGGTATGAACGTAAAGGGATAGTTAACCCAAATTTTGTGTTTTTGTTTTGTTTTTGTTTTTTTAATCTGAGAAACTATTTTTTAAAAAGTTAGTCTAAAATTAATTATGACATTAATTATGACATATTAAATATAGTAAATGTGTACTAGACTACACATCTTATGTCATTATATAGGAATGCATCTTTAAGAATTTTACTCTTTAAGTACTCGTTGACACGGATCAAAATACATTTCTAACATGTTGCCGGACAATGCTGTTGTTTTTGTATGTAGGCTTCAGACAGGGGTCACGCAGACTGTGTTCCCCATAGTGCCCCCTAGAAGACGCAGTTCGATGTTCCCTCGAAAGGAAAACATTTCAACCATAGCAAGTCTATTTCCAGATTTTTAAACAGGAGATTTAAATGATCAAATAAAGCATTGCATATTATTAAAAAGGGATTTATTCTTATTATTCCAAGCATGTCACATTTTATTTACAGCAGACAAGCATGCGACTGGCCATGCGAGTTTTATAGCTGAGGTGCCATGTAAATGTTGGTCATGTGAACGTCTGTAAAAATACAATTGCCATCCGAATAGGGCTTATGATTCAACTGATTATAGATCCATTTTTAGAAGCAGTAACTTGAAATAATCATTTTATGTATTACTTACATCGTTCTGGAGGAATCATGGCCTACTCTTCTTACAGTGTTTATTGTAAGGTGATCATATTTCTAAAATGAAAACCAGGGACATTTCCTATAGTTCAGTGGTCAAAATATCACTGAAATCTCACTTTGTGATTATCTGTGAATATTAATAATAAAAAAAAAGTTTTGTGGGTGTTGTTTTTGTTGTTGTTGTTGTTGTTGTTGTTGTTGTGGGTTCCATATATTAATATCATAATAATAATTACAGTGCCGTTAGTTTGAAGATTAAACAGCACCTTATCTGATATTACTACAGTGCACACTAATATGAATACACAGCGATCTGGAGGTTTTACCAACATAAGCAAGACCACATGGGCAATGGAAAAGATAAATCACATGCACAAATAAACAAGTTATAACACCATGTATCAAAATATTGCGACCAGTATGTGGATGACTGAAAAAACAACAACTTATATTTATGTAAAAGCACACTGGGGACAATTCCCACACCTATAATTTTCAGAGGGAAGAGTTGGAATACACACTTTAACTACACCAGAAGGCAAGTTCGATCTTATAAGCATGTCCTGTAAATTATTTTGACATTTAAAATAATGTGCCAAAGACTTAACAAAACTCCTCACCCAATGCAGAATACTTAATAGCACAAACAAAAGGACTGTTACATGATTGCTTTTTAAGTGTCTTGCCTTTAGCTCGTAAACACTGTATTTGAAATGTATTATCAAACTTCTTTTTGGCATATTCTGTCCATTCCTGCAACAGAACAGCAGAAGAAGACAGCAGTCTGTAAGTGTTTTGTCTCTTTTTGTCATTAAATTTTAACGCGATTGTCGTTGCTAGGAGATATTTGTTTTGCTTACTTTGTTTACCGTGTGAACCACTCGCTTAAGTCGCGTTTGGTCTTGTGCTGTTTTGTAGTTTCGGTTAGCCAACTAGCAAGGCGTGGCCTGCTGAATTCAATTGACGTGTCAGAATATTTAAACTGGTATTACACCGCGGCAGCCCTCGTGTGACTCCTCCTCGCGTGAAGACCGACGAGTGTAAAGACCATCGACTCTACCTTGCACGACTCCACCGAGCAAGAACACCGACAAGGCACTTGAGTATCACTTTCCCTTTCTTTACTTTTATACCGCCTATACCCTTTCTTATAACTGATTAAATCCTTTATACTCACTATGTGTTTACAAATCCCTACTATTACTACTAACAGTCGCAACTCACGCACTTTACACTGGAGGCAGCGCAACCCAAATAATCTGCGCAATGTCTCTATATCCTCTACATCTAATTCAATCTCTGTTTCAATTGGGCTCTGGAACTGCCAGTCTGCAGTAAATAAAGCTGATTTTATTTCCTCAATTGCTAATCATTCATGTCTCAACCTTTTGGCCCTAACTGAGACTTGGATTAAACCTGAGGACACGGCCACTCCAGCTGCCCTCTCCAATATGTACACTTTTTCACACACCCCTCGTCCAAATCCTCAGTACTCATCTTGCTGGATCTGTCTGCTGCTTTTGACACAGTCAACCACCAGATCCTCCTGTCCACCCTCATGAAGATGGGCGTCTCAGGAACCGCACTCCAATGGTTCAAGTCTTACCTCTCAGGTAGGTCCTTCAAGGTGGCTTGGAGGAGTGAAGTCTCTGAGTCACAACTTCTTGCTACTGGAGTTCCTCAGGGCTCAGTGCTTGGACCACTGCTCTTCTCCATCTACATGTCATCGCTAGGTTCTGTCATTCGGAAGCATGCTTTTTCCTATCACTGCTATGCCGATGACACGCAACTCTACTTCTCCTTCCATCCAGATGACCCCACGGTTCCTGCTCGCATCGCAGCTTGTCTGACCGACATCTCTGGCTGGATGAAAGAACACCATCTTCAGCTCAACCTTGCTAAGACTGAACTGATTGTGATCTCAGCCAACCCTGCACTTCATCACAACTTCTCTATACAGCTAAATTCATCAATCATAACTTCCTCTAGGACTGCTAGGAATCTTGGTGTTGTGATGGACAACCAGTTATCCTTCACAGACCATATTGCTGCTACAGCTCGATCCTGCAGATTTGCCTTGTACAACATTAGGAAGATCAGATCCTTCCTATCAGAGCAGGCTACACAACTTCTTGTCCAAGCTTTTGTCCTATCCAGACTGGACTATTGTAATGCACTCTTGGCGGGCCTTCCTGCATGCACTTCCAAGCCTTTGCAGATGATTCAGAATGCAGCAGCAAGAGTGGTCTTTAATGAGCCAAAGAAAGCCCATGTCACACCTCTCTTCATCAGACTGCACTGGCTGCCAGTAGCTGCTCGCATCAAATTCAAGGTACTGGTGCTTGCCTACAAGTCAACCACTGGCACTGCACCAGAATACCTAAACTGTCTAATCCAACCTTATGTCCCCTCCAGAAGCTTGCGTTCTGCAAATGAACGACGCCTGGTGGTGCCATCCCAAAGAGGCTCAAAATCACTTTTGTGGACTGTTCCCAGCTGGTGGAACGACCTACCCATCTCAATTCGATCAGCTGAGTCATTGGCCATCTTCAAAAAACCTCTAAAAACCCATCTTTTTCGCCAGAACTTGACCAATTGACACTTTTTCTACTCTTTTCAGTTTTTCTATATACTTTTTTTAAAAAAAAAAAAAACCTTGCAAGGCTTATCGTGTTTATCTAACTGAAATTTGCCTCAGCACTTATACACTGTCGCTCTCTTGTTGCTCTGATTGCTTCTATTGTAAGTCGCTTTGGATAAAAGCGTCTGCTAAATGACTAAATGTAAATGTAAATGCATTCCGTGATAACCATGATTCAAGAATCTTATAGATAAATCAGTAGCCCATAGAGCAGTGGGTTTCAAACTTTTTGAAAGCATGGCAAAGCAGTCATAATTCAGTGCCATCTTACTGCCCATAGCTGGAATCATTCTGAAAACGAAAACAATTTTAGGTCAGGACAATATTAGTTAGATCCAGTAGGCATTCTGTACTAGGATTTTCAATAACCAGTCTTTGTTTTAAGAACTGTTCTACCACCTGTAAACCTTCCACATGAGGGATGTTAGTATATAAACAACAAACACAGACGAGAAGAACATTATCAACAGCAAACTCAGCATATAATGATTCAATAAAGTCCATGGAATCTCTCACATAAGGTGGCAAAGTAGGTACAAAAGTTGATTAAGTCCAGTGAGATCAGTAAGGAAAAGATGCATTTTCAGGAACACAAACAATTCTGTTCTGGAGACTAATAGAATGCAACCAGCAGCTCATGGAGAATGTGAGGCTCCTCTCTATGAATGAGTAATAAAAGTACAATAGAATGTCTTTACAAACTCCAAAGGAATTAAGTTTCCTAAGGACACTTCCTTTCAGCAGGTGGTTGAAGATACAGTGGTAAGATAAAATGTTTTGTGAATATGGGCTCTTGTTTGTACCTGTTGAATACCTGAAGGTAGAAATGTCATTTTAATAACATTTTTTGAGCAGTTACATCAGTGTGCGGACATTTTTTGTTTGTTTTGCTTGTATTTGTCCCATTTTGTCCTGAACCTGAGCCCTTATTGGGTTTGTGAGATGTGCAAACCTTTTTTGTATTTCTGACTTTGTTTGATTGATCGTTTGATTACCTGTTTTGCCTTATCACTGTTTCTTCACGATTTGTGTAAAAGACAATGAATTTCAAATGTATTCTCTTTAATTAGGCTATTCAGATCAGCAATTTTTTTTTGTACACTTTGTGCCCTTTTGCCCCTTCTTCTGTCACACATGTCAGTAGTGCCAGTAATCCTAGCTAGTCATCATAATAGCCTTTCCAATGCTAAATACAGCTCCAGTTTTAGTAAGTCACACACCCACTTCTACCCGTCAGTCAACTTCCTTTTTCACGAGTAAGACATAGGGCCGGTAAGTAGAGTTGTACTTTAACTCAATACCGAGAATTGCTGTGAGACCCAGGTAAAAAAAAAAAAAAAAAAAAAAAAACTTCCATAATGCACACTGCTGCTCAAAAGTTTGGCATCAGTAAGATTTTTTATGTTTTTTTTTGTTTGTTTGTTTTTTTTTTCAAATGTTCAATTTATTTGATCAAAAATACAGAAAAAAGTAATATGAAATATTACTGCAATTCAAAATGATATTTTTTATTTTAGTATACTTTAAAAAATTGTTTTTTTTTCTGTGATGGAAAGCTGAATTTATATTCTTCTAATATACTGATTTATTACTTTTATTATCAACATTGGAAACAGTTGTGCTGCTTAATATTTTTTTGGAACCTGTAATTTTTTTACAGGATTCTTTGATGAATAAAAAGTTACAAAGAACAGCATTTATTCAAAATAGAAATCTTTTCTAACAATATACACTATATTGCCAAAAGTATTGGGACACCCCAGTGTAAGTAGTTTAAGTCAATATAGTGTGTCTTTACTATCAGTTTTTATCCAATTAACACATCCTTGCTAAATAAAAGTATACATTTTTTCAAAGAGAGAGAGAGAGAGAGAGAGAGAAAAAAAAAAAATACTGACCCCAAATTTTGCATGAGGTGTTTATTGTTGCAAAAAGTTTTCTATTTTAAATCAATGCTGTTCTTTTGAACATTTTATGCATCAAATAATCCTGAAATAAAGTAATCACAGGTTCTCCAAAAATATTAGGCAGCACAACTGTTTCCAGCACTGATAATAAATCAGCATATTAGAATGATTTCTGAAGGATCATGTGACTGGAGTAATGGTAATACTGGAGTAATGATGCTGAAAATTCAATACATTTTATAATTATAACGTGAAAATATAGCACTTTAAGTACCTTTTGGAAGTGCACTTCCAAAAGTCTAGAGTGCCTTTGACCCTTTTTTGACCATGTGTGGGTCATTACATCATCTCTTTAATGCAGCATGAGCACATTCTTCCAAAGCAAAAAAACAAGAGGAACTAATTCTATCTATTGGGAACTAATCTTCCCAAAACACTTTCTTTGACAGTCTGTCATGAAAAATGAAAAATACAGTCAATTTGAATTTATTGGTCCTTGCCATCATCTCACCTGGCTCACTCACCTGTGTTTTAAATCGTTGTGTTGACTTTCTAGCAGCTTTCTGCTTAAATAAGTTAGAAGTAGGCAAAATGGCTAATTCCATGACACAAGTCATTTTAATAAACTAAAATCTTTATCCAAGTACTTTTCTACTACACTAAATAACAGAATCAAATATAGTAATTCTGCCTCAACTTAAAGCCATACTCTATTTCTCAACACTGCTGATTTTGGAAAATGTTAAACTCACATCAGATTCTTTGATAATTTTCACTTTGAGAGTTTTCACTTAAGACAACATATTGCATCTTCTTGGGAAACTGACATTTACCTAAAGCCTCAGACTTTCATATTTTTTCTTTAAAATTATTTTCATTAATACTTATGGAGAATCACTTACTCTTGCTTTGAGCAAAACTAAGCAAAACTCTGCCCTTCTGCATCATCCTGCATGAGCCACACTCACAGTGTGACATTTGCAACAACATTGCTGGAAATTTGCTCTTTGGAAATGTATACTTTTAGAATTTATTATAACTCAGCGGACAGCATCAGGGGATGAGCTGATAGCTGCACTGATGCTAAAAGTGGAGCTTTTCCCCATAGCTTCTTCAGTAAGACTTTTGGAATGCTATTTTTAAACTATGTATTTTCAAAAGTATATGTATATGTACTTATAGGATGGGTTTATTATACAAAGACTATAACTGTAAAATAAAAGTAAAATAAAATGAATATATCTAGATATACAGTTCACTGTTTGATTTGATTTTACATTCCTTCAACAATTTAAAGTGATAGTTCACCCAAAAATGAAAATTCTGTTATTAATTACTCTCCCTCATGTTGTGTCAAACCTGTAGGACCTTTGTTCATCTCATTCATTCATCTCAGTCATTATTTTTGTTTAGCACTGATGTCACATGAACTATTTTAACACTGTCCTTACTATGTTCCTCTGTCTTGACCCTGTCTATAAAGGGTCAGAGAGCACTTGGATTTGATCAAAAATATCTTGATGACATGAGTGTTTGTAATTAATGACAGAATTGCAATTTTTGGTTGAACTATGCCTTTAACACAGAGCAACGGTTTTGGACAGAGAAAAAAAAAACAATGAGTAACTGTACTGTCTTTCGTAATAAACCACAAAGAAATGACTAAACATACACCAAAAAATGGAAAAAAAAATTAATGGAAATCAGCAAAAAAAAAAAAAAAAACATATCACATGTTCCTGAGTAATCCAAACAGAAGGGCCGAAAGCTTAAAAATGCTGCAGCAACTTGCAAAAGATTCACATTCAACTCTGAACATGTCTATGCATTATGGCAACATCAACATGGCCAGAGAAGATGAAAAGGGGAACATCTATATCAATGAAGATGCTCAAAACAGGCATGATGTCACAACAGGAACACAGAGGTCAGAGACCATGAGACAACAAACACCTCGACACACAGGTACTGAGACTCATTTCATTATAGTTTAAAAATTAGTGTATGCGTAGTAACGTTTCTGTTGATGTCTGTGGTTTTCAGGTGATTATTTGAGTGCCAGTATCTACAGAGCAGCTAAAGTGTGTTTGGTGCTGCTGTGTGTTGCTCTGCTGACCGCAGTCATAGTGCTGGGTGTCCACATCAAAACAAAGAGCACAAACCACAAACAAGTGACAAACCAGCTGCTGAGCAATATTACCAACCTCACAGAAGAGACACACCAGCTACTAACTGACAAGACCAACCTCATAAATGAGAGAGACGGATTGATGTCTAACAATAACGAGCTGCTAAAAGAAAGAGACGCATTGAGACAAGTTTTTTTTCCAGAGTACAGTATGTATTATTTAAGCACTCACTGTAATTTATCTAGTTCAATGAAGACAAGAACAAAGAGCTACTAAATGAACTGCTTGTGTTAACAGATGGATGGCATTACCACCAGTACAGCTTCTACTACTTTTCCTCTGAGAAGAAGAACTGGACTGAGAGCAGAAGATATTGTACGGAGAGAGGAGCAGATCTGATCATCATAAACAACAAAGAGGAACAAGTACGCAAACACATCCTGGTATAGATGATAGGTTGTCAGCTCAGTTGTTATTGTCGTCTGTTGTAAAATGTGTTGTTTCATCTCGTCAGGATTTTGTTCAGAATAAGAAATCTTATGGTACTCATTTCTGGATTGGTCTGACTGACAGTGATGAAGAGGGCACATGGAAATGGGTTGATGGCAGCACACCGACCTTTAGGTGAGAAATAGCTGAATATCTAATAAATGATTCCCACAGTATGTATCATGCAAGAAAATCTAATGCTGATCTGCTGATGCAGGTTCTGGGCGTCGAATGAGCCCAGGGGACAACAAAGAGAGAATTGTGCTCTAATTTATACATCAAATTGGGCTGATTACCCATGTGGTGACACTTTTCGATGGATCTGTGAGAAGAAAATTTTAAGGGGAGACAATTGAATAGGGTAAAAATCACCATATTTACCCAGTTGATTGTATTAAGAATTGCAATTATTTTTTGTATAACAAAGTTTCTGAAAAGTAGTTTAAATACGCAAATTAGACATTATCTAATTAAATATGCACTAATTTACATATCTTTCTAGTACAAAAATCTGAACAGTGGTCAGGTGCAAAATTCTACAGAGGGGAATCTGGGTTTCTCTTTTTATCACTATAGAAATCAGAAAAACCTATGAACAGTCAGAATAAAATGCTGTTGTTGTTTTTTTTAGAAATAAAATGTATAGAAACGTTCAGAATACAGATAAAATGGTAAAGTCTGGTGTATGAAATTGATGCTGAAGTGGAGATTTTTGATTTAGAGCAGAAGAAAATAAAAATATTAAAAAATTATAATTTAACTTTAGATGTGAATTGTAATTTAAATATACAGATACAAATAGATACAGTGCTATTAAAGAAACGCATAATATTGTATTTTACAGTAGTCTAAAAAAACTTGACTGTGCATACTACATGAGATGGGCGTTTACAAAATACAGTCCTGTTCAGAAATGATAATATTATTGTCCTGTTTTTTTAATTATTATATTATATCCTTTTTACTACACTTACTTAATCAGTATTAATGTAATTTTTTTTTATTAAATGTACCTGAATGTTGTGTATGTTGTCTTAGTTTTCTGACTCCTCCAGCAAACAAAATCAAAGATTAAAGTACAAACACCAGTCTATTCTGTCAAAGATTCATTTCTTTTTTATACTGAATTTTAGAACTGTATTTAAAATCAAATGATGAGCCAGATAGCACATGCATGTCTGCAAGATGTCTGTTAAAGATCTCTTGATCTGGAAAGCATCTGCTGTGTACAAACGTCTGTTTGACATCTGTAAGATGTCAGTTTTACATCCATTCTAAATCATAAACATCTTAAAGACATCTAATAGACGACTGTTTGACATCTAATAGGAAACATCCAATAGACGTATTGCAGATGAGCAAACTACGTCTTGCAGATGTAAATGCAGATGTCAAATAGACGTCTGCGAGATGTACATGTGCTATCAGGGACCACACACAAGTGACGTGTGAACTTCTTGGAGATGTCTATTTGACGTTTGCATTTACATCTGCAAGACGTAGTTTGCTCATCTCCAATACGTCTATTGGACGTTTTCTATCAGATGTCAAATAGATGTCTTTTCAATGTCTTTAAGATGTTTATGATTTAGAATGGATGTAAAACAGATGTCTGCCAGATGTTTGTACACAGCAGATGAAGAGATCTTTAACAGACATCTTGCAGACGTATATGTGCTATCTGGGTTATTATGTAATAATGTAATTGTTAAATGTTTTTCCAGTGTGAAATAGTTGTAGTATAACTATGTAAATATAAATAAATTATTAATAGTTATCTGCATACATATGTATTTGTTTACACTTCATACTTGACTATCATTGGGCATTCTAATATAAATGTCACACAATATCACACAAGCTGTAATCACGTGATTTAGCAGATAATCCAAACCACACTTATACACAGACCAACAACACAATTTACACTAACTTGATCTAAAAGGCCAATAACAAAGAACTGTATATCATCTCATTCTTGGAACAATGATTGGCCAAGAGTGCTGATATGTATACAACTAACTTCTCATTTAATAATCTAGATTTTTTTTTTTATTATATAAACACACACACACACACACACACACACACACACACACAGCCACTCAAAAGTTTGGGATAAGTAAGATTTTTAATGTTTTTTAATGTTTTTTTTTTATGCTCATCAAGGCTGCATTTATTTGATCAAAAATACTGAAAAAAATGTAATATTGTGAAATATTATTTCATGCATTTTCTATGTAAATATATTTTAAAATGTAATTTATTCCTGTGATACAAAGCTACATTTTCAGCATCATTACTGCAGTCTTTAGTGTCACACGATCCTTCAGAAATCATTCTAATATGCAGATTTATTGTCAATGTTGAAAGAAGTTGTGCTGCATTTCCAGGATTGTTTGATCAATACAAGGTTAAAAAAGCAGCATTTATTTAAAATATAAAGGTTTTCTAACAATATAGACTACTGTTCAAAAGTTTGGAGTCTGTGTGCATTTTTATTATTTTTTCTTATTAAAAAAAGAAAGAAAGAAAGAAATGAATACTTCTATTTACCAAGGATGCTAAATGAATACAAAGTGATAGCATATATTTACATTGTTATGTTTTAATAAATGCTTTTCTTTTTAAGTTGTAATTTATAAAAGAATCCTAAAAAAAAAAAAAAAAAAAACATTGATAATTCTAATAATAAATCAACATTAGAATGATTTCTGAAAGTTTATGTGACACTTAAGTCTGGAATAACAGCTGATGAAAAGTCAGTATTTGTGATCAAGTCTTACTGATCCCAAGCTTTTAAGTGGAATTTTATATATATATATATATATATATATATATGTGTGTGTGTGTGTGTGTGTGTGTGTGTATTATTAAATTAAATTAATTTATTTGACACAATAACACCATGCAAATAAATGATTATTGATGTAATAATTTATTAATATTTCTAAAAAGAAAAAATAAAATAAAAATAAATATTTAATAAGTTAAGTATTAAATGGCAGGTCAGCTCTTCAGCACGTGATCAATTCTAGCCAATGAGAACTACTGGAACTCTGCATCTTTAATGAGCTTTCATTCAGCCTTGGACTGATAACCGCCCAGCTCTGCTCAACCAGGTAAGCTTTTTAAATTTCTTAGTGAACTTCTGAGTTTTCTATTGAAACGTGTCAAATTCGTCAAAATGGTTGTGAATTAATTATTAGGAATTAAATTACACCGATTAAATTTGATTATGAGTGTACTGTCACTGGTTCAAACGACAAACGGTTATAACGGCCGACTTCACGTCAATTTCTGAGGTAACATTAATCTCTGAAGTAATATATCCTTTAAAATTGCACTTGAATTAAATTATTTTACCTCCATTTTGTTGTTAATTTGGCTTATTGTAGTTTTCTGTTGCTGTTTGCGGTTTCTCACGCACAGAGAGAGAGAGGAGACTCGTTGTAATACTGTATAAGTGCGTCTGAATCAGCTTCCTAGCTCCTGAATCAGATGTAACGTTACCCAAAAGATTATCAGCCATGTGCAATAGTAATTGAACAATTAATTCTGAAAATATATAATGAAAGTAAAAAAATATAGAGAGAGAGAGAGAGCAGGAAATAATATTAAGGTAGCATATTCACGTATTTATGATTTCTCAACGTTAGTTAATCAGCACATTCGTTCATACTAACCTATGCAATATGACTGATACGTTTTTTAAATTATTTTTCTCCCTTTTACATGATTCTCAGATATTATTATTCATATTGTAAAATGTTTTATTTATTTATTTATTTATTTTTGTTGTTGTTGTTGTTGTTGTTTTATACCATTAATGTAATGATTGTCTTCTCTCTCTTTTGAGTATTGATTGCCATCTAGTTCTGACTGCAGAGTTTAGCTCCAGCCCCAATCATGTGAACCAGCTGATCAACGTCTTCATGAATGCCACAAACTTCCAGGTAAGCATGTGGACAGGTTGTAAGTGAACATCCTAGCAGTTATCCTGCATCTCTTCTCAAAGGTAATTAGTCAAAATTATTTGTATTGATATATACAATATTTCACTGATACTCATTGATTTTTCCTTTTTCGTCCCTTTGGCTTGTCAACTGCAGCTAAATAAAGAGCCACCAGGTCGCTGCATCTTCTGTGATGTAAGCACATTTGAGTTATTTAAAGCTGCATATTCATGCATCAAGTCCAAGTCAGTAATTTTTTAAAGTTCCCCTTTTTCCAAAAAGTTCTGTCATCATTTACTCATTCTCTTGTTGTTTCAAACTTGTACAACTTACTTTTCTTTTGTAGAATGCAAAAAAAAAAAAAAAGCGAGAGAGATTTAGAAAATAACATTTCAACTGTTTTTGTTCATACAATGAAAACAACATTGGATGTTATTTGCTTTCATTGTATTAACAAAAAAACACTGACACAATCTTCCAACAAAAAGCAAAAAAAAAAATAAATAAATAAAATTCATCCAGGTTTGGCATGAAGTTTTATACAAGACAGAATTTTCCTTATTGAGTCAACTATATTTAATATTTTAATATTTGATCTTGCAAATACTAAACAGTATAGTTTATTTGTTGAATTAAAGTTAAATAAATAATCAAATAGTCTATAGTGTTATTAATAAAAGATGAAATCAAATTAGTCATAAGTCAAGAAGTTAAAACCTGTAAGCAACTATTTTCCTGTACACTTTTTTTTGTGATTTCAGTCGTTATGAATGTGATTCCTCATGTCTGACTCACATGTACAGATGCATGCAAATAAGGAGGAGGAGTCAATGCACACTTCACACATCCATTGCATGTTACTCATCTTTTGATTTGAATTCAATATAAAAAAGAAATTAATCTGGTGTTTGTACTTTAATCTTTCATTTTGTTTGCTGGAGGAGTCAGAGAACTAAGACAACACACACAACATTCAGGTATTTTTTAATAAATAAAACAAATGTACATTAATCCTGATTAAATAAGTGCAGTAAAAAGGATATAACATAATAATTAAAAAACAGGACAATAATATAATCATCTCTAAACAGGACTGTATTTTGAAAACTTCCATCTCATGTAGTATGCATAGTCAAGACACAATTTAGTCCAAAATACTATTTTACGTGTTTCTTTTATAGCACGGTATCTATTTGTATCTGTAGATTTCAATTACAATTCATATCTAAATTTAAATTATATTTTTTTCCTATGCTCTAAATCAAAAATCTCCACTTCAGCAACAATTTCATACACCAGACTTTACTGTTTTAGTCCTATCTATATTCTGAAGGTTTCTCTATATTTTATTCCTAAAAAAAAGGGCATTTTTTGTATGATTTTGATTTATTTAGTGATAAAAAGAGAAACCCATAACATTTCAGAAACCTTGTAATACACAACAAATATTTGCAATTCTTAATATAATCAGTTGGGTAAATACGGCTATCATATTTTTTTACCCTATTCAATTGTCTCCCCTTAAAATTTTCTTCTCACAGATCCACCGAAAAGTGTTACCACATGGGTAATCAGCCCACGTTGATGTATGAATTAGAGCACAGTTCTCTCTTTGTTGGCCATTGGGTTCTTTACGCAACCAGAACCTGCGTCAGCAGATCAGCATTAGATTTTCTTGCATGATACATACTGTGGGAATCATTTATTAGATATTCAGCTATTTCTCACCAAAAGGTCGGTGTGCTGCCATCGACCCATTTCCATGTGCCCTCTTCATCACTGTCAGTCAGACCAATCCAGATATGAGTACCACAAGATACCTTCTTCCGAACAAAATCCTGACGAGATGAAACAACACATTTTACAACAGACGACAATAACAACTGAGCTGACAACCTATCATCTATACCAGGATGTGTTTGCTTACCTGTTCCTCTTTGTTGTTTATGATGATCAGATCTGCTCCTCTCTCCGTACAATATCTTCTGCTCTCAGTCCAGTTCTTCTTCTCAGAGGAAAAGTAGTAGAAGCTGTACTGGTGGTAATGCCATCCATCTGTTAACACAAGCAGTTCATTTAGTAGCTCTTTGTTCTTGTCTTCATTAAACTACACAACTTACAGTGAGTGCTTAAATACATACTGTATTCTGGAAAAAAAACTCGTCTCAATGCGTCTCTTTCTTTTAGCAGCTCGTTATTCTTAGACATCAATCCGTCTCTCTCATTTATGAGGTTGGTCTTGTCAGTTAGTAGCTGGTGTGTCTCTTCTGTGAGGTTGGTAATATTGCTCAGCAGCTGGTTTGTCACTTGTTTGTGGTTTGTGCTCTTTGTTTTGATGTGGACGCACAGCACTATGACTGCGGTCAGCAGAGCAACACACAGCAGCACCAAACACACTTTAGCTGCTCTGTAGATACTGGCACTCAAAGAATCACCTGAAAACCACAGACATCAACAGAAACGTTACTATACATATGCTAATGTTTGATCTGTAATGAAATACATTTAAAAATGCTCTCCAATCACACTAGCGTTTTCTAAGTTTCTAATCCACACTGAAACATACGAAAACGTTAAATTTGCCTTACATTGGGGCAAATAAGTATTTTTTCAAGTTTTCCCAATTACAAAGAATGGAGAGATCTGTAATTTCCATCGTAGGTACACCTCAACTGAGATGTTAGACAGAATCTAAAAAAAAAACACTTTCTAGTCCTCTCATCGTAAATCACCCTCACTGGAACTTTTTGAGATCGCGATGAACAAGTAGCCTAAGTGACACCTTTTTAGTGAATATCATGGGCTATTTGCCACTTCTAGGCTCATATAATCTGTTCAGAATCTGAATACAAGTTTTGTTTATCGTCCTGCTAATGGCCTTATACCCTGTACAAGCAGCAACGTTTCGGGAGTGATAAATCCCTCAGGAGTGGAGGATTCATTTTTGAATTTGAGAAAAATATAATTTCCAAGATCAGATGTTCAAGCAATGCAGACTAAGACATTAATACAGAGATATTATCATTTTCGTGTCAAAATATTTTTAGAATGCAGTTAGTATCTATAGTATCATGACTCAATTTTGCAATTCTTTCAGTACATTGCTATTCTTGTTGTGGTAAAAAGTTAATAGTTTTGCAGCACTGCAACAGTTATTTTATACCATTTTATGATAAAAGCACAGTATGACAAAATGTCCAGATGTCAGCCAAAACTCTGCTGACAGGTGTTTCATGGCCAGGAAAAAAATATTTATGGCTGGTAAATTTTCTCAAATCACCAAAAAAATGTTGTTTGTATCATGATTAAAATGGCAGATGTGGCAACAAGTTTTAGGCCCTGCTTGCAAGTGTAGAAATGAGGACAAAAGTATTGTAATTTCTCTACTGTAGAATAATTTCCCAATAGTACTATTATAGGAATAATAATAATGTAAAATTACTATTATTATAATCTAATTTGTTTGGTTTTAAAATTCACCCGTGTGAGTGTAATGTAGACTGAGACACAATCCGCTTTAAACCTCAAGAACAAGACAATTCATCTTCTTTTCTTTTAGTTTGCACACTGAACCTGTTTTGAAGCTTTAATTTTAATTTTCATGTTTTGCTGCAGGAGTCAGGACAGCAAATGTAAGTATATTTTTGCTATTTTAGGATTGTAATATGAAGAGTGTTAAAAGGTAATCTCTTTAGCAGCAGTGACAGTGAATAGTACATAACAAGCACAATTAACGTCATCGTTTTCACAGTCCACACTACAGCGCAAAAACTGCATTTTCAACAAGCTTAGTTTTCCTTGACAAAAAAACAATCTCAGTGTGGACGGAAGGTCAAAACGGAGAGAAAAATATGCGTTTTCAAACAAAACCGTTTTAGTGTGGACATGGTGTCAGTACCTGTGTGTCGAGGTGTTTGTTGTCTCATGGTCTCTGACCTCTGTGTTCCCGTTGTAACATCATAACTGTTTTGAGCATCTTCATTGATATAGATGTTCCCCTTTTCATCTTCTCTGGCCATGTTGATGTTGCCATAATGCATAGACATGTTCAGAATTGAATGTGCAACAAATGGAAGTTGTTACTGCGTATTTAAGCTTTCGGCCCTTCTTCTGATGGGATTACTCAAGAACATGTGATATCTGTTTTGTTTTTTTGCTGATTTCCAATAAGTAAATTTATTTTTCCTGTCTTTGGTGTATGTTTAGTCATTTCTTGCGGATCATTACGTAAGACACGACAGTTACTCATTGTTTTTTTTCTCTGTCCAGTTCCCCCCTGGTGAAAAAAGTGCACTATTTTCATGTAATCATTTTGTACTTAAAGGGTTACTCCACACCAAAATGAATATTTTGTCATTAATCACTTACCCCCGTGCGGTTCCAAACTCGAAAATGCTTTGTTCGTCTTTGGAACAAAATGTAAGATATTTTGGATGAAAACAGGAGGCTTGTCACTGTCTCATTGACTCCCAGGAAAATACTACTTTCAGGACCCGAAAAATTAAGAAAGGCATCGTCAAAATAGTCCATCAGTGGTTCAATCTGAATTTTATGAAGCAACGAGAACACTTTTTGAATGCAAAGAAATAAAATGTAATGACTTTATTCAAAAAATGTTCTCATCTGTATCACCGTAGCGCCATTTTTGAGAATATCCACTGGATGTTATATGCGCTGTGGTGAAGCGTCCCAAAAATGGCTCTCCATGCTGCATCGTGACCATTCAAATTTCAGTAGGTGGGGTTTATTTTAACATATTCTAATTGGATGCGTTGTGACATCATAACATCCGGAAAAATAAAGCTTGTAGTCCAAATGAGCCATTCATTGTAGTTTTTGGAAAGGGATTTTTTTTTTTTAAATCTAAGTATCTCCCTTTGAAATGGACTTTGAGATTTGTAACTTCGTAGATCTTTTTTATGCACAAACATACACACCACACACTGACTAAAATACAAAAAGTGAAAAAGAATAATAAGTTTAAGTTTTATAGAGCAGTTTATCAGCGTGTGGACGTTACCTTTTTGCTTAAAATTCATGCACATTCATTTATGTACAAGAAACAATATGAGGACACTTTATTCCGTATGTTTTAACAAAAAAAATATATGACTGCCTTATCGCCAAACCGGACAGCAGAGGCTCACACAATGGAAGTGTTATGAAGACCCAGTTAAGACAGATTTTGGAAGTGTTCACATTGTGTTTCTCACACATGATATTGCTTTCGACCAAATGACTCTCCAAGTCATCAATGTCCTCTGCTTGAATGTCTGAGGTGACTATGGTTCCTGGGGACTCCTGAAAAAGCCACCACATTCCCATCATGTGATGGACACAGCGGTGTGATCTTCTGTTTCAACAGAAGTGACAGTTCCACCGTCCTACCACTGAATCAGGTGTTACTCTTGTTTGTCTGAACTGACACCAGTTGTCAGTCAGATTTGTGAAAACTGAAAACTGAAAAAAAAAGAAAACAAAAAACCTGTGCAGAGTATTCTTCATCTGTAAAAAATGTGGGAAACACACTATCCACTCTCCAAAATTTGACACCCCACTCTAAGTGAGCGCATTCTTTACCTGGATTTCCAGAAGACCATGCAATTTTCATGAGTCTATGACACGTAATCACAATATGTTTGGTGGATTGGTTGATTTGATAATGTGAATAGGAAAAATTTGACACTTTTTGGTGGTTATATTTCAGATTTTTTTTACAGTTAATGTTTAAACAGTCTTGTCTCCTCTGAACATTACTTCAGTGTACTATAATTGTATGGGACTGGATCTAGCTTGAAAGCTGTTGGAGCACTTGTAGTCAGAAATTTTAACCTCAGCAGAATAAATAGCTTAAATAACATTTCAGTAGTTTCTCATGCCAAGAGAAGTACAGTACTACTGTAGATACAGAAAGTGAATACCAAAATAAATCAAGAAACAAACAAATGTTAAACTGAATCGTTTGACAGTTGTCGTCAAAAGTTCATGTTTTTCTGATTCAATGCCTGCAAGAGATATAGTGAAAATATAAGGAGAAAACACAGTTGAGATATCTTGATAAGTAGTGCACTTGAAATAATCACTTATTATTGCTTTGATATGAAAATGTCATTTGTTAAAGTCCATTACATTTTCTGAACATAAAAAAGTATTACATTTACATTTAGAAGTAATTGTTTCACTGCATCTAACAGATTAAAAAGTTAGAAAATGGCTTAAGAAAAGACATGCCATGACGGCCTTTCAAATGTGCCATGAAGTTGGATGTTCATCTAAATGGGTCATACTGACAAAGGGGGCAATGGTAATGGCTTCTGGATGATTGTGGCCTTTCCTTGCACAAGGAGGCCACTGCGAATTTCTCTGCAAAACCAGTTCAAACAGTTGATAAAATGTATTACATTATCCAGTTTCTATTACTTTAATGTCATCGTTCATCTTTGACAAATTAAACCACCTCCCATAGCTTTTTGTTCTCACAAAAATAAACGGCATCTCTGAGATGTTTTTTCTTATGATGATCCGTATTTGCCCATTCCTTTTTATTGCAAAATACACATTCCGGAACCAACACAGGCCAAAAATGATGCAACATCAGTGAACGTCTGATGTGAACCTGTTGTGAACAATTGCAGTGTTATATATGGACTCAGTCACCCTCCCCCATATCTTTGACATGACATCTTTTTAAAAAATAATCCCTGATAGCACACATACATCTCGGAGACGTCTATTTGACGTCTGCATTTACATCTGCAAGACGTAGTTTGCTCATCTGCAATATGTCTATTGGACGTTTCCTATTAGATGTCAAAGAGACGTCTATTAAATGTCTTTAAGATGTTTATGATTTAGAATGGATGTAAAACTGACATTTTACAGATGTCTGCCAGACGTTTGTACACAGCAGACACCTTCCAGATCAAGAGATCTTTAACTGACATCTTGCAGACATACATGTGCTATCTGGGAACACATACAACGTGTCTACAACACATCACTTTGGCTAATCAAAAACATTAAGAACTCAATTTATTACAATAAAAAGTAAAAAAGAAAAAAAGTGAAATTTATTTATTTATTTATATGTTTGGTTTGTTTGTGTTAAAGAACATGACGCTTCAACTACAAAGGTACATCTTTTTGTGAATTCTTTTATGTAAAGGACAACCTTTTATCTGTAAGGACAACTGTCTGCATGTCCACATTGAACGTGCTTTTCAGCTTGTAGCAAATGAAAATATCATGCGTATAAATCTTATTATATTTCTATAGTTTTAAAATGACGACCAATTGCTTCTGTGATGGACCTAAGTAGAGTATGCATGCGCAGTTATTTTTCCACAATGGCACTTAATGCAGACACTCCATTGAATGCACTGCACAAATATAGCTACAAATATAACTGTAATTGTAATGTTTCCATTTCATTCATTTTTTTTTCTTATTTACTTCATTTATTGTTTGTTTTTCAGTTATATTTCAGAGATTTATACTTGGATTTAACAAGCTGAATGATACATAGTGTAAATAGTGCAAAACATCATTCAGAAAAGAAAAATGAGGGCTGCCTCTTTATTTTAAAACATTGCATGCCAATAAAGTGTAGTTTTTCCTGGAGCAAACAGTAAAAACAGTGACAAATCTTAGAAAGCCATTGGCACCTGGCATGAACACTTGAGATGTCTGTGGCACCTACCTTGAACATTGGCATCTGCCAGAGGTCTTTCTCTGGTGGTGCTGCAACGTGCCACTGGCGGAGAGCACACTTGTCCCTGCTGTACTTAAATGTATTATTATTTACAGGGGAGTCAATTGTAACAAATGCAACACAGACCAATGGTTATTTTACAGGTACTTTCATCTGGATACTCAATTAACTGAACTGAAAAGTCTTTTTTTTTTTTTTTTTTTAGGAGGGTTTCTGGAGCTTGTGAGAGAACTTTGTTGTGTCTTCACAATAGGGCCTCGAATGGTCAGTGTTGACCTTTTGTACCTTAAGACCTATTTTGTTCAGAAGATCAGCACTCTTTCCCTCCAGTGCAACAATCGTAAAGGGGCCCAAGTAATTTGGTTCGAGTTTACCACCTTTACGTTGTTGATTTGTTACATTCTGCTTCCATACTTTACCTCCCACTTTAAAAATCTTGATGGTTGGGGAGTTTTTTTTTGTGAGGCTTTAATATTGACCTTTGCCTTACGCAAAACTTCACTTATCCGCAGTGTGTTTCTGTAAGTTCCACCACAGATACTGTTTTTTCCATAATTTCGTTGATCTAAAAAAAATCTTTATTAACTGAATATTAAAGGGTTAGTCCACTTCAAAATGAATAGCAAGAAGGTTGGCTCTTGTTTCAACAAGATGGATTATGCAACGTACAAATGGATCATACAACATACATTTACAAGAGAGCCACATCTGTGCTAAAGAAATTTAAAATAAATATTTGTTCCCTTTATTGCTGCACACGGCACATTTGGTCTGCCTCAGAAAACTGTGATTAAACCATGAAAGTCACATGGATTATTTTATTTATCCTTATAAACACTTTATGGACACTTTAAAGATTGAAAGTTTTGGATTATTAGACATTCAATTTTTCTTTTTAATGAAATTCTGATTTTATATATATATATATATATATATATATACATATATAAATCTTGGATGAATAGGAAACAACGACTTACGGGTTTGGAACAACATAGAGGTCAGTAAATAATGACAGTTTTCATTATGGGGTGAACTAACCCTTTAAAGATGTATTAAGTTAGTTATTTGTATAGTATATTTATAAGTTATTACATATTTTTTGTCATGAATAATTATTTTGCTTTGAAATTTCAGTCACCCCCTATTCCTCAGGAATCTCACACAGATAACAAGACTCTCTCCCAAACATTAAAAAGAAAGGTGAGAATTTGGTCTCAATATAAACTCAATATATATAAAATGACACCTTTGGATTGTGACATGCATCCTCTCCACAAGGAGAGGGTGTCAGGGTTCAGGTAAAGGGATGAGGCGAGGACAAAAACATCAACAACAAAAACTACCCCGTGTGGGTAAAAACACTGCGGTCAATGTTGCAGGCTTGGCAGGACAGGAACATACAAAATATAACATTCAATACCTCACTTTGTGAGGTAATTGATGAACACAAATGTATTGATTACCGTCCTCACTCAGTGACAGCTTACCAATGAGGTCCATTCCCAACAGCTCAAATGGCTTCCCTGTTTTTTTTCTCTTGTTTCATTGGTTTCCTGTGTTTCTGTGTTTTCATTTGTTACCACATTCACCCAGATAGAATACGTACGTCTGCAAGATGTCTGTTAAAGATATCTTGATCTGGAAAGCATCTGCTGTAAGATATCAGTTTTGCATTCATTCTAAATCATAAACATCTTAAAGACATCTTAAAGACATCTAATAGACGTCTATTTGACATCTGATAGGAAACGTCCAATAGACGTCTTGCAGATGAGCAAATTACGTCTTGCAGACGTAAATGTAGACGTCAAATAGACAGCTCAGACATGTATGCGTGCTATCACGGTATGTTTATCAGGCATGCATTTTGATTTGTTTCTCGTTTAGTGCTCTCAGTGTTAGTTATATTTTTCCATTTTGGTTGCAACATCTGTTTTATAAAAGAATTCATACCTCAATAAGTCTGTAGTCAGTTCCCTGTTTCAGGGAGGACCTATTGTCTTGGCACTGCTCACACTGTGCCACCTTATCAAAGATAGAAGTGTGGTTTGTTTATTTTTGAATTATTAACAATCTTATTAAGTGCTTATATAAACTAATCACAGATAAAGACATATTTTTTGTTAATTGACATGAAAATTGAATCAACAGATGTATAACTGGTCGGTGTCCTGTGACATGTCAAGCCAGTAAAATCTTTGTGAGATCGCATCTCTGGTTTTATTTTGTCCAGTGTGCCCCGATGCTGCTGCTGTGAAAGTCCTTGAATATGAGGTTTGCCTCATCATTTCCACAGACCACCTTCATTTTGATTTCCCTTTTGGTGTTTTTGTACTAGATATAGTACAATTTGCCATCTATGGGGAAAAAGAGAATTGTCAATATGATATATTAAAAACTCATCATGTTGTTTACAACATATTTAATATATGTGCAAATTTCCTGTTTGATTAAGCGTTTGTTTTAAAGTCACAATTACTAAATTCACCAATGAATTTATGCTTTTTATAGCTGGATGCAGATATATAGAAAAAAATAATATAGAATGACAAAGGGACAGTCCAAAAATTTAAATTCTGTAATAATTTACTTACCCTCACGTTGTTCCAAACCTATAGAAATTTCTTGGTTCTGCTGAAGCAATGTGGACATCAGATGGTGGTTCTCTGCGACAGCCATCTCCGGCACCAGACGACCTACCTGTAACGAAGGGGTCTGACACAGGAGGATCCATTTGCAAAACTTTATTAATAACATTAATCGTGGTCAGGCAGGAACAACGTAGGACAAACAGTGAGTGATCAATATCTGAGCGTGTAAGTCAGGGTAGGCGGTGGGCTAACAAGGATTATCCAAAGGCAAGCGAGGGGTCGAGGGGCAGGCAGAACACGATCAGGAACCAGTAACAGACAGAGACGGCAACGGGAAAACAACAAACAGAAAATGCTCGGAATTGACAGTTAGAACTAATCAAGACTTCACAAGGGTGAAATGGAAATGAAGCTGTATTTATAGTCCAAGAGGTGAACTAAAATGGCTGGGGTGAAAGATGACACAAAGGGGGTTATGGGAGATGGAGTGTGTTATGGTCCATAAGAGCAGTGAAGGCTCCCTCTAGAGGAGAGAGGAGGGAGCCACAGCGGGATGATTCGTGACACTGCCATTGCTGCCTTCGACCAACAAAGGTAACAAATTATTTGCTTGTGTTTTATTTTATTTTTATATGCTAGTATTTGTAAAGTATTTAACCTATAGATAATAAAACTGTATGTATTTACAACCAAGAAGCCTGCCTGCCAAAAGACTGATTTATAGACTTTCATAGATTTTTATCGACTTTCTTTACCTAACCTGAGAATAAACAAAATGAGGCAGAAGGTGTAGGGAACTGAGCACTGCAAAGCAATATATATATATATATATATATATATATATGCACACACAAACACACGCATATAGGGAAGCACCGATATGGAAATTTTGGCCGATAACCGATAACTCTTGTATTTGGAGGCCGATATATAGGCCGATAAATATTTTTTTTCTGAGCATGATTGCAAAAACAAAAGGCAAACACATACAGTGAACAACTGATTTTATTTTAAAACCTTAACTTCAGAAAAGTTTGAACTGATCTCTGAACTAGGGATGCTCATATTTACCGTTTAACTGCCAGTAAGAATTTTAACTGATTTATAATATCAGTTAAATGCTTTAAAAGGTTTTTTTCTGCAAGTATTTTTTCACGTTTGCTGCACGGTGGAAGAACAATGTTATACTTTAGAGTTTGTTTACTCAAAGGCCAGTGTCGACACGTGCAGCATGCCTACTATACAGATATATTTCGCAGAGCAAGCACCTGCTTCACCTTCACTTAATCGATTTATTGGATAAATGGCTATCAGAGAGTGAATCCGTGAGTGAATGGATTCTGAATGGATTATAGCTTAATATTTAATATAGATTAAAGTGCGCAATGGGCGCGGCACTCCCTTACAATCACTTGAAAAAGCTGTCACACATCTTAATGTAGTTCATCACTCTCTAAGAAAGTTAATAAAGAGTAATAAAAAGGAACATTTACACTGTGCAGTTAATCTCTTATTTACATCATGTCTACATTTTCTGTTTTAATAATAGTTTGCAAATGTGTATAGCAGAACTGAACAGAACACTACCGGCATTTTGTGTGCTGAGAGGATTGTAAATTAACCGCCTCTGATTGACCACTGCATTCATAAAATCAACAGATTGGCTATATTGCTCTACGCTGCAAAAACACGCTGTGAAAAGAAACATGTCCAGTGGATGAGAAGCCCCGAACCGCAAATTGACCACAGATTTTTGTGATGGTGTTTTTGCCGTGAGTCTAACAGGCAGCGCTTCTGTCTGTACAGCAGGTCTCCTTCAGCTATTAAAATAGTTATATTTTGTATGTAATGACAAAGTGATTATATTTCGTTTTTTTTTTTTTTAATTAAGTTAATTTAGAAAAACGTTTGGAGCTTTTTTTGTTCGTTAAATATAAGTTTTTTAAAATAACGAGTGGCTAGCGGAAGACTGTTCATAGTCTGATCAGTTTGCCTTCTCAAATCATCACGACTTGCATGAAATAAAATCTATGACTCTAAAACAGTTAAAGTAGATATGAAACAATATTAGTTTAAACGTTAAACCTAGATAAATGTGCGCTAGCACATCGTTTTTCTCTAGTGATTGGCCAGTATGTACTGTAATGTATGTTCACGTAATTTCAGTTGTTTTCTATTTTGACATACTGTATGCAGTCACAGCTTCATTTTGTTTCCTTTGATTTGTTTGAAATAAGTACAGAAGGTTAAACAAAAAGCTAATTGTTCTTCACTGATTGGCCAGTATGTGCTGGATGATGTGTTCATGTAATTTCAGTTTTTGTTTTCTATTTTGACATATTTGGACACTACCTCTTCTTCCACTGGTATTTAACACATCTGTGTGTCTAGTTAAGGACAACACATTTATGTGTTAATTTCAAACTGAACCAGTGTGATATTTGTCTTAACACAGGTTGACATTTTTTAAATATTTAACATAATTGTGATTTATAACACATTAGTGTGTTAAAAAAAACAGATGTGTTAAAAACAACACAACCTGTGTTGTATTTAACACATCTGTGTGTCTAGTTAAGGACAACACATTTTGTGTTATTCTTCTTAACGCAGACAGTGTGTTAAAATATTTAACACATTAATGTGTAAAAAATCACGCAATCACCTGATCTGATGTTAACAAGCAGAATCACCAAAGAAGAAAAACATATTTTCATCATTATAGCAATCAGTGTTTGCTTTAGTTGGGCTCTTGATTCTTGATTTTTTAATATTACATTTTATTTGGCTGCTATAACAGCTAGACTTTCACAAAGAGCAAAAGTCATCAGGTGGTGAGGATTGTTTTAACGTAATCATTATTTGTCCAGAATCACTGACTGAGCTCATTTAGAGTGTAGTTATATTTTCTCTAATGATTACACTAGCCTTGTGATTCCACAGTGAAAAATATCTGTATTTTATATTATTTTTGGAAGGATTTCTTACAAGCTGTTCTAGGACCAAAAAAAAAAAACTTGTAAAAAGCATTTATTTTAGGCACACATCGGCATGAAGAATAAGTACATGAATCTCAACAACGGTGACAAATAGCATATTTTGCTCATGCTGCAATGCATGATGGGAGCCATGGATGAGTTTTGATTGGCTACAACATGCTTTTTTGATGGTTACCATTGTTGTGAATATCACGCTGGTTATTGATGTCTGTGTGATGTCTAAATTACACTTTTTAAAATTTTCGATCAAAATAAATTTTAAAAACATCTTTGATTATACTGGAAATTTCAGATTTTATGTAGTACACAGTGTTTATGTAATCAACTAAGAAAACCTAACCCAGTTTATTCAGGTCACTACATGATGTCAAAACATAATTATCACCACTGAATGACTTTTGCTTTTTACAAAAGTCTAGCTGTTACAATCCAGTTACAGCAGCCAAATGAAATCTCATATTAAAAATCAGACCAAGAGCCCAACTAATGCAAACACTGACCACTATAATAGTGGCATAAAAATGTGGATATCTCCTTTGGTGATTCTGCTTGTGTGTGTATTTGGTCCCACAATACAGTGTTAAATTATCATTAAGTTCAACTCTGCTTCAGTGTTACTTTAACTCAATCCCTGAAGATTCTCCAAATAACCCTTTAAAGAACTCCACATCATCATGAGAAACGTTTCCCTGTTAACATTTTAACAGGGAAATCCATATACCTGACATGAGTGATCCACATCATCCACCAATGAAAAAAGAGGCGTGAACAGCTTGTGCAGTGACATAGACAGCAATGTGATTGGATGATATTTAACACATATTGTGTTGTTTCTCTTTCTTTTTTCTTTGTACACATGATCAACTTAAAATGACACAAAATGTGTTCAATTGGCCATAACACAAAAAATGCGTTAATAATTAACAAGTGTAGATATCGGTGCCATATGACGTTGAGGGTCCCATGGGATTAATGGCTGCTTTAAGTTCTGCTAGTTCTTCTGGGCCCAATAGGCTATCAGGTGTAGGAACAATCACTCCATTTTGGGGGTCACAAGGCAGGCCAAAATCTTCCCAGTCAAACTGTTGAAGGTACAGCTCCTAAAACAGAAAGATATACATTAAATCAATCATTATTTTTCTTATAAATAACAATTAACAGAACATTACAGAACATCTGGAGATTCTCATTCCAACTGGGCTTTGCCGTAAAACTTAGCGATTGCCCTCACGTGAGCAGCCTAAGAATCATAAAAGCAATCACTCCCCATCTCTGGCGCAGATCGGACCAAATCGCCCCATCTAGCTCTGAAAGGGGGTGAACTAGCGATAAGATAATCCACTCAGAAAACAAAACGCTCGTCAAGCGTGGAGAGCAATTAAAACCAAATGGTCAGACCATCACCTCTTCCCAGACAGGATCACAGGGAAAAACGGGACGACCTAATCAACAGAAATTCCTTTTCTGCTTCAGATCAGCCACGGAACAGATGCCCCGTGTCACCAATGACCCACTATTCATAAACTGATAATCAATAGACAAAGAAAAACAGGTGCGCAATTCAAACTCCAGAGCCAAGAGGGCTTGCACAACAGGGTTTCCACTCGTGACACTTATCTGAACTCAGGGCATTCAACTCCCCTCCCCTCTCTTATGCATTGATCGCTAACACAGACTCACCTGAAACTAGAGAAAACGATCTATAAGAACAGTTCCTATTTTCTTTCTGAACAAATATACTCGTTAATAGTGTACTATATATCTTTGCTGTATTCTTCTATGTGCTTTATGTGAACAGAATTATCTGTGCCTTGTACTTCTTTTGTTGTCTATATGTCTAAATGTATCAATATGTAGGTCAAGTATCTGCGTGTTTGATATCAATCTTATCAGAATGACGCATGCTGAGTGAATGTATGAATGAAATGTGCGTCCTGTGTACAATACGGATATTACAGCTGTGTATTGATATTATTATTGAAAGTTGCAGAAATATCCCTCCCACTGATGGAATGCACTCAAATTAACGTATGCACGAAAAAAAGTAACGCTGGGTGGGGCTCTGCCCCCTAGGTAATTCATTGGACCACAGCCCCGTAGGATGGGCTCAGAGGACCCGATTAAAACACTAGTGGCAAACCAACTCGTTGCTTTGAGTGCATTGTGGCATGAATAAATTATGAGCTGAATTGTCTCTGTAATTTACTTTATCTGCATTTCTAAATATGCTGTTTGTCACTGTTGTTGAGATTCATACTCTGGTTCTTGATGTCTGTGTGTGACTAAGCAAATGACTTTTGATTTAACCGCTCATAAGTAGTTCTTCTAAAATGCATTTAAAAGAAATATTTTGTTGTGGATCCACAAGGCTAAATACCCAAGATAATTATTTGACCTGAATCATTGAACTCATTTAGAGTGCAACCTCTGAGTTATATTTCCGATAACAGAAACATAAATTACAGCCACTTGATGACTTGTGTTCTTGGCTTGTCTGGCTGTTATAACTGAAATACAGCAGCCAAACAAAATCTAATATTAAAGATATAAGGGTCAAGATCCTAACTAATGCAAACACTGACCGCTATAATGGTTGCTTAAAAAGTGTGATTTTCTCTTTTGGTGATTCTGCTTGTTGTCATCAGGTGTCTTCAATAATGATGAATCATCACTTAATTAATCACCAATTATCTCATTAACTTTAACTCTGCTTCAGTGTTAATTTAACACTCTGATTTTAACACTTTCACACTCTTGAGTGTGGACTCAAATAAACTCCCAGGAGAGTTAATTTAACTCTGGGCTTTTTGCTGTGTACAATGATTCTTGCACCTTATTATATCTACATCTCGCGCTGACAACAGCTGTCTATAATGTAGTAATGTACGACACACATAGACTTTCAGGGTAGACAGTTTTTCAGCCTTTTATAATTAAAACGCAACTGTGATTTGATACAACTGTATTCCCCTAAAGGCTCTATCCTAATGATAGTGGTTTGCTAATATGTCTGGCTGTCTAAAATGGCTGTCTGGTACCTCAAATTAAAGGCAATAAGGTTAATTAAAGGCAGAAACTCACCTGTTCCCCACTCATATTCCTCTGGGACATAAGGGTAAACCATATAAACAGGTTGTCTGAGGTCTCTGGAGACTAGCGTAAATTGACTGATAGTGCCATCTGCTGTTTTGGAAGAGGAAGTTGCTCCATTGCATTTGTGAGAAAATCTGCTTGCACACGTTTGTGAGAAAGCCAAGTTTTTCTCGTAAAAATATACATATTTGCAACACACAATGCATATACAGTGGGAGAAATAAATATTCAACACTTGAGCAAATTTTTTTATTAAACACATTTCCAGTGCACCAATTCACATTAAATTTTGACCAGATGTTGGTATTAGCTCAAGAAATCTGTACAGAGAAACAATATTCAATATTATAATCCATACAAAAGTTATGTGTAATAAAGTGAAATGACACAGGAAAAAAGTATTGAACACACTAACTGAGATTATACTTAATACTTGGTGGAAAAGCCTTTGTTTGCAATAACAGCTTTCCAGACGCTTCCTGTATGAACAAACTAATCGTTCACAGTGCGCAGGTGGGATTTTGGTCCATTCTTCTAAACAGACTGTCTTCAAGTCTTGAATGTTCCGCAGGGCCCTCTTGTGAATCTTGATCTTCAGTTCCTTCCATAAATTGTCTATTGGGTTTAAGTCTGGTGATTGACTGGGCCATGAATGTAATCAGTAATTGACTGAATGTAATCAGATGTTGAAATCTTAATCACCAGCAAGTAGCAAACATCATCTAGTCACATTTTCTTTTTCTGATTTTGCATAACACACATAGTTACAGCAGCTATAGAAAAGCATCAAATTGCCCAACTAAAACAAAAGCGCATCGCCATAATGGTGACATCAAACCAAACTATTACTTTCAAACAGATATCAACATCTAAACCTGTTAATCTCAATAAGAACTTTTGTAAATGTGTGACAGAAAAAGGTAAATTTGGTTTAGAATAAATGAAGCAGGTAATGCTGTTTTTGGATTTATTTAAATAATTCAACAAACAAAGGTTAGGTTTTTACAGGTTTTTAAATTCAAGTAAGCACCTTGAGCACCTTGTACGAACCCTGCTTCCTTGAAACCAACACAGAAGTGACTAAAACTGCAATTCATCGACTGGCCCCAACAGGGAGTTAGTCCCATAGACCTCCCATGTTAAAATGCCCAACTTCACAACAGAAAAAAAAAATTATGTTTACAGCCTGGTACAAAAAGTGGTTTTGGTCTACATAAATGTTTTTATTTTTATTTTAATGAAAATAGGAATAAGTAGGGCAACCCCAGATTGAATAACCTGCATTATAAAAAGAAAAAAAAAAAACTTTAAAGATTATTTACAATTAATTATTGTTACCAAGTTATCTAATCATAGTTTAGATCACAATCTAATTTGTAATGCAGTGTAACGAATAATGTTCTAACAATGTTATAAACAAACATTTGAAAGAATGTTTTGGACAAAAGTTATTCTACCTTTTAGGAGAATATTCTGGAAACTAAAATAAAACTTGCCGCTGAAAACTTTACCTTTTTGTTTTTACTACTATATGGAGAATAAAAAATCTAATGTTCATTGCACCTAAGTGAATGGGATAACTTCTTACCTTACCTTCTGTATCAACACCGGATTTGACATCTATTACTGCTGTATCTTCAATGACTGTTAGAATCTTCTTTAAAAATGCATCCAGAATAATAGACGGTGATCCACCACCTGTCAGCTCACCTGGCAAATCATAATGTGTCACTGAACATCTTCCTTGATGATAGGGCTTTAAAAACAGAAGAAGAAGAAGAAAAAAAAGGTTCACTTGCCTATAATATAAGAAGAAGAAGACTTATAATGAGTACAGCAGTTTAGTTTATTATTACATTCAGAAATAATATAGACAATTTAGACATTTGCCAAAAAAAAACAACAAAAGTACCTAAAAGACCCTCAGACTGTGAGAAACAAGCTTCTCTGGTCTGATGAACCTCAATTCCAAGCATTGTGTTTGAAGGAAACCTGGGGCCGGATTCACGAAACATTCTCAAGAAGAAATTCCTTCTTAACTGCCATTTTCTTCTTATTTTCCAAGTTAAGTAAAAAGTTAAGAATATTTAGTATTCCTGGAAATTCTTCTTAAGAATATTCTTATCTTTTTACCTAAAATTGTTCTCAAGACAAAATTTAAGAAGAATTCAAATTCTTGAAAAGAATCTTCTTAAAAACCATCAGAAATAACTTCTTAAAGTTAGGATAGCTCCAGACCTGTCTTAAATCCCAAAAAGTATGAATTATTTAATGGATTTATTGGGTTATTACAAATTAATTGTTAAATTTAAGCATTACAACGCTGCTAGCTACATATAATACATATTAGGACTGTTAATAGGGATGTCCACAAGTTTTCTTAAGTGACAGCGATGACTGATATTGTAAACAATGATCGGTCATGATGTGACCCTATTTTTTGCTGACATCAAAACTCAGTAGCAACTCTACAAAGATGAGTCAGATAGTGAGGTTTGGTTGAACATTTGTTATTTTATTTAGCCTATAAATACGACATAATCTTGGGCCGTCTTTAGCGCAGATGAATGCGCACACATAACGTTAGCGGAAGCGTTCATTCGGATGAGGTCGCAAAAACACAACACGAAAATGAATAAAACAGATCGCCGAAGCTTAAGACAGGCTCTTTAAAGGTAACTGTTCAAAAACACGGCGCATTAAAAACGTGAAGCCGAGCGCCAATCAAGGTCAAGACGAAAACAGGCTTGTGAAACCGCAAAAAGACAATCAAGTGGTGTATGAGTTTATCAATGCGTCTTCAGCCATGTATTCACACAAATAAAGATGTGTCATTTGCTTCTTAAGAAAAAATTAAGATGTTCTTAAGAACATATTTGAGAACTTCTTAAAAAAAATTCAAGAATTGCACTTAGAACTTATTAGAATTTATCTTAAGAAATTTCTTAATTTATTTCTTAAGAAGATGTTTGTGAATCCGGCCCCAGACTTCTCTCATCACCTGCAGGGCACCATCCCAAAAGTAAAGTGTGCTGGTAGAAGCCTCATGCTGTAGGGCTGCTTTTCTACAGCAGGAAGTAAGGGTCTTGTTAGAGTAGAAGGAAGCTCAATGCACCGAAATATTGACATAGACTTATTAAAAACCCAGTCCTGAACACTCAGAACCTCAAACTGGCCAGAAAATTCACCTTACAACAGTACAATGACACTAAGCACACAGCAAGAGTAGCTTGTAGACAGCTCTGTGAATGCCCTTGAGTGCCACAGCCAGAGCCTAGGCTTAAACCCAAACAAATATTTATGGAAAAACCTGCAATTGTGCATCTGCTGCCATTCAACCTGAGAGTTTGAGGGGTAAAGAGATGAGGAGAAGAATGGCAGATAATTGCCAAATGATAATGAGCAAAACTTGTAGAATCATACTCAAAAAGACTTGAGGCTGCAATTGGTGCCAAAGGTGCTTCAACAGAGTACTGAGCAAAGGCTGTGAATACTTATGTACGTGTGGTATTTTTCATTTTTTATTTTTAGTGAATTTGAAAAGATTTCAAACAAACGTCTTTGTTGTCATTATGAGGTATTGTTTGTAGAATTTGGAGGAACATAATGAATGTAATCCATTTTGTAATAAGGCTGCAACATAACAAAATGTGCAAAAAGTGAAGCACTTTACGGATGCACTGTAACTGAGAATGCAGAAGTGATACTGAAGCAGTATCATTTGGTCACATTAATTCTATACAATTAATGTTGAGCTATTACTGATTTAACATTGTTCATTCTCCAGATAACAACAAACCATTGAAACAATGATTTTACATATTGAGTACAAAAACCAGAATTAAGAATCAAGGTGAAGAATTGAGTGTGAAACAATCAGGAACCATTTAGTCTTGAGTGCCACCATTTTCCAAAACTGCAACCTAACTGGAGTCTCCAGAGTGGAATGTGTCAGATTCTCAGAGACTTTTCTTGGTTAAAACATCCTAAAAAATATCCCTCTCTGGATAAGAATAACATGTTGAAGTGCTGTGAAATACATGAAGACTGATTTTTCTGTTGGCTTTATAGACAGGTAAGTTGAGAGTAGTAGTAACTATTCTACACCACACGTCGTTTTTGTGATTGATAACTTTTTACCTTTTAATGGCCGCAGCTGTGATTACATCATGTGATATGACATCTATTTGTAATATATCATGCTTATATATCATAATCCATGAAATTACTTGATATTTACAACATCCGTGAATAATCGAAATCTGTTTTATAATATAGACAAAGGACCTTCGGTACATCTGTTTTATAATATATGGCAAAACAGGTATCATAACACATCCGCTATACAACACATAGGCATGATATATCTACCTGACCTCCGGTTAAGATAGCAGTTACATTGTACATTACCCTGACAGCACATGCACATCTCTGAGACATTTATTTGATGTCTACATTTACATCTGCAAGATGTAGTTTGCTCATCTGCAATACGTCTATTGGACGTTTCCTATCAGATGTCTAACAGACATCTATTAGATGTCTTTAAGATGTTTATGAATTTAGAATGTATGCAAAACTGCCATCTTACAGACGTCTGCCAGACATTTGTACACAGCAGATGCTTTCCAGATCAAGAGATCTTTAACAGACATCTTGCAGACGTATGTGTGCTATCTGTTTGTAAATGTTTATAAGACTGGGGTTTAAAATTGTACACAAGAAAAAAAAATGTTTTTTTTGGCAGTTGTGCTTGTGCTGCCGCGGTCTACAAACTAACCTACTTGTTAATTTCGTAGAGTACAATATCTCTCCCACTCGGCAGCATGTCTGTGTTTGAGGTCCTGGTATTAGGCCAATAGACGATGGCCATCCAATCCGTCTGCATCCCAAAACGGTGATCAGAAAGAAAATGACATGTTCTATGGAACCCCAAAGGAAATAAATATGAGATGGGAGGAAAACATACATTTCAATGCTTTCTCTTGCAGTTATATTAGACTGTATATAAATTGCGGGCATCAGGGAGACGCTATTAATGTGGGGCATTTATTTTTTGATCGTCTTCATCTTTCTTTACTCTAATTATTTACTGAGTTGTTGACAGATTTCCAGAATGTGGACACTCAACATTAAATTCATACTGTGTGTGTGTGTGTGTGTGTGTGTGTGTGTGTGTGTGTGAGTAGCATTTTACACAATTTATGTGGTAAGTGAAAATGTACAGTATGTACTGCAATGTACCAGGTTACAGCTAGCAAGCTGTAACGACTGACACAGCGGATTGGGGATCCAAATGCAACTTTATTGTAGGCATAAATCTTAGTGAGACAGGCAGGGTCAATCGACAACAAACAGTAGCAATGAGGGTAATCCAGAAAGCGAGGTCAATGTCCATGCAAGGGTCGGGGCCGGCAGCGAGCAACAGAATAATCCAAACAACAATCCAAGGGGTCAAAAGGCAGGCAGAGAAACAATCAGGAACCAGGAACACTAGGAGTCAGCAACGGAAAGGAAACACGGGAAATAACGCCCGGAAATGTAGGCCTGGGCAATACAAGACTTCGCCAATGGCTGTGTGTGTGAATGGCTTTTATATTGTGAGTGATGAGGTGTAATGATTAGCAGGTGTGCATGGGTGAAAGCAAGATGGCCGACAGGGGTGAGAGGTGAGAGGGCACAGGAAATTCATGGGAATGGGGTTATGGGAAATGGAGTTCGTGAACCAGTTCTGTGTGTATCAGTGAAGGCTCTCTCTAATGGTGAGAGGGAGCAGCGGCGGCACGATTTGTGACACAAGCATGTCCCTTCAGTGGCTTGTGTTATTTTATCAGTATGCGTTATTTGTTTTCTGTGCCTTTCTGAATAATACAAATCGATGTAAACTACAAATTCAAGTTAATCGATAAAATCAATTTATCGCACAGCCTTACTTCCAATCAATCCAGGTTTTTAAATGATTAAAGAATGTAATAAATTGTTGTCCTTTGTTCTGATATTGTATTTAAATACTCGGCTAAGATTTTTAAATCATTAATAGTAGTTACTAGATTGTTAAATTGCGTTACTCCTTTGTTCCAGTGTAGTTATTCAATAATGATGGAACAGTATTCTAAAGTCTTACAGTGACTTGCCTGGTTAAATAAAGAACAAAATAAAATGCATAAGCCTTTTTTTTTTATTTAGTATAATTTATTCTTACAGATTATACTGTATTAAGCAAGTAGTCATTCAAAACAATCTATCTAGTTGCACTGATAATTAGGCAACTTTATTGACATAACTAAAGGAAGATAATCAAGAAATAGTGTCTTGTCTTGAATATCTATTTATTAAGTCACACATATGATTTAAAAGAATCTGTAATTATTAACTGATCAAGTGATTTCCTTCTTAGCATTCATGTTATTAACAATTAGTGAATTAACAATAACAGGAAATCATTGGGAAAACCAATATGTCCCACAAAAGCATCACACACAACTGCAGGACCACAACACTGTCCATTCATATTAATTCATATTCATTGTTTTGTGGGGGAATTTCTACAGGATTGTGAGGCATGGAAGAGTTGCTGACCACAGCTATCTGCAGAAACAACATGGAAATATTTACTGACAACATTAAATAATTATTTACTGAGTTGTTGACAGATTTCCAGAACATGGACACTAATTCATACTGTGTGTGTGTGTGTGTGTGTGTGTGTGTGTGTGTGTGTGTGTTAGTAGCATTTTACACAATGTCCAATTAAACTGCAGTTCAAGATTCTTGGAGCTGTTAAGATTATGGTAATGATTGGGTCTCACAGGACTGTGTAGTTACAACTTTTCGAACAAATGGCACTTCTGGAAAAATTAACATGTAGTATTTTATGACATTTTAATGCAAAATGCCATACACGCAATAACACTGGTGGACAGTTCTAGGAAAAAGCCAAAGACTGAAATCTTTCTGAAATGTCTGTGTGGAACCCTTATGCCTTCATCAGGATTCATAAAAAATATTTTACAACTGAAAAGCTACATTACATTTCTCAGTAGATAGTAATGTCGCTGTTTTTGAAGCAGTTTTTGATCACTTTATTTACATTCACATAACTTTTTTTGTCAACAGAAGTTTAAAGCTCAAGAATTCTGTTGTGTTAAAAGCTTGAGGGTGAACGAATTTAAGAAATAGATATTTGTATTAAGAAATATCTTTAGTGCTACTTAAGTGTAAACATCTAAAAATAACTATTTCCATTATATATGCAGGAGTTCAGCTGAAAAAAAGGTTTGTGAACCCCTGACTTGAGGCATTACTCACCTGTGGGGGACAACAACAGCAGCAGCAGCAGCTGGTGGCTTTACAGGCAAATGCTGAGAGATAGATGGAGATGATGAACTGAAGGAAGGTGAATATAAGCAATACGATACTGATTCCCCCGAAGAGGGTCTGAGAATAAAAAAAAATAGCACAAATAATAATAACAAAATGATTGATAATTAGTGCTCACACTGGATGCTCAGCAGTCTGGAATTTACAATCCCTGAAGGTCATATAGCAATATAACATTTTTATAAGCCAAACTGTTGAGTTTACAGCTAATGTGTAATGTCAATGCCTTCTTTCAATGTCAATGTTATCTCTATTAAGAGATCTATAAACCAATGAAATGTTGGGAAAAAAGACAGACAAGGTTTGACTTTTTGACAAATGACTTTTAAATCACCACACAGTCATCTTATTTTAATTACTAAATAAATGTGAATATAAAAGTTGGTGACATACCTCAATCGGAGTACATTTAGAATTGATGCAGTGCATGTAATGAAATCGTATAGCTAAATCCAATGAAAGTGTAATAATGACAAGACTTGCAGTTAAGGCACTGAAAATGTTCATTCCAAGTGAACCTTTTACCTATTGGCAGAAAAAAACATTACGCAGATTATATTAGCAATACATTAGCAATATTTTTTAAAATGTTAACATGAAAACTGGAAATCCTCTCTTTTTACTGTTAAAAAACACTCTTATAAGTTATGTGATCACAAAATATGTGGAATCATTTAAATTTAGATTACTTTTGTATCACCATGTAGAAACCTGTAACTTAAGGTAAAAGGTAAGCCATTAAAATGTTATGTTATCAGTCACTGGAACTTGATTGGCTGCTATCTGCCATGTTTCTAATGTGAAAAGGAAGTTATATGTGGCCAAGTATGTAGCCGAGTCCTGTCCTTTGTAGCGCCCCCTATAGGTGAAATTTTGACATAATTTGGTGTGAATTCTCACAATGTCATTGCGTCTGAGGATCAAGTTTCATTAATTGTGGGTATTGCATTCATAAAACATAGGCATACTTTTCAATTTCAGTGTTGTCAGATATTTCGATTAATTAAAATTCATTTGAGAACTTTTTGTCAGAAACATTTCTTGCTGATATGTGCAAAAACAAGAGAGGACTGGACAAATGGCCTAGGAGGAGTTCTAAAAACAAGTTTGTGGTGTTGTTTTCAGAAAATTAGAAAAAAAAAAAGAACTGTTTATAGATGGAAATTCAATTAATCTAAGAATTAAATGGGGAAGAAAATCTACTAGCCATTACTCTAAAATCTCAATAATAATAATAATAATACATTATTGTTATTATTATTATTATTATTATTATTATTACCTAGAGATGATGGCCAACCCCTCCAACCCCTAAAAATAACAAATGTACATACCAAACACAAACTGTGGGGTGAATTACATTTGTTTTCTGCAGCAATGCAGATTGAGCCTGTGATAATGTACTGAGAGGAGAGAGAGAGAGAGAGAGAGAGAGAAAATGGGAAAAATTGAGGCTTTCATTGGAATATGAAGCTTATAGGTGTGTGACGAGCCACAAAACTGTGTCCATGAAAACAAAACGTCATTTTAACATTATTTTTAATACATTTTCAATTACAAAATATGGAAAAATATTTTATTCTAGCAAGCAGTGTAAAGGATTTTGCCTCAAACTCAATTGACTTTTCTCCTGAATGATTTCGCAGTAGTCTTTATTAAGGTGAAAAGCTGTCTCGCAATTTCAACAATATGAGAAATATCATGACATTAATATTGTGAGATCTCGTCACACCCCTAATATTTTGTATTATAAAACACTATAGAACACTTGATTGTATAGTTGTTTCTTACAATGATAGATCCCCAGTAAGGAGTAAATGTATCTTGGATAAATGGAATATGGGATCTTGATGTAACACACACGATGCCACACAGAAGAGTCAACAGACCAATCATTATCTGGACAGTCTGTGAGGGACAATAAGAATGTACAGAGAAGGACAAAAGACTTTTTTAAAGTAAAACAGATCAATAACAGTTTGTGGATCAATATAACATGTAGAATATACATTTATGGCAGCTGTATTTATGAACGTATTATGAAAATGTACAAAACATATTTTACAAGAGTGGAATTCTCACTATGAAGATGTGCCTATTGTGTATTGTGTATGCGTCACTTTTTTGTTTGCTTTTTGATAGTTTACAACTCCTAAATCATTCTACTCTGTATTCTGTAAATGATCAAACTTATTTTATATTGGTGTCTTTTTTCTGCATCATCACCAAGGCAATGAGTCACATTATTCAGTGAAAATTGTGTAAGCTTTGTTAAATCTATGTACCACTCCGTTTTTTAGATGTATTCATTTACCACACACACACACACACACACACACACACACACACACACACAAAAGTCAGTTATTTAGATTTAATTAAAAAATCTGTACCCCGAGGGCTTTTGGTTGGCTTTTCAGAAATGCCTGAAGTTGTTGAAGATGTGAAAATGTTGGTACTTGCACATAAACAGGCACAGGAGGATTTGTCACAGTCCCTGCTGGTGTGTTTTGTGTCGGTGGTTGAAAATTGCTGAAAGACATTGAAGAGCTCATGGTGCTGGACTGTTTCTGAATCTGAAAACCTGTACAAATTCATACTAAATCAAAACATGTAAAGAATATAATTATACAATTATGTTAAAATCGGTACAGCTTATTTATTAAAAAATTATATTTTCATTATATACATTTTTATAAACATGGTATTCATAGTGTTGAAACTCTTATGACTATTTATTACCATTGGTGTAATTACTGTCATTAACTACAATAATCCAATTTGAAAACTCAGAATGTTTAAATTGATCTACATTATTGTCTTCAAGAGCATCAGCTAATGCCTTAAATTTAAATTACCAAAGTGCCCTACCAGCCATTATAGATTAAAGGAAATCCATTCATTAAAATCATTAAGTTGAACAACAATAAAAAATACTGAATCAATGCAAAGATATCCATCCAAAAAGCAGTGAGATGCAGTTTAAGTATATAATAAGTTTTACCAGAAAAAAATCCTCCCGTCAGTTGGTATTTTACACTTAGCTTTGTAGATGCACTTTGCTCTGTGGTGTTTAGCAGAGTAGGAGGGGTGGCAAAGCTGGCCACAACTACTAGGAAATCTTTGATGATATGATAAGATAAGATAAGATAAGAAAAACCACAAAAGACAATAATAAAAAAAACAAAAAACAAATTCAAAACTGTTTACGTTGTATCAAAATTCTATGTCAAACCACTGTCTAAATTACGTTACTTTGATGTCCAATACTGATGTCAGCTGACATTAATATTTAGTTTATTAATGTCAGCTAATATATTTAGGTTATGTTGCAAAGTAACCAAAATCCAATGTCGAGCCAATATCTCAAGCCAACATCATAGCCAAAATATACTGCAACTGCTTTCATAACCTGCCCAAAAACTAACAGTAAACAGCTCTATTTTATGCAGAGTATCAGGCTTTTCCATCACATGATAAGACCAACGTTTAGGTGATTCAAACCGTGTGCCTGTTGCTCTGCAAGAAATTGACCAATATTGTCAAGGACAGCTCATGAATGATGCGCAATGCAATGACGATAGTCCAAATTAAAGTTTTAATGGCAAATCTCAAGACTGGTAATCCACAGGGAAGGCAGGAACACACAAACACAACCAAAGTAACCTCAATACCGGACAAAGAACTATAGAACTTATAAAGGGATGTTAAACAAAGTTTCACAGAACCCATAATCCAAGGCTGTGAGCATGTGATGTTCTTTAAATATAACTGATGTTTAAAACACTAGTTTACATGTAAATTTAGTGGAGCTGTAGGACCTTGGTAGGAATCTAAAAGAGTCATCTTCCTAGCCATTTGCCGATCTGCCTGACTGACCAGGAGACCTAATGATGCCAGCCCAGCTCAGCCAGTTCCTGAGTCCTTATCTCTCAGGGAATTTAGACAACTATAACCCTAACTCAAGCGACAGAAGAATCTGACTCCCCTCATTTGGACTCATGTAATCAAACAGAGCGTTCGTCACCTCTTGACCAGCATTTTGCCCAGAACAGGATGAGGGGCCAATTAACAGCAACCCTTCCCTGCGGCCAAGAATCAGATGGCCCTTTTACTTTTGAACCCACTAGACATAAAATTGGTACTCAATAAACAAAGTAAGACAGACCCCAAACCCCCCGCCCCCCATTTCATGCCAGCTCACGGGATCACAACAACGTGACTTTTTGAACTTAGGACACTCCCTCACCCCTCCCTCACGCATTTGTGTCTCAATCAGGAACACATGAAGTTATGGACAAACGATTGTTAAAAGAGACAGTTAATCATATTCCCTATTAGAGCAAATATACTCACTAATAATGTGTCATATACCTATTCTCGATGTGTTTCATGTAATCAAGATTACTTGTGCCTTTTATTACCTTTTTCTAAATGAGAGTGACTAAATGTATCAATATGTATGCCAAATACCCCTTGTTTGATATCAATTTGATCAGAGTGATGAATGAATGAATGAATGAAACGTGAGTCATATGTACAATGCTGATATTACAACAGTTTATTGAAATTAGTAACAAAACTTTCAGAAAATATTCTCCCCACTTTTGGAATGCACGTAGATTTAATGTATGCATGAGTGGTAACGGCCCGGGGCAGGGCTCTGCCCTGCGGTAATGCCAGTTGGACCAGCCTCATGGGGATGGACAAAATGGATCGCTTAAAACCCAATGCTTCTAACAGCCTTTTGCTTTTTGCCTGACAAGCCTTCCGTCCTTTTCACCGGCGCTCAAACGCTTGACCTTCACACAATTGTGCCATCAACCTCTACAGAATAAGTTTCGGGATTGCCAATATCTTCAAAGACTTCAGACAACTCTGATTTCTGAAGAACTTCCCGCGCCTCACCTTGCACAAACCGGCGACCAACCGAAGCTCCATCCGGCAACAATCCATTCATCATGAACACTCCCAAAGACGTCCTCCAGACCGAGCAACAACCAGTCAGAAGCAGCACGACTCTTCTGTAGAAGCAACGCTATGCAGAGCAACTCAAGGCAGCAACACAAGTAAACAAAGTCTTACTTTCATTAGCTGAACTGGTGCACAAAATCTTTGTTAGCATTTAAAAGCCAAATTCAGGTCGATAAGGACTAGTAGCAAATGCTAGTACTTTTGGGACTCTGTTTAACCTCCATAACTCTAATTTCTAGAACTGTGTGTGTGTGTGTGTGTGTGTGTGTGTGTGTGTGTGTGTGTGTGTGTGTTTCAGTAGTTTAGTTTGTGTGTCTTAGAGTAATTCAAATAAATTCTTGTTTCATTTATAAAGAAGCAGTATCTTGTTTTGTGAAATTTTAAAGTTAAACTTATGCCCAGATCTTGTTACCTTTGCTCTTAGAGTTAACAAAACACCTGTTTATATTATCTAAAGTAATGAAGTAAACACCAAAATTGGTAAAATGTACTGACTTCTTTATCTTAATCTTTTCGCTGGAAGAATGGTTAATGAGAGTTAACTATTAATTCTGAATCAATCTAATCTAGTCAAGCTGAATCGAATCTTTAGATTTGATTCCCATTTGATTCCCTAATAATTTGAGTTAACGTCCTTACAGAGCATTCTAATTTATACAGGTAACGAGTTGAGATTAAGAGCACTCTCTAAAAGTGAGATCGAGTTCTTTGGCATCAACTCAACTCGCCGCATTTGGAGGAGGAAGAATGCTATCTATGACCCCAAGAACACAGACAGGCGAGAAATTTGCCATAATATTGGTGCAACCAAATTATTAATCACAATGACTCTCCCACTACATGACAACTTCCATTTTTCTTATTTTCTATAATCTAAAACATCTTCCCAGTTTCTTTGCAGCATTGAATTATTCCGCAGATAAACTCCCAAAAACTTTAGACAGGTTCAGGAGCAGCGGTGGCTGCGAAGTCACTTGACTCAGGAGCAGCAGCGGCTGTGACGTCATTTGTCTCAGGAGCAGTGGCGGCTGCGACGTCACTTGACTCAGGTGCAGTCCACGTGTCTTGGCCTGGCTCAGGGAGTGCAACTGTGAATTGACTTGCCTTAGGAATGATAGCTGTACCTCGACTTGACTTGGCAGCCGTTACTTGGCTTGACTCTGGAAGAACAGTTGTGATGGCACTCATGGTTGTAGAGGCAGGGTCAGACAGGAATAAACAGGAACAATGTAGAACAAACAAGGAATGGTGAATATCTGAGTGTGTGGGTCAGGGTAGGCAGCAGGCTAACAAGAGAAATCCAAAGGCAGGCGGGAACAGACAGGAACGGGGAACAGACAAGGTCAGTAACAGGAAAAACAAACACGGGAAGTAGCGCTCAGAATTGACTGCGGGGCAAATCAAGACTTCGCAAAGTCACAGTGCAAACATCGGTCTATTTATAGTACAGGGGTAATGAGCAAGATGGCAACAGGAGTAAAGGTAACAGTAAAAAAGTAAAGAAAAGTAAAGCACACAAATTTGTAAAAAGTCATCTTGAGTTTGAAGATTGTGATAATTCTCAAACCTCTCAGCAAATTTCTTGAAGTTCGGAAACAGATTTAATCTCCAAAAACCAAAAACAAGAGAACGAAAAACAGACACTGTTCTTTTGAAAAACAAGTTGTTCAAACTTTGTTGGAATTATTTTGCCTCTGATAGATAAACAAAGAACATAGAGACCAGCTGGCGACTAGACTGTAGTCCAGTGAAAGCTAATAATTGTAACCCCCACCCGCCATATCTTCATCATGAGGTTGGCCCCCAAGTCACTAAGACAAGGTTTTTCCTCATGACTCCTTCCTACAGCATTTCACTAGTTCTAATTCAAAATGAATGAGCTAATTTACAATGTCTAATATGTATCCATCTATTTTGCTTAATGATTCTACATATTTTGAATCTGAAGAGGTTGCTAATGATAAACTCTTATTTGGCACAAAATATGTCCACAACCTGATGAAAATTTGCCAACTATAACCAAAACATCATAGTAACCCTTGCTTTTCATAATGAGTTCTGAAACAAAAAATTCACAAAACAGCCCTGAGGGTGCAGGTTTTCCCCAATTAAAATAGAAATAGCGTTGCTAAATTGTGTTTTGACATCACGCATCTGTTAACTTCTGCATGTTTCCTAAAAATCCCCTCGCCCATATTATTTAAACATGAACAAATTAAAACACCTATGTGATGGGGACACACTGTATATTTGTGTGACCAGAAAAAGAAGCAAGGTTCGGAGACTTTTATCCATCTGATTTAGAATCAATCAAATCCACAGATTTGCATCTTGGCCTTCTCTGTGAGCTGTGAGTGAGGTGTTTCAGTGCGCAGAGGACAAGCCTGAGCAGTGAAGATTTCTGCCGTTCATGCGGCGGCAACCGCAGCTGCCTGGTCAGCAAGGGTTCATCCATCTCACCTCTTAGTGAGGAAACCACTCTGCTCACTACTGCTCAACCTCCCTTGCATTCCCCATTGTTCACAAGAGATTAACAGCACAGAAAACCAAATTAGAATTTAGAGATCCAAATTGTCTAAATGTTTTCTACCCTTAAAAATCTCTTATTTAGCTCTGCACCATCTTGTCCATCTGGAATTAGTTCAGATGAGATGAACTGCACAGTAAATTCCCCGGTGTTAAATCAACACCACTCAGTGTTCATATGGGAACCACCAGCAGGGTGTTAAATGTAACACTGAAGCAGTGTTAGAGTTAATTAGGTATTTGAGTGGTTAATTAAGTGATGATTGATCATTATTGAAGACACCTGATGTTAACAAGCAGAATCACCAAAGGAGAAAATCAACATTTTTAAGCAACCATTATAGTCATCAGTGTTTGCATTAGTTAGTCTCTTGACCCCTACATTTTTAACATTAGAGATTGTTTGGCTGCTGTATATTAGTTATAACAGCCAGACAAACCAAGAGCAGAAGTTATTAGGTGGTGATGATGATTATTTGATCTGAATCATCAGATCAGTTTAATCTTTAAGTTATGTTTGATATGTTGGAAATAGAACTCTAAATGAGTTCAATAATTCAGGTCAAATAGTTATGAAAGCGATTTTTTTTTTTAACTGGTTTTAAAAGTTTTGATGTGATGTATGTTAAATATGTTTAAGCACACACAGACATCAACAACCAGAGTATGAATCTCAACAATGGTGACAAACAAAAGAAAATTGTAAGAATAAAATAAATTACAAAGATAATTAAGCTCATAATATATTCATGCTGCAATGCATGATGGGAGCCACAGAGTTTGATTGGCTACAACATGCTTATTTGATGCTCACCATTGTTGTGATTCTCATGCTGATTCTTCATGTCTGTGTCTTCATTAAAGTCTTTTTTTTTTTGATCAAAATAAATTTAAAAACATCTGTCTGATTATAGATATATTGTCTGCAGGGTTGATGCAATCAGTAAATAAACATAACTCTGTTATACAGCTCACTACATAAGGTCAAAACAAAATCAAAGACACATGGATGCCTTTCCTTTGATTTGTCTGGCTATTACAGCAGCCAATCAAACTCTAATGTTAAAAATGTAAGGCTCAAGAGACTAACTAATGCAAACACTGACCGCTATAATGGTTGCTTAAAAATGTTGATTTTCTCCTTTGGTGATTCTGCTTGTTATCATCAGGTGTCTTCAATAATGACCAATCATCACCTGATTAATCACTCAATTACCTAATTAACTCTAACACTGCTTCAGTGTTACTTTTAACACCCTGCTGGTGGCTCCCATATGAACACCGAGCGGTGTTGATTTAACACCGGGGAATTTACTGTGTGCATTTCCCAAAAATGATGTTTGGCAATTTTAGCATTGTGGACCACTTGTCACACATCCTGCTGCTCAATAGACAATAATGCAATGCAATGCATTTACAAAGTGTAGACAGATAAGGGTTAACATCATACGTTACAAAGACTCGCTTTGCAAAGCCAAAAAGAACATTTGTTCTTTGTTCGTCATTTGTTCAATGTTTTTGGTGTAGTCCAGGGGTGTCCAAACTACGGCCCGCTATCAGTCATGTGGCGGCCTGCAAGGGATTTTTAAAAATGTTACGAATCTGCAGAGGTGGAAAAGACTATGTGTATGTGTTTGTATGTGTTTTATATACATTCCCATTAAAACTTTTGTGCATACGTTCTGCCTGTGATGTCATATCAATCACACTTGTGGAGACAACCATGGATGTGACAGAGCTCATCATTGTTTTTGCCATGTTGGCATACACATTCATAAATCAGCAACGTTTTTTTTTTGTGATCAACTAAACAACTAAATAAGATGTGAACTTGCGCACTGCGTAATGCGTGTCAACATTGCACTGCGCATGTGCCTCAGAGACTTCTGAATACGATTGAAAAAGTAGTCGGATTCAAGCGTTTACATGGTTATTTTTTGCTGTTGGATCAGATTAGAAAAGGAATAAACCACCCCTTTCAAACCGATCAAAATTTAATTCCAATCGAGCTCAATCAGATCGATTAAGGTGTTTACATGAACATTTTTCAATCCGATTGAGCCGTCAATCCAATTACAAATGGATTATTTGGGTGCATGTAAACGTAGCCAATGTTGCACACGTTGTAAGGAGAACAAATGAGCAAATTAGTTATCCTCCTGTTCACGGGCACTGTAATTTCATGAGGAGAACACAGTACTGTATTTTCTTAATTATAAATTGCATTTTTTATCATCTGAAACGTGCTGCGATTTCCAAGATGACTTATAAAGCAATCAAGGTCAAGCACAAATCGTGCACATTAGGATTGGTGACGAATGAGGCGGGTGAGTTTGTATTGTGCATTTATAATGTTTGTAAACGTTTTGTTTATTTTACATTATTTCTGAATTAAATTATGTCTACTACATCAATCCACTTGTACAATAATGAACTATCTGTGTGTCATAAAGTGCTCATCATTTTTTTTAAAAGATGGTACAAGAATGGAACTGCCATGTATGTACAAGTATACATACAGTACAGTAGTAAGTGAGTGTTAATTTAGAATAAAAAAAAAAATATATATCAAAGCTTCATTTGTCATAAACATATTATGCGGCCCCTCACTTAATGTGGAAAACTTGATGTGGCCCTCGAGTCAAAAAGTTTGCCCACCCCTGGTGTAGACATTTCAAATATTTAACCATTAGTGTGTAAAGAAAAATGGCCGACTGCTGCAGCTCATTCAGGGCAGGATCTATGCTAATACGGCAGTGTCTGTTAACAGTTGTGGGCGGGGCTTCCCCTACTGCGATGTCACAGTAGGGAGAAATCTGGAACAGCGCTTTGGAGAGATGATGATTTATGGGAATTATAAAAAAGGAGTGGATGGATTTTTACCATTATAGGTTGGTTGTGTACACCGTGGACACACATCTGTGTCCAAACATCTTATAAGTTAACTTTAAATGAACAGATTAAATTAGTCATGACTATAACTTTAAAAATGTGAATTGAAAATTTTTCAAATATATGCGTCACTAACCTCAAGATTAGAATATCTTATTGCTTGGTCAAAAAAACAAAACAAAGGTTACACATTTCATATATTGCTGTATTTATTTTACATATTTTATTTAACAAAACATTTGACGCAGAGAATGGCATAATAAAGGCAGAGTGATAAAAAAGACTTAAGCTACTGATTAAGATAAAATGTAGAAGTATAACAAGGATTAACACAAGAGTAAACACATTAACATTTGCAAATGCAACATTTCCTCTCAAAACTATCATCCAGTAACCCAAAATGTTACAGACATTCATTTATTTATAGTTAATAAACTAAGAGATTGATACTATGATTAAATGAAATCTTATTATTTTCCGATCTGCAGAACTTTCCCTGCATTTATTGATCATTATCATCTTCATTTTCATTGATTCATCACTTGTCCTCTATGTATTTGTTAATTTCCCACCAAATAATCTTTACACTTTAACTTTTTCCAGACCAGCTTTCAGATAACTCAGAGCATCTTTATTTGCCTCTTCAGCTTCAGCTTTTCTCTTTATCTCCTCCAGTTCTTGCAACCAGTCTTCTCTCCTAGCCTCTCTCACTCTGGGGATAAAGTAGTCCAGATGCTGAAGAGTGAAGGCAGAGTCTGGTTTTAATGCGATCACACACAGATGCTTGATGGTCTTGTATGCATTTAACAAAAGATTTGAGTATTGTTCCTCAATCGCCTGCAGATCTTTGCCAAGACCATCCATTATTACTAAAAAACACTTTGTTTTTTCTTGAGTTTTTTCATATGCCTTTTTCAGATCATCAAACACAATTGTGATGTTTGAAGTGGTGATGACATATTTCATGCTTCCTTTGACATGTTTGCTGTGGTGACACTTCCTTGTGCAGACTGTACAGTAACTGTTTTTCATGACTTTACATTTACTGGGATTAGAAACCCACCAGCAGTTAAACTCATGGCAGTTTTCCTCACAGACAGTGCAGATTGTTGCCTTCCTGTGCTTCCATGACTTACTTTCAATGGGAACTTTCATTTTGACAGTTTTGTTTAACGCAATCTTGAAGTTTTTACACTCTTCAATCTTGTCCTTGTTTTGTCTGATTGCCTCCTGAATCTGAAGTTTTTCAGCCTTTTTTAGCTCTTTCTCTTGAATTTGCTGCTGGATGTTGCAGATTAATGCTTCAAGCTGGATGCGCTCTGTCAAGACATTTGAAGTCAGCTCCAAACTTTTTCTGTGCTTTTCGTCCAGAAACTGAAAGAATTTCTTCATTTCTTCAGTGCTGTCCTCCCAGGCATCTCTTTGAGCACGAAAGTAACGTTTCTCATTGTGACGGGTTTCAGCTTGACGATTGTTGAATAAGAAACAAACAGGTTGGCCACAATTGTCTCGTCTGCAGGGGATTCCAGCTTTATTAATGGCACTAATGACATTGTTAGGTGGAAGACCATCAGAGTGTGTGATTAAAAACACAATGTTGTTCACAATATCTTTTCCAAACAAAGACAGAACCGAACTGAAAATGTAATGCTGTCTGTCTGAGAGACGATTCTTTGAAGCTTGAGTGACAAAACAAATAGCATTGATTTCACAAACTCCATCATTGCTCTGAAACAGCATGGCTAAATTCTCAGCAACTTCCAGATCTTTTTCCAGTCCTCTAGTGTCTCCGTAGCCTGGAGTATCAATGATGGTGAGCGATATGGGATTTTTAACAAGAAAGATCTCATACATGGTGATTTCAGAGGTTTGTGATTCTGATTGATCACCACCACCACCTTCAGTAATTTCATACCATATTTCATCCTCAAATTTCACTCCCATTAAGTAGTTGAGCATAGTGTTGATGATGGTGGTCTTACCAACACCAGTTTCTCCCACCAGCAGAACAATTTTGTTTTGTTTGCTAGTGTCTTTTTTCCCATAAGTCCATTTTCTGACTCTCCCATTATCATCAAGCACTTTCTTCTCTGTATGTAAAAGGAATCTTTTTGGAGGACCTCGATGAATCAGCGTTGGTCTGCGTAGTGAAAGACTCGGCCGTCTGTAAAATATAGAGTTATGTGTTTCTCAGAATATTTATGTAGCAAGAATTTTAGACATAACAGTAACCATTGATATACAGACTTTTTGACTTAACATGAATAAATGTAAAAAAAATATTTCAGGATAATTCAAATCCATATGGTATTCGAAAAGAAGATATTCATAGCCAGCTAACACACAATGTATTGTTACATAATTTACTGATACTTTTTCTTTGTTTCATGACTTGCTGATATACAATGTTAGCAGGACATTGCATCATTTTTAGACTTCATTAAATAAAAAAGGCTTCAGTAATTGGAGAAAAGGTACTTTTCCCCATAGCATCTAATGATCCAGTTCCCGTATCTCAGGGATTTGAGGTTCCCTATCAGTCAGTCACGTTCGACGTTACATTGACTGACGTCATGGGGTCTCACTTGGGAGCCCAATTACCTCTGAGCTTAAGAAGAAAAAGCCAATGAACATTGGTGAGTGCAGTTTGCAGGCCCCTCCCCCATACATATGGGTACATAAGATGTTGGCGTGCATCCACTCATTCAACCTTTTGCTTCAGAGTCAATCGCTTTTGGCTAAGGCCTTATGAAGAGAGAAAAAAAGAAGAAAGAAGATACTGCTTTGGCTGTGCAGAGAAAGAGGACTTTCTCACCTACATTCAGTGAAGTGCTGCTTCTTGAGTGCACAGTTGCACAGATCAACCAGTTTAAAAGTGCAAATTTCTTGCATGGTCAATGAGAGTGTCTCTCGGATGACTTTCTGACCGTGTGCTTCTGGGAGCAGTAGCTTCTTCACTTCCAATGATGACCACGATCCCTGTCTCACGTGCCTGGGCCATAAACATGCTGAGACAGCGTGGATGGTTCATGCCCACATTGTGAGCCGTCAAGGAGCCCAGCATTTCTCGGCAATACAAAAGCAGATGGAGGCGATTAAACATTTTGCCCCACCGTGATTCCACCACGTAGTCAGGTGCCAAGCCTTCGTCTGCCCGTCGCCCCTCAGGAGCTCTTCGCTGGACAATGACATCTGCTGGTACGTTTGCTGCTACCCACCCTTTCACAAAAAGAGCAATTTTCTCTGTCTCTGGGTTTGTCTTGCCCAGATCAGTTTATGAGCAATGCTTTGCTTCCACGGATTCGATGCATGTTTGATGCATGATGCCCCTCAGCTGCGTCAATGACCAATCTGTTGATCCTGCTTGTGCGTAGGTTTGGAGCCTAGTTAGCATTTCCCAGCCCATCTCGCTGGTTGAATCGGACAGTACGACTTGTCTATGCAATTCAGTTTGCCAGGCGTCCGCCTGGATTCAAAGGCATCCTGTTCACATCTGTCCATTTGGACACAGATGATGCTGTCTAGCTTGTGAAGATTGTGGTTTTCCTGATGAGGGACGCAATCGAGCCTGTCCATCCAGCCAAGATGAAATCAGGATTTTACAGTCCTTATTTCATCATTAAGTCTTGAAAAGGTCTCTGCACAAAAGCCTCCCTTTCAGGCTGTCCATGTCTCCCCGCGTCTTTACCAAGCTCGCAGAGGGTGCCCTGGCCCTGCTTTGGGAGAATCTCAATGACTGGCTTTATATTACCTCACTCGCAATCTGTTGTGCAAGCACCTCAGCCATCTGGGGCTTTGGGTCAACTGGGAATAGAACAAGCTCTCCCCTGTGCAGAGCATCTTCCTCTAAAACTTTTTCAGAGGCTCTTGGGGCACATTGCAGCCGTGGTCAAGCCACTTGGCTTGCTTTGAGATGGGCATGGCACCGTGGCACACTTTGGGTCGCCGTTACCCCAGAGTGTCACAGCCTTTTCAGTCCTTGGTCAGACCCTGCTTTCCTATGGCCAGGGGTGCCCTTAGGTTAGATGTTGAGGCACGTACTTGTTAACACAGATGCCTCCGAAACAAGCTGGGGTGCCGTAAGCAATGGGCATGCCGCCTTAAGATGCATTCACACCAGACGCGAATGAAGCGTTAAGCGTGAGTGATTTACATGTTAAGTCAATGCGTTTCAGAAGTTTGATGCGCGAACTTTGGTGAATATAAATGTAGTTTTAAGAGTATTTCAGTCGAGATGTAGTTGTTTAAAAATCAAATCTGCTTTACTTATAAAGACAGCACCTATTTGAAAATTAGTTTCACCAATTTCGGATATGTGAGTTCCAGATGTTCACCAGGAGCTCAGTGCTCCTGAATCCCATGGAGAGCGCCTCACCGCGGCTAGTCCTTCTGACATTACCCGCTGGTTCTGATGACTCTGTAGTGGTTAAACTTGAGGTATAATTCGTTTTGGGTAAATCTAACTGGTAATTTTTGGTCTTGTGAATATATTATTTGTTCCAGATCATATTGTTTTGGCTGAGGACAAAGTTATGTTTCCTAAATTATCAATCTTAATACAGCACTGACGTTGTAGCATGCATTTGACTGAATTGCTTGCTTTTGTCTTTATTTCCTGTTACATATGTATACTTACACTTTTATAATGGCTATTATTGTTCATTAAAACTGACATTTAACAAAATGTTAAATCTGTTGTGTTTGTCATATTTCATTTCATTATACATACGGTGAAGACAATCAGTGTATATGTGCTCAATCCTAAACCACCATGAAAATAGGGTTGTGGTTTATATTTTGAAGAAAACTAAAAGAGGCAGTGGTGTTTGATATCATATTTCTTCTTATTGTAAATGCATACAATGAAGAAATCTAGAGTAGAAAAGCCAAGCTGACTGACATTATCAAGTACACTGCTGTTGCTGTACCATTTGCAGAATTACCGGACTTGCGTCCTCCCGTCCTTGAAGTTGAACTTCCAAACTACCAAGGACGCAAGTCCGAACTTTGCGTACTTGGTATTGGGAAACGGCCAAAATCATTGTCACTGTATGTGGACACACGGAGGGAAATCCTCTCTCTGACATGGGATAACAGGTCATCAAATTGGGCTCAGTCAGAAGTACCGCTAAAAGCGGCCGTTATCCAGGCACAACTCCTGAAAGAGTTGGTGAAACTCACCAAGCTGAGTGAGAATCTGAAGGATCTGATGACATGGCAAAAATGAGTCTACACCGTTTTTCATCCTTCCAAAGCACATAAAGCACAGCTACCCTCTCAGCAAAATTAGCCATTTTGCAATGAGACTGGAGCCACCTGACAGATGCCCATGGCGCGAATGAAGCAATTAAACTTGAAATGCTCAAGCATCCAACTACGTGCGAATAGTGCGATTTATTCCTGCAATTTGCATCTGGTGTGAACACCCCTTTAGGCTTCTGGTCAAGACCTCAACTGAAGTAGGTGGGGGAGTGGCCTGGCATGCAAATTCCACTCGCCAATGTTCATTGGCCTTTCTTCTTAAGCTCAGGGTGATTTGGTGATTCAGTCAATGTAACGTCTCCATTCTCTCCTTCAGGGAATGAGGGTTACAAGAGTAACTGAGATGTTACGCTCATAACTGAGTAAAATATCTGAGTAGATAAGAGAAATTATAAATTATCTGTTATTTCTATCTTTTGCTGTAGTGTGTCAGTAGGAAATACCAGTTTACCCTTCCAAACATTCATTTTGCCATTAATTGTAATTATCCAGTGAGATTTTTGTTAGCACAAGAACTGACAACAGCCAGTTGCCAACCTTCAAGAGACCTACCTGCAAAGCTATCTGAAAAACTGTGCAAGTGCACCACCTAGGGCAAAATCTGCTTAAAATGCAAAGGATGGTCACACCAAATGTTGCTTCAATTCAGTTAATAGAAGTTAATTGATTGGTAGACTAACTGATTGTCTCAGTTTGTTCTGTTTATTCATGTCATCCCAGACAGACTGGATGATGATGAGATCAGATCTCTGTGTAGAGCACCGACTGTTGTCAGACAAAAATCTCACAGGACTATTACATTTAATGGCAAAATTATGGTTGGAAGTGTGAACTGATATTTTCTACTGACACTACAGCAAAAGCATTTAGCTGGAAAAAATACTAGTGTTCCAATAATTTGGGCCACTACTGTGTATGTGTCACATTTCATAGATGCGGGAGTAAATCTAAACATAAAGACATTTTACTCAGTTTTTTTGTTTTTTTACATTTTTATTAAACGAACCACAGGGCACAATACAATACAATAAAAAAAATAAATAAATAAAACATCTTACTGTTGACTGGTAGTGTACATCAACCATGTGTACTTAAATAAAGCAATGAGTGTTTGCATCTGAGTGTGAGGCACTGATGAATTAATGTGGCATTTTGATGGGTTGTTTTTGAAAAAGGAAATCAAGATACTTCCTGTGGTAACCACAAATTAGCCACAGTTTAGTTACTTCAAATAACAGTTTACAAAAACTTATTCAGATAATATTTTTTGTGGTAATTAAAAATGACTTCAGTTGCATTATATAAGAACGAGGCAATAATAATGTCTAGTCTGTTATCCTCATTTGCCTGTTTACTTATATTTTACTAGTAATGTGAACACTAATAAAAAGTTAATACAACTAATTGAGTCAGCAGTTGGTTCATGGCTTATATGCCTTTGAATAGCTGTTTCCTTTTCTTAATGCACAGGACTAATTCATCTAAAAAGTTAAAAGGATAGGTCTAATTCAGGCAAGTCTTGCATCATTTCAAACCCATGTGGCCCAACTTTTCAAGAACATTTACACTTTGTTCCACAGTTAAAACTTTAATCCATAAATAGACAGGAGACTGACAGGGGCTGTCAAGACATGCATGCTCAGATGTTAAGCATCTAAGCCAATGAGCACCTTTATATTAACAACCCTTCTTATCATTAGTGAACAAAAGTCAAAAATTAGTGAATTTGAAGTCATAAAACCTATATAATTTGTGAATTTAAAAATAATCCTATAAAAACCAATATACAGTATGGTTCATCTGTTGATATTTTTAATAAAATCTATCTCACACAGAGATCTGAGATCACAATGCGCACACACATTCAGAAGCACTGCACTTTGTCTTTTCATAGCAAAACAGCTTTGTTACTAAATCGCTACATTATATGTAACAGATGAAAATAATGTAATTTTTACCCTTACGGTCAAAACAGCTTTCAGCGATCATTAACAGCTTTAGATAACTTGTTAAAGCCAAGTGACCATGGTATAGCCATGGATTATTCCTTGCATAATTTATATAGAAAATATACAACTCACACAAAACTCATGGTTATCGCTGGATTGAATGTGCCAAACTTTCCAGAAGACCTTCAGTGTCACACTCAATGCTAGCAGAAAAGTAGGACACTGATTCTTGCAAGAAGGTTGTCTGACATACAGAGACTCTGCAACAGCCTATACCTCTGTGGGGTTTCTGTTTTCTCATCTGGCATCTCTACAGATCTTAAATATGATTTCTCGGAAATAAGATGCAGCAACCACAGGATATCTCAAAACATGCAAACCAGTTCTAACCAGCTTTTGAGGGTCCACTGAGGAGAAACAGTCCATGAGCTAAAAACTTTACATATACACACTCCTATATTGAATGTAATAAAAAAAAAAAATCCTCATAAATGCAGTCTGCTTAAAGCAAAACAATAGGGATGTAACCATTCACCCAACTCATGATGTGATACAATTCACGATACTAATCTCACGATAAAGTTTTGTCACAATTTTTTTAACAAAATGAGTTGAGACAAATTTAAGAGTCCTTTTATTTTTTCTCAAATGCTGCACATTTTTTCTGCCATAACAAATCAAAATTTCAATTTTAAAACAAATTCCAAATAAAAAAAAAATAAAAAAACTAAAGAAGACTCTTTATTATAAACAAACTAAAACTTTGACTGTGCAGCTAAATTGCAAATTTAAAACGAATTCCAAATCAAAAATGAACAATACAAATGAAAGAAAGCTCTTAAATACATACTAAAACTTTGACTATGCTTTACCCAGCTTGAATTTTTTTACTCTTTTTTTTTTGTTTTTTTTTAATAAATATCTACGTTTTCTGGAAAAAGCTGAGCTCTTTACACATTTACAATGTCCCCTGCTGATGAAAAAACATTCACTGAGGTGGCTGGTGTGGAGAGGTAAGCTTTTGCTAAACCAGAGAGCAGCGGGTACAGCCTAGCATTCTCTTTCCACCAAGTGAGTGTCAGCTGTTGAGCGAAATGGATGTTTCAGCTCTGTACTTATTCATTTCTGCATCAGTCTGACTGATAGGCTATACAGCAAGTTCCTCCAAAAAGATCCTCCAGTGCAGTTTTCTAGGAGGAGGTTGTCTCTGCTGAGCTTCGGAGCTACTTGTCTGGTCAAGAGGCCCCCACAAGAGCGGAAGAAGTCTTACATGCCCTGGATGGGAGTCTCGGGCGGTCCTGCCAGGTGGCGGTGGTCTGCGGGCAAAGATGCACCGCGATCGCCCGCTCCACTGGGGGAACCTCCGTATACCCCTTCGCTGGACCTCCATCAAGGGTGGTGAGAGAGGAAGAACCGCTAAGTCGTGTTCTGGCTGAAAAAGGAGCCTTCCACGACGAGTTCCTCATGCACTTCCGGGAAGAAAGGAACTGGGGTAGAACGTGGCAGAGAACCACAGTCGTTACCCAGATCCCAATCATCCAGCCGCAAATGCTCAGAACGGGGTGGAGAATTCCACTCGAGCCCGATCGCCTTGGCCGTCCGTTCAAACATGGCCGCCATTTCCGCATCCGCTACTGACTGAGAGCCCGCCCCCGCAGCGGGCGCTTCAGACAGAGCATCTGCTTCAGATGGCTGCCCACTCTCCGATGCTGCAGACACTTCCTCCTCTCCCGCAGGAGCCCCAAATAACCAATCCAATCCGTACTGAGACGAATTTTCATCCGAAAGCTAGATTGGCGGACACACAGGGCGAGAGGATCGCGGGGAATTACCCGGCGAAGAACCACTCATTCCCTCATTCTCATTCTTTACAGTGTTTTCTCGCCCTCATTTTCTTTTCTCTCCCATGTACAGACAGTAAGAAAAGGGCAAAACTTTCAAGCAGTAAAATCAATTTAACAATGAATGAAAAACAGCATACTGATAACATATTAATCAGGCTTTACAGTGTGTTTTTGCACTTATTTTCTTTTCTGTTAAAGGGAAAGTGCAACGAATTAAGCTTCAAATACACAGATGAGACATCAAAATTAATTGTGACCTCAATTACAACAAAAAAGAGAAAAGAAAATAATGAAACCTACATGAAAAATACAGTTGTAGATTTAAACAGGAAAACTAACTTTAAAAGTGAAAGAGTAAAGAGGACATTAGATTAATAAGAGCTTAACAGAAACACACCTCTCCCATGTGGAGACAGTACGGAAAGGGAAGAGGAGGTGCAAAGACAGGAAATTAAGATGAATGCGTTACTTTTGCGTTACATCTGGGCAGGGCTTTCTTGTTTGTTTTTAAACATAAAAAGTTTGATTCTTAGCAAATGTAAAAGCCCTTTCACACCAAAATGAAATGAAGTGAATAAGGCTAAAGGAAAATTAAATTCATGTCTGTACATTAGAACTGTAGGGAAAGAAAGTTCAACTCTCTTTTAGCAATGAGAGAAAGAAAAAAACAACAACAACACAAATGTAAAGTTTTGCTTATTAGTACACTGCAAAAAATGCTTTTCTTACTTAGATTTTTTTTCTTGTTTCCAGCCAAAATGCCTAAAAATTCTTAAATCAAGAAGGAATTTCTGGAAGAGTAAATAAATATTATCTTGTTTTTTTTTTCTCAAAAAATTAAATATGTTTTAATCTCCCAGTGGGATAAGCAAAATAATCCTGCATTCTGATTGTAATAGGATTTTTTTTTTTTTTTTTGCTTACCCCATTTGCAGATTATTTTGCTTGTTCTAAGCAAAAACTCACTTAATTTTGAATTTTTTATTTGAAAACAAGAAAATAAGTATTTACTAGTCTAGAAAATTCCTTCTTGATTTAAGATTTTTTGAATATATTTTGGCTGGAAACGACAAAAAATCTTTTCAGTACAGTTGAATTGGATCAAAGGTCAGCAGCAAAGTCTTTGTTTAATAAAATGGGATTAAATACATAAAGGAAACAAAAAGTAACTGGTGTTACTTTTTTGAAAAAGATATGTTCTTGTAAATGAAAAAGTAATGCATTACTTTACTAGTTACTTGAAAAAAGTAATATTATTACGTAACTTGCGTTACCCCCAATATTGAATTGCTAATGAAAAGTCTGTAAAATCACTTGGAATCGCTTACACATTTTATGTATTATAACTTGTCATTTTGCTGGTTAGGCTGTTTTCTTGATTTTAATTGTATGATGTCATCATCATATGACTTGAATAAAACATTTTAACTACGAGTCTATTTTAAGGATTTATGTTTATGTTATTGCCCACAGCTGTTACTTGCCACAGGTGTGTCTAAAGACAAATTTCAGGACCATCACACGCTTCAAAACAATTATTTCTTACAATTTTGACAAGGTGGCAATTATTTTGTCCAGTCCATTTGTGAGTTCTGTGTGAAATTTGATCAAGTTTGACTTTTCTTCTGCTTTTTTGTGTTGTTCTGGTGCATACAAAACAATTAGTGTGTGAATAACATTTTACAATTTAACAATTTTCTGAGAAAAGTGTTGCATTTTCTGACAGAATTGCAAGGGTGCCGATATTTTTGGCCATGACTGTATAGAGTGGCCAGTCTCCTTTGCAGAAGATCCACACCTGTGTCTACATCCCTGCTATTTTAGCCCCCACAACTGGTTAGCACATATAGTGTAAATAACAAGAGAAACAATTTCCTCTGATCCCAACATTAGGACAGAGTGGATGAACTTAATGATTAATGATTCTCTTCACTTTACTGTAAATTTATTTACAAACAAGGCCAGTTCGATGCAGGATTTTCAGAAAGACGTAATGTCACAACACACACAAAAACAGGACAGAAAATAGCCTTACTTCTAAATAGTTTTTTTGATGTAAGAATCTTGATGCCATTATAAGGGGACCTCAAGGAACAGTACAAAATAAAACAACCCCTTTAAGAGGCCATACTGATCAAAGTGGGAATCTGCATCACCTCCTGAAACTTAGGACAGAAGAGGATGATCCCATTTTATTGAAATGTTTAACAGATCACACTATTCTAGAAACAAATAGTAAATCACAGAATAAAATCCTGAACAGTATGGCCAATTGTACCTTGTGGTATAATTTAAATAATTAACAATTGCAATTCTGATTCCAATTCTTATTGATTATTAAAAACTGTGATCTAGCCAAAATCAGCTGTCAATTGGCAGAAGTAGAAAGTCCAAAGAATAGGGAAATTAATAAATTCTCAAGACACAGTGCTAAATTTCATCTAGAAAAAGATAGACCACAGATGACCATTTGGATCCCTATAGTTCCTGAAGAATCTTTTAGGTTCTTAAACTGGCAGTGAAACATCTCAGCTTTTCCTTTGAATTCATGTTTCTGTGAAAATGGACAAGGAATATCATTTTGTTTAGTCTTACAGGGTATATGCAGGAATCCTAAAGTTGAATTTACTACCTTTTACTACCTGCAAATTTTTTTTTACTACCAATACAACATTGATCAGCGGCCCTTTTTTTAAGGGGGTGGGTGTGCACAGCACTTACCCTTGCATGATTATAGCCCATTCCATCACCCACTTACTAGAAGATATATGTGCGTGACACTGTCTTGAGACATCACACCCATCATAAATATTAGGTAATCTAATGTTTAACGGTCATCATTAGGTATTGTTTGTTTTTGGAGTGTCAACTTGAGTTTGGTTGTCCTTACCTTAAAACTAGCCCTTAGATTATACTAACCATAACCCTTAGCCCCACCCTAATAGGGTCAACTTGACACTTACAACAAATGACACCTGACAACAGCCATAAATATTAATAAAAATCAATGTTTCATGTCACACACACTCTCACACAGACTAAGGTATTGAATTACTCAGCTGATTTCATCACAAGAGGTAACTTGTAACTTTCACTGTGGACTCAAAATATGTTCAAAGAGTCCATGGAGTGGTAATGGGTGGTAACCACTGGTATTTATTGGTTGATGAAACTTCAGATAACAGTTTGAACATAAATTCAATGAATTTTAAAATAGAAGGTGTAACAATTTTACCTGAGTGCCTGAGTGAGCGAGTGAGTGAGTGAGTGAGTGAGTACCTGAGTGAGTGCGTGAGAGAGAGAGTGAGCGAGAGTGACTGAGTGAGCGTGAGTGAGTGAGTGAGTGAGTGAGTGCGTGAGTGAGCGAGAGTGAGTACCTGAGTGAGTGCGTGAGAGAGAGAGTGAGCAAGAGTGACTGAGTGAGCGTGAGTGAGTGAGTGAGCGAGTACCTGAGTGAGTGCGTGAGAGAGAGAGTGAGCGAGAGTGACTGAGTGAGCGTGAGTGAGTGAGTGAGCGAGAGTGACTGAGTGAGCGTGAGTGAGTGAGCGAGTTAGTGAGCATGAAGGCCAAAAAGTCCCTTTGGATGAAATTACACCCGGTTAACCTTACAGGTGGGAATATGTCTTTTAGGATACACCTTATGGCCTCTTATCCAGGAGTACTTATGTACAGTGGGGATCGAAAGTTTGGGCTCCCCAGGTAAAAAGTTGTATTAATGTGCATAAAGGTGCAGAGTTTATAGCATGCACTGCCCCCTTTGGAAAGTTGAGACCTGACAGTGTCATGGATTGTTATCAATCATTGTCTGGAAAGACCAGGTGATGTCAATCTCAAAGGTTTTAAATGCCCAGGCTCATCTGACCTTGCCCCAACAATCAGCACCATGGGTTCTTCTAAGCCAGAGGTCTTCAACCCTGCTCCTGGGGACCCACTTGCCTGGAAAGTTTATTTGCAACCGGCTTCAGCACACCTGCCTGCAATTTTCAAGCAGTCTTGAGGAGCTTGATTGGCTGCTTCAGGTGTGTTTGATTAGGGTTGTAGCTAAACTCTTCAGGATAGTGGGTCCCCAGGAACAGGGTTGAAGACCTCTGTTCTAAGCAGTTGTCTAGAAAACTGAAACTGAAAATAGTTGACGCTCACAAAGCAGGAGAAGGCTATAGGAAGATAGCAAAGCATTTTCAGATGCCAATATCCTCTGTTCGGAATGTAATTAAGAAATGGCAGTGATCAGGAACAGTGGAAGTTAAAGCAAGATCTGGAAGACCAAGAAAAAAATCAGACAGAACAGCTCGCAGGATTGTGAGAAAAGCAAGTCAAAACCCATGTTTGACTGCACGATCCCTCCAGAAAGATCTGGCAGACACTGGAGTTGTGGTACACTATTCCACTATAAAGAGATACTTGTACAAATATGGTCTTCATGGAAGAGTCATCAGAAGAAAACCTCTTCTACGTCCTCACCACAAAAATCTGCGTTTGAAGTTTGCAAATGAACATATAGACAAGCCTGATGCATTTTGGAAAGTTCTGTGGACCGATGAGGTTAAAATACAACTTTTTGGCCGGAATGAGCAAAGGTACGTTTGGAGAAGAAAGGGCACTGAATTTAATGAAAAGAACCTCTGTCCAACTGTTAAGCATGGGGGTGGATCAATCATGCTTTGGGGTTGTATTGCAGCCAGTGGCACAGGGAACATTTCACGAGTAGAAGGAAAAATGGATTCAATAAAATTTCAGCAAATTTTGGACGGTAACTTGATGCCATCTGTGAAAAAGCTGAAGTTAAAGAGAGCATGGCTTCACAAATGGATAATGATCCTAAACACACCTCAAAATCCACGGTGGATTACATCAAGAGGCGTAAACTGAAGGTTTTGCCATGGCCTTCACAATCTCCTGACCTCAACATAATTGAAAATCTATGGATAGACCTTAAAAGAGCAGTGCGTGACAGACAACCCAGAAATCTCAAAGAACTGGAAGACTTTTGTAAGGAAGAATGGGCAAAGATACCTCAAACAAAAATTGAAAGACTCTTGGCTGGCTACAAAAAGCATTTACAAGATGTGATACTTGCCAAAGGGGACAGTACAAGATATTAACTCTGCAGGGTGCCCAAACTTTTGCAGATGCCATTTTTTTGTTTTCTGTTATTTTGAAAGTGTAAATGATGGAAATAAAATCTAACTTTTTTTGACATATTATAAGAATGTCTAATCTGTAATTTGATGCCTTTTGGAGATTTTTCCATCTTTCCTTGGCTTCTTTATGCACATTAATACAACTTTTTACCTGGGATGCCCAAACTTTCGATCCCCACTGTATTTTCATCTTCCTGGTTTAAAATCTACATTATGTTAACGTCACAGTTTGTGATGTAGCAATGGACTATAGTACATCAATGATGCGTTGGTGTCTCATAATTATCCATGAGGCTGCGTGTTCTTATCCTATGAGAAGACGCTTTGCCTAATTATTCAAGACAGCTTGTGTTGATTTGCCATGACAGACATTTCAAACTGAGATCGCATACATTAACTGAGATAAACTTTCATGGATCGAAGGAGAGTGTTTGTTTTGTTTTGCTTTGTAAGAGTTCGGCACAAATGCAATTCATTCATATAGTGAGTGTAATAGCAGTGCAACCCATCAAAAGGATTGTAAACATGCCAAAATAAGCCTTAAATGTTAATAGAGGTGCAACAGTGCATATATATATATTGTATTGAGGCTGCTAATGAACAGAAGCGTGCCAAGTATGCAGACCTGGCAGAAGACCTCAGGGAGGCTGGCTGGAAAGCTATCACGTATTCCGTCGAAGTGGGATGTAGGGGCTTTGTCGGGTCCTCAACGGTTCGCCTACTCCGCGATATGGGATGTACAGGAGCAAGGTGTCGAAAAGCCATTAAAGAACTGGCAGAGGAGGCAGAGAAGGGTAGCTTTTGGTTGTGGTTGAGAAGGAAGCATGGGGGGTGGGGGCCAAGCAACACCTAGGGCGTCAGAAGGGGGTGGCAGGGAGAGATCCCTGCCATCGCTCCGCCACCAGGAGATGTACTGGGGTTAAAGGAGCGAAACATCCATGACTGGTGGTCCCCAGCTGATGACCCGATTATGCCCAGAGAGGTGCTCAGAGAAGCACACCTGTACAAAAGGCACCGATGGAGGTACATCACGCAGTAATGTCTAGCAGGTCGACCATCAGCCTGTATTTTGCGAAGTTTAGTGGTCAAAAACCAAATGTGGGTCAGTTTGCAAAAATCTTTTAAGGAGAAATGTCAGAAGAACAAATAATCTAGTTAAAACTAAAGTTGTGTCATTTCTTGTGTTCAACTGCATTGAACATAACTCAAGAAGTATTAAATATATTACAATATGATTTTAGATTCTAGTTATTAGTGAACTTTTCTTTTGGAATCTTAATTTTCAAGGCTCTACATCATTTTTCCAAATGTGTGTGTGCCTGTAAATCAAGTAGTATTAAAGTTATCCTAGTATAATTTTAGATTCTGGTTCTTAGGAAAAGTTTGTTCTGGAATCTTCATTTTTAAGGCCCTGTATGGTTTAATCCCAGAGATATCGAGATCTCAGTGCAGCTCCAAATGTAGCATCCTACCCATTTTCAATGGTCAAAAACCAAATGTAGGTTTGTTTACCTAGTCATTACTGCTTACAATTCAAATTTGCAAATAATAACAGTAACCCAGGGATTAGGATTGTACAGTGTGACACGTCAGATTATGAATTACCAGGATTAATTGTTAACTCTAGGTGAAGTATGAACAGTGTGAAATTTTAAATAAGATTACCCAGGATTCCATTTTCCTAGGGTTCCAAATTTCTGTGTTAATTATTTCAAGTGTGAGAGATGTTAAGAGTTTGAGGTATTATTACTGATTCTGCTACATATTCCCTTTAGCATTAGATACTACTTTATCTACGACTATGCTTCATAGTTTATAACAAAAATAAAAAAAAGCAACTATACGTCCATATGAGGCGTGGGGTTTGTTTCAAGCATGTTACAATACTGTGTTTAAACTCTTGGTAGCTTCAGAAGCTGTTAAAATGAATACAAATCTCTTCTTCCAAATATACCTGACACTGATTTAAATATAGAATCTTATGAATAGACTACAGAAAGCAAGGTAATGTGCCTCAACTTGATCAGTGCAGTTTTAGCACTCGGCTATATTCTATGCAATTGTTTTCATAGAGGGAAACAAGATAAAATTCTAATTTCAACATTATTTCTTCATCAAACATTGTTCTTTAAATAAAATAAGTATCAGATATGTATACAAAGTGACCAACATTTGGTTTTTGACCACTGAAAAAGGGTAACATTCAACAATCTGGACGTGGAGCCTCATTGAGATCCCCATATCTCTGGCACTGAATGATGTAGGGCCTTGAAAATTAATATTCCAAAATAAAACTTTATTAACAACTTGAATCTAAAATCATATTGCAATATCCTTAAGACTTCTTGAGTTACAGGCATGCAAACTTTGGAGAAAAACTTAAAAAGTGCTGTTTCCCTATTTTTGAATGGTCACCATTGGCATATATTTCAACAAAGATAGCTAATGTCAACAACTGATTTTACTGATAGAACTACCAATTTTTGTGTAAAAATAAGTTAATGATGCTGCCATCTTTCTGAAGTCATTTTTACCCACTTGTTACTTGATACTGAATCTAAGGTGAAAATTGCCATTTTGACATCCCTCTAAAAATGGTGGATTCCTCAGTAAATATTGCTCCATGACATTTAATATTTTGTCTTTCATCACTATACATGTCTATCTGTTCACCATTTCTGTCTTCAATTCTGTTTTCATTCTGAGGCAATACCAAATCCTGCTTCTCAGGGCATGCACAAATTACATGTCCTTCCTGTCCACAGCCAAAGCATTTCATACTTTCTGAAGTTGCATAGATCACATAGTCATAGTTGTCCACCTTGACTTTCATAGCTAGATTTAACTCCTCATTTTCATTTTTTAAAATCATGTGTGTCTGTCTCCTAAATGATACCACATTTCAGTTGAGGTGATTTGCAACCCAGCAGAATCTTTCTGATCGTTTGTTTGCCGTTTGTGATTGTTATCTGCCTGTCTATTGACCCTCGGCTGTTTATTGGATATTACCCCTGTTTGCTAGCAGCCTGCCTCGACCTCTTGCTTGAACACTGACCATTCTTTAGCTCTGTCTACATTGTTCCTGTTTGTTAATTCTCGGATTAAGCGGATCCAGCGACTTTATTTCCTCAACCCAGTTCTACCATGGACCCAGTTGAGCAACTTCTTCATCACCATGCACCAGGGAGGCCTGTAAATTTTGCCTGAGTTTGGTGGAGTTTGTCAACACCTTGGGGGAGTTATAGCCGGTCAAACGTTTAAATTTGGGGGTCCCTATCTCCGGACCCCAGGGTCTATCATGTCGGGGCTGGTTGCATTGAATAGGGGGCCCAGAGCTCTAATTTTTCCCAGAGATTGGTGGAGTTTGTCCCTGTCCAGGGGGAGTAATAGCCAGTCAAATTTTCAAATTTGGGGGCCTCCTATCTCTGGCCCCTGGATATCTATGGACTTGAGAGTGTTTTTGTTAGTTTTTTGTTTTACAAACACAATCAGTTTCACCAGGGATGAACTGCTGAACATTCGGCAGAACACACCACAAAACTTCCTACCAGTTTTTTATTATTCGGACCTTTTGGTGAACATTGTAGCTGGTGGAGCGGCAGCGCTGATCAGGCGTTTCAGGACACACAGACGGGGAAATCGCGCCGGCGCGCTATTAAAGCTTCGTCAGCGGGTTTTCCGTATGGTGCTCCCCAGTATACACTTAGCGAATCTCAGCTCTCTACCCAACAAAACATACGAACTCCTTCTGCTGTCCCGGACAAACAAGGATTTCTCACATTCTGCTGCTCTGTGTTTCACGGAAACCTGGCTGAACGACACGTTTCATTTGCAGGGCCATCGGCTGTTCAGAGCGGACCACGGCGTGGAATCAACGGGGAAATCGCGTGCCGGCGGGACGTGCTTTTACATCAATGAGAGGTGGTGTACAGATGTAACAGTGTTAAAGAAGAGGTGCTGTTCTGACCTAGAAGCGCTCTTCATTAACTGTAAGCCGTTCTATTTGCCACGAGAGTTTTGCTCGTTCATTCTGGTGAGTGTTTACATTCCACCGCAAGCACGTGAGCATGGCGCTAGAGAAACTCGCGGATCAGATCACGGACACAGAGCAAAAACACCCGGACTCTGTTTTAATCATTCTTGGGGATTTTAATGAAGCAAATCTCTCCTGTGAACTGCCAAAATACAGACAGCATGTTACATGTCCCACCAGAGACAGTAATATATTGGATCACTGTTACACAACAATTAAAGACACATATCACTCTGGCAGCTTTGGGGCTCTCTGATCACTGCCTGGTTCATCTTATTCCAACCAACAGGCAAAAACTTCAATCTGCTAAACCTGTAGTAAAGACTGTAAAGAGATGGACCACCGAAACAGAGCGGGCTTTACAAGCCTGTTTTGGATTGACTGATTGGAGTATTTTTGAAGCTGCTGCCACAGACCTGGACGAGCTCACAAAGACTGTTACTTCATACATCAGTTTCTGTGAGGATTTATGCATTCCTACCAGAACTTATCTAACATTCAGCAATGATAAGCCCTGGTTTACAGCAAAACTCAGAAAGGGGATAGAGCCGTGTACAATCAGGCTAGGAACACACTGAATAAGGAGATTAGAGTGGCTAAAAGGAACTATGCAAAAAGGTTAGAAGATCTAACCTTTTTATAATACCAGATCTCTGGTATTATAGCACTGCCTGTGTCTGTTTGTCTCCTTAAGAAGAATCGCTCTGTGTTCTCCCAACTGTATGTCGCTTTGGACAAAAGCGTCTGCCAAATGCCTAAATGTAAATGTAATGTAAATGTAACGACGAGGCGAATCAACGACTTTCTGAAGTCCTGAATGAGTTTTATTGTAGATTTGAAAGCCCCTACACCTGCTCAGACGATCTCTTCTCACCCCTTAAAAATCTGTGAAAACGATGTGCGCCAGGTTATTAAGAAGAACAAAAGAAAAAAAGCACCAGGCCCAGACGGTGTGACTCCAGCCTGTCTGAAAACCTGCGCTGATGAGCTGGCCCCCATTTTTTCTCAGATTTTCAACAAATCTCTAGCATTGTGTGAAGTCCCTGCCTGCTTCAAATGCTCCACCATCATCCTCATTCCAAAGAAACCCAAGATAACAGAAATTAACGACTTCAGACCTGTGGCGCTAACGTCTGTCGTCATGAAGTCGTTTGGAAAAACTACATCACTGGACCCTTAATGGACCCCCTGCAGTTTGCTTACCGAGCAAACAGATCCGTGGATGATGTAGTCACCATGGGATTACATTACATCCTGCAACATCTGGACCGGCCAGGGACTTACGTGAGGATCCTGTTTGTGGACTTCAGTTCGGCTTTCAACACCCTCATTCCTGCACTCCTCCAAACCAAACTGAACCAGCTCTCAATTTCTAGCCCTATCTTTCAATGGATCAACAGCTTTCTGACAGATCAACAGTTGGTGAGAATGGGGAAATTCATGTCAAGCAGCTGCACCACCAACACTGGCACCCCTCAGGGTTGTGTTCTTTCCCCTCTGCTCTTCTCCCTCTACACCAACAATTGCACCTCTAAAGACTCCTCTGTCAAGCTCCTGAAGTTTGCAGATGACACCACTCTCATCGGCCTCATTCAGGATGGTGATGAGTCTGCCTACAGACAGGAGGTTAAAGAGCTGGCTGTCTGGTGCAGTCATAACAACCTGGAGCTCAACACGCTCAAAACTGTAGATGATAGTGGACTTCAAGAGGAATCCTCCTGCACTTTACCCACTCACCATCATGGACTGCACCGTGGCTACAGTGGAGACATTTAACCCTTTGACGCATACGATCACACCAGTGTGATCAGTCTTGGCTGGTCCCTGGAGCGTACGATCACACCAGTGTGATTCGAACGTTGAGCGCATCACGTGATCAGCTGCTGAATTCAAATCCGATTTGGCGCTTTGGCTGGCGCTGAGGCAGATCGGACGCGCTGAGCTCTTGTCATATTATCACAACTATTAAGTGTTTTCAACCATATAATGCTTATTTTAGGTTCCACACATTTAAATACACATAAGTACTAGCAAAACCATACATTTATAGTTTGTAAAACACACGCTGATGTCTATGGAAGCGGCAATAATGATCTTACAAATATAATCTGACGACATGTTTTATTAATATCATATACACATTTGTGTAGGTAACTGTAAAGTTTACTCTGCTCTTCTCCTAGCTCATCGGAGACTTACTTTAATGTCTTTCGTGAGGAGAGGATGAATTTGCATGTACCGCTCGGATTCAGCGTGACTAACATGGCGGCGCCCATCACTCGGCACAGAGCGACTAACAGGGTCATTATTAAAGTGTTTAAACTTCCAAATACATTTACTTGCACATATTTCAGAATCGGAATATCAGATGTTTCATAATATAGTGAGCACGTTTGTGAATATGAATAATAAAATAAGAAAAACAAAATAAACGCGATCCATCTGTCTTACAGCTCTATTGTGGCTGCGGTGTGCCACGTGACAAGCATGACGCGTCGCCATGGAAACAATAAAGCGATACGTTCTAAAATAACGGTCGCCTAAAAAAACTCACCCTGGGGGGCTCAGATAGAATATTTTAAACTCACGTGTGAAAGGGTTAAGTTCCTGGGATCTTTTATCTCCCAGGACCTGAAGCAGGACACTCGCGTTGACTCCATCGTAAAAAAGGCCCAACAAAGGTTGTACTTCCTTCGCCAGCTGAAGAAGTTCAACCTACCACAGGAGTTGCTAAAACAGTTCTACTCAGCTGTCATTGAGTCTGTTCTGTGCACATCAATAACTGTCTGGTTTGTCTCAGCTACAAAATCAGACATCAGAAGATTACAGAGAACAGTTCGGACTGCAGAGAGGATTATTGGTGCTCCCCTTCCCACCCTTCAAGAACTTTATACATCCAGGGTGAGGAAAAGAGCTCAGAAAATCACCCTGGATCCCTCACATCCAAGCCATTCCCTCTTTGAACTTTTACCATCTGGCCGGCGCTACAGAGCCCCTAACACCAGAACAACCAGGCACAAGAACAGTTTTTCCCCCAGGCAATCCACCTTATGAACAGCTAAATGTTCACCCCATTGTGCAATAAAAATATGTGCAATAACCTTCATCAATCATCAATAGCACAACTGTATATGCCACTTATTTCTTAATCTATTTTTCTATGTATTTTTTGTCTATTTATATTTACGTGTGTATTTTCTATTCTCATATTATCCCTATTTCTTTTTTATTGTCTGTGTTGTTGTTGTTGTCTGTGTACACTTGAAGCTAATGTCACAAAAACAAATTCCTTGTATGTGCAAGCATACTTGGCAATAAAGGTCTTTCTAATTTTGATTCTGATTCTGAGCTATCTCTGTTGACTCAGAGGTGGTCTCCATGCTATAATCTTTACCAGGCAGATAAAACTGTTGTCTCAGCCTATACTTTATGGGGTATAAGATGCCATTGCTTTTGTCCTAACTGAACGGTTAATCTTAATTGTCTTTATTTATGGATGTGATATGAAGCAAATCAATCGAGGTTCACATAGAGTGAAAGTGTAGGATACAAATGTTTTTCCAAACTAATTAATATTTTGATTCTGCTGTAAATTCTCCTGTGAGCGATTTACAAATACATGTATTAGTATAAAGTGTGACATTGACAAAATGTGTGCTGAATGTCACAATAATTCTCCTGCTTCTTTTTAAAATTTTCTTATTAAGCCAGACATGCAACTTTAAAAAAATACACTATAGATTAAATAATCACACTCACATGCATAAACATGAAAACCTGCTGGTCTACTAGTCTTATGCCACTTCCACAGAAATGTTGAGCAACAGCTCAGTGCACTAAATTCCAGTGTTATCTTTCCAAGAAAGGAACTTCCTCTTACAAAATTGATTAAAGGGTGCAAACAAGAGAGTAGGCAGGAGGAATTTTGGGGGAGCTATCTCTAGCCCCCAGGGGGCTATTGACTCAGTGATGGTAGCATCGTAAATGGGCTGTTGAGATATACCTTCCTACCGAGGTTCGAGATGTTCGAGGGCTCAGCATCCCCGATTGAGTGCAAGTTGAACTTCCACCCCCACCTCGTCGGCTGCCTTGCCTGCCATAGTGCACCCTTCCCATCTCCAACCTTGTCTGCACCTGCGTTGTGGAGGTCCGGGAGACTGTACAGAGGCCTCTGAGGCCATGGAAAGGGTGGCTCCAGGGGCTCTTCTGAGAGACATCCAGCATACCTACCCTCTCCCGACGGTCATGGGAACAAGGGGATGTCCCCTACCCCAGGATTTGACGGTTCTCTGTAAACATGAAAGCTGAGCTCCAAGGGCTTTTTCGAGTGATGCCAGGCCCACATGCGTGATGCCCTTGTGGGGTTGCCTCTACCCCAATGCCCTCTACTTTGGTACGTGCATAGTCACAGTAAATCTCATGAGAATTGTTTTGGCCGAGATGCTTATCGTATTGTTTATAGCAACCGTAATGTAAGCAGAGTGGGAATGCCATCCAGTGGGTTGAACTGCGACGCCTGTTGTGAGTAACTATACAGCTTCACGTTTGTTGCTTGTGTTACCCAAGTAAGTATGCCTCTTCCTCTTTCTTATGTGGGGTCAGTAGATGTAGCTAATTTTTGAATTCTTTACGTATTAGGTTTGGGGTGGAAGATCATAACCTTTACACCTTTTCCTATTGATGACGCTTTGTGACGACGCTGTTGCTGTTTTGCTTATCGGCATTTCTGTCCCTTTTTATTTTTGATTTGGCTGTGTTAGCCTATCGGCTAGTGACTATAAGCTTTGGCTTATGTGACGGTTTTCCGTCTTTAAAGGTTTATGTGTAGTAGTAGCGTTTGTTTTCATGTTCGTTCGTATTGGGAAGATTGTTAGTATCCGTTTCATTTTTTTCTTTTTTGTGTAATAGTGTTATTTATTTAATTTACGTTTATTGGAGTTGGGGTCGGTTGTGATTTGGTTTGTTGTAACAACCGCGCTGGCCCCCTCGTCCTATTTTTTTTGTTTCTCTTTTTTTGTGTGTGTTTTGATTGGCGATGTTGTAAGTGTTTATTTCTGTTTGATTCTATTTTTGAATTTTTAGGCGGTGGACGGACCTTATAGCCCAGTTACCACTGAGCCTGTGAATTGTTTGTTTTGTTGTATCGTTTTTGTTAATTGCGTATGTATAACTTGTCATTGTAATTCTGGTGTGTGTGTGTGTGTGTGTGTGTGTGTGTGTGTGTGATTGTGTTCTTTGTGTTTTTTTTTGTTCAGGAGCTGATGAGGCTGCAATGTGGAGCAGGGGAGGCTAGCTGTGTTGTCCAGGACGGCATCTCACATTGTGTGGTTGTGTCAACACTATTTTCTTGCAGTGGATTTCTGGTGCCTGATTTGATGTGAATTTGGGTGGGTTTGGGTGACCTCCTGGCTGCAGCCGGCCTGCCCTGGCCCATATACGTATCCTTAATATATATTTAGGTTGTTGTTGTTGTTTGTTTTGTGTGTGAGTTTCATGGAAATTATTATTCTATTGATTCTTTTATAATAAAGGACATCTTTTGTATTGGTATCCACGTCTCGCTGCACGTTTATTTCTCTGCCTTCAATTGGTAAAATGTACCTGTGTGTCTTTATGTGGAGTATTTCCCTGGCGCTCCACCAGGGTGGCGTAGTCGGACCAATTAGAAAATGAAATACTGTCATTTTGAGATTTAGAACTGCCACATATATATATATATATATATATATAAGATATTTTCAAGTATTAAGATGCTTTGCAACATTCTTCCATGTATAAGATGACATTGCTTTTGTCCTGACTGAATGGTTTATTTTAATTGTCTTAATTAATGGATGTGATATGAAGCAAATGAATTGAGGTTCACACAGAGGGAAAGTGTAAGATACAAATGTTTTTCCAACCTGACTGGATTGTAATCATTTTTGTATGAGGACATTCCTTTCCTGGAAAGGTAACGCATAGTTACAAAACAACACACACACACACACACACACACACACACGCACACACACACACCCACACACACAAAAAAAACTTCCAGTTAGTAGAGATAGTAGAGACCGTATATAAAGGCCCAGAAGTGCTGCTCATTACAAATCATAACTGATCAGTGATTGACAGACACTGCTGAGGAAACTCTACAAGTCAGCGAAAACAGGTAAGATTTATTTTTTTAAGATTTATTTTTGAGAATATAGACAATGCTGATTTCTGCTGTATTAAATGAGATAATGTGACTACCTCTTGGATAAACTTTTTTTTTTCGTTGAAAGATGATGAAACTTCCACTGCAGCTGTTATAGAAATTAAACACTAAAACACTATAACTGTTTTAATGAAGTCACTACTGAGGGTATAAATACATATCTGTCTAATTATGACCAGTATATCTATTATTAATTTTTTTTTAAAACATATTTTTGGGGAAATGTTTTGAAGTTTCTTTAAAATAAATGGCATTTGGTTTGACAAATTTGATTTGATTTTCAAATGCAGTGAAATTCATCCATTTGTTTGTGTGGCTTAAGTTTCCAAACACTTATTAGTGTTAATGCAGAACGCAGCCCTGTGAAAGCACAGCACTTCTTCTCTTTACAGGTTTTAGATACAGAGACAGAGGAACAGCATGTCTGCTGCGGCTAAAGAAGACTCGGTGTGGATTGGGTTCATGGACATTGTTCCTGTCATCGGGACACTAAAAGAGGCAGTGGAGCTGGTGTTGGCAGTGTACGAAGGGAATAAAGCAGTAATACAGGAAAAAGAGAAGGCTGTTGAAAACATTGTGAAAGAGTCATTAAAAAAACATGTGAAACCTGTGAAACTGGGTCTCACAGTGAGTGATTCTCCTAATATTCAAAAAAAGGTCAGTAGTTAAAAAACTTTAATATGAACTGAGCTTCAAAAACATTAAAACAAATCTAGTATACTCCTGTCGTTATCAGAGTTCATTTGGATATATTTTTAAAAAATGATTTATGATTTTATGTTATGAACCATCATGTACAACTCCTGTACTCTTTGTTGGTTTCCAGTTTTGATTTTAAGGATGTAATCATCTCTTATGAGGCTCAGAGTTCCCGAAGTGGATTATTTTTTATACAACAGCATGGTCTATCATATGTTATTCTTTACATAATGTACAAATATGGTATAATTATTGCATGTCACAGTGCACCATAATGGAAGCATTTATTTATTTTTATTTCATCTTTCCATATTTAGAAGTTGACTTCACCTGATAAACCAGCAGCAGCTGCAGCTGAATTTTCTGGACTTGGAAATGTGCGAGGTGCGCGTTATATATGCTCTTCTCACTGTTCTAAATTGAAATAATAATAATAATAATAATAATAATATAATAAAAATTATTCAGTTAAATCATAGCAAGGAAAAAAAAAATTTTTTTTCTTTTCTCCACAGAGGTCAGAAAGGAAATGATCGTTGAACATGTGGGCAAAGGTTCCAAAAGGGGAACAAAACAACAAACTGCAGATAAGCAGAGAGAGAGACAAAAAAGAGCGGAGGATATTAAGGCCATTAAGAAAGACATGTTAGAAAAGATCCATATCATCAATCCAAACTTCAATCAGGAGCTGGAGGAACAACTGAAAAGGTCACAAAGAGGCGAACATGTCTTTAACAATGACATTCTTAAATTTCATTTCAAAGTGCTGACTGAGTTTATACAAAGCCATCATATTGATAATCTACAAGGATATAATCAGCAGACAATGGATGAATTAGGTAGACACCCGCTTTCCCAAAACACAGCAGAAGAAATTCAGACACACATGGTGGTTGACTTTGATGAGGATGAATTCTATGTGAATGCCAATGGAGTGGTGTATGGTGTATATTGCAGAGCACTGCGTGAAGCTTTGTTAGATGTGCTGCGCAACATAAACCCAGATGATGTGACTGAAGAGGAAAGACGAAGGGTGAATTTTGTCATAGATAATATGAATAACCTTCAAATCTATGTGGACGAATTTGCAAAGGACAAATGGATTGCCAACAGAGTGGATAGACAGGCCCGGTTTGAACGAGTAAGACAAGACGTTGTGAACATGTATAACACACATCGTGGGTTAGAATGGTGCATACACATTCTGAATGTAGTTGCACCTTTGTTTCAACATGGACAGTGAGATTATTTCTTCTGTTGCCAGGTTTTCTTTCAAAATATTCAGCTCAACTACATCCTTAAATCCCACAGACCTGAAACTAGCTCAAAACGTTTGGACACTGGAAGAAACAGACACCAGTTTTTTCCTTCCAACAAAAGTTCACTGTGGTGTACACACATTTGTATATTTGCAATATTTCCAAAACACCAAGAGTCAGAGTTTTGTCATCCTTTGCCTGTTATCCTCTCCATAATCCTGTTTTTCCTTTCCTAACCAGTGCAGAAATGGCTCTGTACATTTTCCATACATTAAACTCTCCCTTTGTTTCCACAGCCAGTGGTTTTCTGGGAAATGTGTTAATTTTGATGATTTGCTTTAAAACAAAGACTTTGGCTTTTTTTTTTACTTTCCCACAGCCCCAAAAAAACACCACCCATGGATTCGATTTTTTTCTACCACAACTTTGTTTCCAAAACTGACAAATACCTGCTACTCAAGATTAATGCACTCAGTTAAATGTCTGCAAATAAAATTAAGCTGAGTCTAATAAGAAGTTGAAGTTAAATGACTGTGTAAATGTAGAAAAGGCATCTCAATTCCACCATCTCCTTTTATTCACGATCATGTGCAGAGACTTTAGGGCTCTGTAGTATTGCTCTACAATTAAAACAAATAAACCAACAAACAAAAACGTATGTCATTTAACAGAACAGGAGGATTAATGATAATCATCCAGCCATCAGGGCTTCTAATGCAGACCTGTTTAAGCTTTGTTGTGAAGAAAAAAAAGAAAAAAGAAAAAAGAAAAAAAAAAGTTTGAATATTTGGGTATGATGTATATATTTTTATTTGACTTTATAGCACAGCTTATAGCTTATTACACAGACATCCTCGCTGGTATTGTGAACTTTCTTCAGTTTTCAGATGATTCATGTTGATGATTGAATATAATAGTTAATAATATTCAGTAATACCATTTACTCTCCTGGAAAGTTGGGATGCACTAATACCACTTTTTCCAGTACTCACCCAATACCCATACTTTTATTTTTGGCACTTGCCAACTCAGAGTACCAATACTGATATTTTTTTAATTTATTGCTAAATGTTGGGTACAGAAACTAAAATAATATGTATAATATTAGTTGGTTTATTGCTGGTGCATACAAAGAATAAACCAACTAATATTATACTACCATTTTATGCATTTATGACCTCTAGGCTGGACTATTGTAATGCATTGCTAGGTGGTTGTCCTGCATCTTCACTAAACAAGCTGCAGTTAGTCCAATATGCAGCTGCTAGAGTCCTTACCAGGTCAAGAAAATATGACCATATTACCCCAATTTTAAAGTCTCTGCACTGGCTTCCTATTAGGTTCCGTATCAACTATAAAATACTACTTCTTACCTATAAGGCCCTAGATGGTTCAGCTCCTGTGTACCTAACTAGTCTTCTACCTCGCTACAATCCATCACGCTCCCTAAGGTCGCAAAACTCAGGACTCTTGGTAGCACCTAGAATAGCAAAGTCCACTAAAGGAGGTAGAGCTTTTTCACATTTGGCTCCCAAACTCTGGAATAGCCTTCCTGATTATGTTCGGGGTTCAGACACACTCTCTCTGTTTAAATCTAGATTAAAGACACATCTTTTTAGCCAAGCATTCACACAATGCATCTCATAATATTTTACTGCAGTTATATCTGATCAATTGCACATTATTAATCTTTAGCTTTGGTTGAACAAATCCTTTTGCTTGGTTTGAACAGCAGCTACGCTAATTATGTTCCTATTTGTTCTCTGTTTCTGCCACGGAATTGACATCTTTTATTTTACTTTAATTATTGTACAAACTTTAATTTAACAAACCTTAATTATTGTAGAAACTTTAATTATTGTACAAACTTTAATTTGCTGTTAAGCTGCTTTGAAATGATTTGTTTCGTGAAAAGCGCTATTCAAATAAACTTGACTTGACTTGACTTGATTCCGAGACATGAACTTTTAGTTCATGTTAGTTCGGGTTCTTTAAAAAAAAGAGTTTATAACTTTTGATTTTAACAGTGTATTATTATTGTTATTATTATTATATTGGAATTATCTAAGATTAATGAATGTTTAGTAGAATTTTTCATTAGGAGTTTAAGTTAACTACTGAATTAACTAATGTTAACTAATGAAATCCTAAAGTAAAGTGTAACCGAACAATAAAGAATCAATACACTTTCAAACAATATCTAGAGCATGTTGTAGTCCAGATTAAAATGTAAAAAAGTCTACTGAGTCGAAATATGATGAACACCACTGTGAATACAAAAATCTGAATGGCTATTTTAATCATTTAAATACATTTTAGAAAGTAGTGCAGCTGCTTCGTTTCTGGAGTAACATTGCATTTGCTGTTTAGCACCATCTGCTGTCAGAGAGTGAATGTGCACTTTCATCCAGAGCGTCTCACGCGTTCAAAATTCTGAATAATTTTTAATAAATAATTGCAATCAAATAAATAATACAATCAAACCAACATTTCAGAGATTTCTCACATTACCACAGTTTATTTGCTATAAGCCACTGGCAGACATTTTGTCCCCGGTAAAGGAATGATCACATTCAGCCCTCAATTTAATGAATACAACCACTTTTGCCTCAAACCGCCTAATAAATTAATTTGTTCAGTGGTATTTTTTAAGTTCACATTAAGAAATACATTTGAATTTGAACATTTGTTTCACTAGCTATTTGAGTAAATTAAAACACAATAGGCCTCATTCATGAAGCTTATTAACATATGAGTAAACTCTAAGTAACTTGCACGTTAAACAGACCTTCCCGAAAGCGCTTCGTAAATGTCTGATTTGATTGTTAAACATTTGTATGTTAATGAATTCCAATCATTGGTAAATAGGGCGTACATGCACACAATTGATTCACAATTAGGATAATCCCCGCCAATGAATTACAGCTACGCAAAATGAGTGTCCAGGAACGCAGTGGAATATTCTGCTACTTTCTCAGGTTTGGCTCCAGTGTATGGCATAAATGTGAAAAAGATTAATAGGCCATACGCCTGACAATAAATATTCAATTAACGTTTGTCGACCAAAGAGTGTAGTCAGCTGAAAAAAATAAAATAAAAAAATAAATGTCAGGTGCTCTTCTGTAAACGACCAGCTGGTGGCGCTTGAGAACGCTTTGGTTCCACACAGGGTGCGAAATTGATTCCCCCTGATGGACGTCAAAACTAGATCTAGGGGGATCGGAAAGTAGCCATATGTATACTATGGAGATTTAATTGTAAATAAGATATATATAAACATTTCTATAGCTCTGACTGCATTTAAAATTACATTTTGACAGCCACTGAGATGGATTGTACTGATTGTAATATTACAGCGCTCGTTCAAAGATGTGCAATTATTACTTGGGCGGAGCAAGAACACCTTCTAAAATGCATGTGCATGACGATAGATAAAGTTTACCCTCTTCAACTTAATGCTGTTGAACTGAATATAGAAAGCAAACTGGTTGCTAAAATATAACATTAACAGAAACACTGAAATACAAGTGCGGTTCTGTCAGTCAGATGAAAGCTGCTAAAGTTGAACGCTTTAACAAACACTGCATGTTTTCATTCAGAATCAACATTGGCAACATTGGTTTTCCATGGGTGTTCTCATATGTAACGTCGTAGTGGAACGACTGAAAGGGGAACATCTAGGTTACGTAGGCAACCCACGTTCCCTGAAGGAGGGAACGGAGACCTTACATATGGGAGCACTGCGACCAATCACCTCTGAGCTACAGAGAAAAGGCCAATGAATATTGGGGAGTGGTTTGTGCCAGCCGCCACTCCCCTGTACATATGGGTATTTAAGATGGCGGCACGCATACACTAATTCAGGTTTCTGCCAAAGAGACGAGCTTGGCTCAGCCCCCCAGGGGGCAGCTTGGGACTGCGGCAAGGGGATGAAACGTCTCCGTTCCCTCTTTCAGGGAACGTGGGTTGCCTACGTAACCTAGACGTTCCCCTTTCAGTCGTTCCACTACGACGTTACATATGGGAACACCCATGGAAAACGCCGCAAGGCCAAGCTGCGTTACGTGGGGTCCGATTTGCTGACAGGCAAGCGTGCCAGGGAACATGGACGCCAACACGTAACCTGCCCGACGCCGTAACCTGCCCGAAATAAACACAACTACCTATTCTAGCTATAGATAGGTATGGGAAAATGTTTGTAAATGTGAATGTAAACACGTACTGAGACATGTTGCCACAACCGGCGGGCGAAGGAACTCCCGCCAGAGCACAGCCACGAACTACTCTGTCCTAGTCCGGACTGCGGGGCAAGGAGGACCGGAGTACCAGGAGGAACTACTGGAATATAGCACACGGATCCCGGGGGAATGGTGCAGCAAGCCGACACCGGGCCGGTCCGTCCCACCAGAAACCTGATTTTATTAAGTTAACGCACGGGAGGACACGGGCCAACCTCTGCTTGGGGACGGCAGAAGGGGCCGTCTGCCGAAGCAAACAAAGAGCTGCTCGGAGCGCCCAAAGCTCTGGTTGTGGTCCACGTACACACGCAGGGTGCGGACAGGACACGGCAACACTAAGGCTGGGCAGAGCTTGCAGTGTATTTGGCACTACACCGGCTGGGTCCCAGGCAAGCGTGGGAGAGACCGGCCGGAGCTAACGGCATGCTTCGTTGACAGAAAATATTTGTAGGTTTACCCTCCTCAGAATGCGAGCGCGGTCAGGAGCGAGGATAACTCAGCTCTACTAACGCGAAGCTCAAATAAGGGGTCACATTGCAGCTTCCTCTTTTTTTGAAGACTGCAGAAGAGGAATGGACCGAAGTTCTCACTTGGTCCTCAGACCCCTACATAACCTAATGATTAGGTGAGACTGTCCAATTGGAAATCCCACATAACAGGGGGCAGCCGTGGCCTAATGGTTAGGGAGTCAGACTTGTAACCAAAAGGTTGCAGGTTTGAGTCCCAGGTCCGGCAGGGATTGTCGGTGGGGTGAGTGATTAATCAGCGCTCTCTCCACCCTCAATACCACAACTGAGGTGAGACCCTTGAGCAAGGCTTGCCTCCAAACCTCCAAACTGCTCCCCGGGCGCCGCAGCAATAGCAATATGGCTGCCCACTGCTCCGGGTGTATGTTCACTGTGTGTGTGTGTGTGTGTGTGTGTGTGTGTGTGTGCGCGTGCGCGTGCGCGCGCACTTGGATGGGTTAAATGCAGAGCACAAATTCCGAGTATGGGTCACCATACTTGGCCACACGTCACTTCACTTTCACTTTCACTAACAACCTACGCAACCTACTCTTCCAAAGTTGAAGGGGACAGCCTGCGCTTCAACTTCTCTGCAGGAAGGAAGTGTCACACTAATCAACATTCCTGAAGGTCCTCTATTGAAGAGAACCAAAGTCAACGAATAGATCTCACCTCAGCTGAAAGACTATCCACGTAGGGTGAAGGGTGAAGAAATTAACACTCCAGGGGTCTTCAGGGAGGCTGCCGTGAGGAGGAAAGGCCGGCAAACCAGGTTCCGGCGGCTAATATGCGCGATAACAGAACCTCCTCCTCGACTCCCTGAACTTGCACGAACTTGTGCAAGGAGGCTCACTGGGGAAGGCATACTTGAGGAAACCCCGGGGCAGCAGAGTGTCAGCGCGTCCCATCAAAAGGAGGGGAGCCAGCAAATGGAGGATTCTGGAGAGGACCTGAATTTCTCGAGACAACTCCAACTCGGCTACCACTTGGGAAGGAGAGACCGTTCTTAGAGAAAGTGGACTGTCGTGGCTAGCGGAGTGAACCGCAAGCCGAGCCAGACCGCCTGAATCAACCACAAAAGGAGCAGGAACTATTTTTAACAGGCCTGCCCATGAATCAAGTGGGATCGACGGGACGTTGACCGACGTGCCACGGTGGGGCAGCCTGCGCTAAGGGCTGAAGAAACAAATACAAGGATTAGTTCAGTAAATATTTATTTATATTATGGTTCCTGCGTTGGCGAATCCCCGCTCCGAGACCGAGGAGGCGATGCAGAGCTCAGGCGAGGAGACCAGGACAGGGAAAAACCGCTCTCTATGTGTGTGGGTGGGAACCACCAACCTTTAGTGGCAAAGCTTTAGGACACACAAACCCCCGGGGGTGGGGCGCTGTTAGCAACCCCAAAGAGCGGTCACCGCCAATCCCGGTCTGCCCACGTCAGGGAGCTTGCAGCTCTGCGACAGAATGCTGACAAATGCTGATGCTCGTGTCAGGACAAATGAGCTCAACCACGAAACACCTGAGCAGCGGACGGTGCTGCTCTCCTGCGGCCAGCTCGACGTCATGGTGAAGGGGCCGCCTCGGTGGAGGCGATGGACGACGGAGCTCCTGGTGAACCCGCAGGGGGGCACCTTCGGCAAACAGACAGGGAGTGAGCACCCAGGGGCCCGTGAGCCTGACGCTGGGGGCAAACAATCTCTGTCTGTGTGTGCACTGCCAAGAACTGTTGGGCAAGTTTCCTGGCAATGTCGCCAAAAAGGCCAGTCTGGGAGATGGGTGCGTCGAGAAAGCATACTCTGTCGATGACAGCCATCTGCGCCAAACTCAGTCAAAGATAGCGTTCCTGGACCACCGAGGTGGCCATCACCTGACCAAGGGACTGCATGGCGAGCATCACTGCCCGAAGCGCAGCGTAGTTTGCAGCATGCAGTTCCTGCAGCACAGAACTACCCTCGTGCAGTTCTTTCAGTGCCCTGGCTTGATAGACTTGCAGGATAGCCATGGCATGCAAGGCAGTGGCAGCCGTGCCCGCAGCAGTATAGGCCGTGACAGCGAGAGCTGACAGGCACCTACCCGCTCCGAACGGGAGACGCAGACGATCCGACCAGGCGTGCCACAGCACCCAACAGCGGTACCTAACTGCACTTGTGACACCCGCAGCCCGTGCACCGTGGCCGCCTGGAGAAGCAGAGCCGACAGCTCAGCGCCCCCCTCCGGCGGGGCGGAGTTCCGCCCGCCAGAGATGTACCGTCGCGCTGAAGGCTTCCCCTCTGACATTGTGATAGACATCTGAACATCCTTAGAACCACCAGAGGAGACGTCCAGGCCACCATGAAATGGGCAAACCCGAGGCAGCTCTACGGAACCATGGGGTGGAACGGAAGACTGTAGGGGCTCACCCGGCAGCACATTCCGACTCGACACCCGCAGGTCACCCAAGTCTCTAGCAAAGTCAGCCGAAGAACCTTTACAGTCCCTCAGGCTGGCTAGGGTAGAGAACGAAGGCTGCCATCTCATAAACGAGCGGCGGCCTCGCAGCGTGGCCATGGAAATACACTCACAGTGTGGGCACATACCATCCACGAAAGCTGCCTCAGCGTGATCTTGGCCCAAACACGAGAGGCAGCAATCATGACCGTCAACAGATGCCAGGAAAACTACCACATCCAGAAACGCACAGTCAAAAAGAAACTGCACAGCAATCAGGTGATTCCCCACAGCAATTTCTTCTAAATCAGCCTTCAGTATGCAGCTCAGCAGCGAGGCTCTGAAGCAGAAGTCTGAATGAGTGTATGCGCGCCGCCAGCTTAAATACCCATATGTACGGGGGAGTGGCGGCTGGCGCAAACCACTCGCCAATATTCATTGTCCTTTTCTCTGTAGCTCAGAAGTGATTGGTCGTAGTGGAATGACTGAAAGGGGAACTTTATTTTCATATCTTGTTATGAAATAAAAAGTCTCTCAACTCAGTATAACGTTTGACTGGATTTTGGACAGTTAATTTTTCTGTGTTTATTCCTTTATATAAATAACATATGGGTCATTCTATAATCAGGCTTACCTGTAGCATTTCCCAACAAACACAGAACGTTGCCTCAACATAGCCAACCTCTTAGTGACGTTGTAACAATGTTGTTAAAAGGTTGTTGGTTCTAAGTTGTGTGGTTCAGGTTGTTACTGCGTTGTCACGATGTTTTCATTCAACCAAGGTTCAGAACATCTCTGAAGGTTGTTGTCATGAACTGTGTCGTTGTGGCTCCCTCCCTTCACCATCTGAGGGAGCCTTCATTTCTCTATGGATTTTAACTCACTCCACTTTCACTACATTACCCATAATCCCTTTCTCATGAACTTTCTGTGTCCTCTCACCTCTCACCCCTGTCGGCCATCTTGCTTCTCACAGTATTTAAGGACCGGTTCATCCACAGTCAGATCGCAAAGTATTGTATAGTTTTTAACTGTCAATTCCGAGCATTATTTCCTGCTTTCTTTCAGATAAATATGCAAATATCCAAACAAAACCTACAATTTTCGTGTTCAGTGTGATATTTATTTGTTCTGTTACAGAATAGCTTATAATTCACATACCAAATGTTAATTTGCGATTGGGTTTGGTGGAATGGTAACTACATTTCTTTAATTATTCAGATATCCTTACTGAAAATTGGTATTGACTTGTGCCTGACTTCTGGATTCTGCGTTTGCCAATACCCTCTGGATCTGATGATCTTTCTTGGATTGTTTTCTGCACACCGACTTGTCTTTGACTGTTCACCTGTTCGCTGTCCCGTTCAGAGTCCGCCTCATCGTCCGGTGGCCACTGTTTCTTTGCTTTTTTTTTTTTTAATAAACGTTCTCAGGTGCGCTTGCTTTTTTATTTGTAATGTAAAATACTTAAAGTTTATAAAAGAGTTTACAGTCATTTATAAAATGACTATATATATACTCTATGTTGCATTTTTTTCTTAAATGTATACATTTTGATAACGTATGTGTGTAAGTATGAAATGTTTGTTACGAAATAAAGCTTCATTATATGAATTTGTATGACATTTTACTCTTCAAAGTTACACAAGCAGATGTTAAGTTGAAAACAACAGTATTAATGAACTATTTTTAATATTAAAGAGTATTTAAAAGTATTATACATATGTATCCCTTGTCTGATATAACACGCAGAAAAGATAATATTTATAATCTGCCATAAAACATAAATGTAGTAAAAAACGTCGCCTCAAAGTTGCTGAATGTCGCGCAACAACGTTGCTACAGCCCTTTCGCATCTTACATTTCTACGTTGTCACAATGTCACGGGCACGTAGTCAGCAATGTTGCCACAGTAAAAATAGAACGGGGCAGCGACGTTGCCACAACGTAAATGTGTTTGTTGGGTTGACAATGTGAAGAAAAACATTTTCCAAATATCCAAACATGACCTTACCTACCTGCTTTGAAACTATCTATATTGTATAAAGTGCTATATACAGGTGCATCTCAATAAATTGGAATGTTTTGGAAAAGTTCATTTATTTCAGTAATTCAACTCAAATTGTGAAACTCGTGTATCAAATAAATCGGTAACACTTTATAATAACGTTCATCTGTAAGTCATTTATATGTGATTAGTTAATGATGAAATAATCTTTTACAAAACATTCACAAATGATTAATAAGTGATATGCTAACAATTTGTGTATGTTTTGTTAATTCATTTGCAAGTCAATTACAAGTTAATTTACAAGTAATTACTTAATGATAAACTAATCATTTACAAAACATGACTATGTGTTTATAAATGATTAATAAGTGCTATGTTAAAAAGTGCAAAAATGCAATAATTCTAAAACTATTTTCTTTTTTAAATAATAATTTGCTGTCAAGTGAATACATTTCAATTATTTATAATTGTTTAATAATATGTTGACTAGTAACTTATTAACTATTTACTAAGGATCTGTTTGATTATTTCATGATATGTTATTTTTTCAGATAACATGACAGATTATTAAATTGTTAGCATATAATTTATTAATCATTTATGAATGCATAGTCATGTAAATAATTGGTTCATCATTAACTAATTACTTGTAAATGAATTAACAAAACATACATAAATTGTTAGCATATCACTTATTAATGGTTTCTAAATGTTTTGTAAATGATTATTTCATCATTAACTAATCACTTATAAATGACTTACAACTGAACATTATTATAAAGTGGTCTCTTGTTTCTCATTTTCCTCTTGAGTTTGCTGGCCAGTCAAGCACACCAACACCATGGTCATTTAACCAATTTTTGGTCCTTTTGTCAGTGTGGGCAGGTGCCAAATCCTGCTGGAAAATAAAATCAGTATCTTTAAAAAGCTGGTCAGCAGAAGGAAGCATGAAGTGCTCTAAAATTTCTTGGTAAACGAGTGCAGTGACTTTGTTTTTTGTTTTTTTAAACACACTGGACCAACACCAGCAGATGACATTGCACCCCAAACCATCACAGACTGTGGAAACGTAACACTGGACTTCAAGCAACTTGGGCTCTGAGCTTTTCCACCCTTTCCCCAGACTCTAGGACCTTGGTTTCCAAATGAAATACAAAGCTTGCTCTCATCTAAAAAAAGAGGACATTGGACCACTGGGCAACAGTCCAGTTCTTCTCCTCCTTAGCCCAAGTAAGACGCCTCTGACGTTGTTCTGTGGGTCAGGAGTGGCTAAACAAGATGGATACAACACCTGTAGCCAAATTCCTTGACACATCTATGTGTGGTGGCTCTCGATGCCTTGACCCCAGCCTCAGTCCATTCCTTGCGAAGTTCACACAAATTCTTGAATCGATTTAGCTTGACAAGCCTCTCAAGGCTGCAGTTCTCTCGGTTAGTTGTGCATCTTTTTCTTCCACACTTTTTCCTTCCACTCAACTTTCTGTTAACATGCTTGGATACAGCACTCTATGAACAGCCAGCTTCCTTGGCAATGAATGTTTGTGGCTTACCCTCCTTGTGAAGGGTGTCAGTGATTGTCTTCTGGACAATGATCCCCATGATTGTGTAGCCTAGTGAACCAAAGTGAGAGACCATTGTGAAGGCTCAGGAAAGCTTTGCAGATGTTTTGAGTTGTTTAGCTGATTGGCATGTCACCATATACTAATTTGTTGAGATTGAATTGGTGGATTTTTGTTAAATGGGAGCCAAAATCATCACAATGAAAAGAACCAAAGACTTAAATTCAGCGCACACAGACTAAAGTAGTTTAATATATGAGTTTCGCAATTTTAGTTGAATTACTGAAATAAATTTCCACAATATATATTTATTTTAAGATTTATTTTTGGCCTTTTTGGCTTTATTAGGATAGGACAGATCATTGGTGACAGGAAGCGAAGTGGGAGAGAGAGAAGGGGGTAAGGTCGGGAAAGGTCCTTCGAGAAGGGATTCAAATTTGGGATGCCCATAGCGCAATGACGCTGTATACACTTTTCCACAATATTCTAATTTATTGAGATGCACCTGTGTGTGTGTGTGTGGTTATATATATATATATATATATATATATATATATATATGTATACTTCTTGCAACGCTGGTCTCTAAAATGTATATTTAAAGTGAAACTTTATTTAAAAATATTAACGCCCTAAACGCCCTTTTTTCATACATCCTATACCTTGATGCCGCTGAAACCAAGAAGGCATCAACTGCTTTCTCATTCTTTTTGAAGGGTGTTCACAAACATAGGTGGCCTTCAAGGTAAGAACACTGTTAATGAGTCTTTGTTTTAGGAGTCAACATCTTAACTGCATGTTGTGTGAAATCAGTGTCTTGTACCCTATTTGATGATAAAACAAAAGTTGCAAAGATGTGTAATTGGCACAAAGCAAAATGAAATTCAAAGAACTGAGTGACTGCTGATATTAGATAAGCTTAGACCTTTACTAACACTTCTTGACTTTTTGAACTCTTCAATAATGTGAGTTTTGATATTTTTAAAGCTTGTAGTGTTCTGATAAAAATTACAAACATAGGTCATTTTTTAAAGCTAACGACTTTAATATGTAGTTGCAAATATTTGTTAAACAATATGAAACTTAACTTTGATGAATATTACCTAAATCTTTTCCAGAGTATGTGGTGACCAGAGAGTTGAAAACGTGGATATTGCATGTTACATGTTCGCAGTACGAGGAACTGGTCGAGGTAGGTTCATTGCTGGAAAGCATTCACAATCAAAGGTGCAAAGTTTTATTTAGTTTTTAGGTTGAGCTATCAAAGGCAACACACTGTAAAAAGTGATGCATTGTATTTACTCAATAAAATTGAGGTAACAGATTACAAGCAATATTATTAATTAAATTCAACACATAAGAATTAACTAGATTTAATCAAATTAGATGCTTACAAATTATCCATTCAAAATGAGTAAAACCATGCAAAAATAATCAGAGGCGGACAATCCATGTGCCATGAGTAAAAGTCCTCCCTAGTATTTTGTTCCAATCACCTGGATTTGCGAATTAGCACAGTTTTTCAGCAGGAGGTCAGAGATGGGATCAAGTCATTCCTTTCAAGTCACAAGCAAGTCTCAAGTTAAATCCAAAGTCCCCAAACAGTTAATGAGATAATTATGAAATGATGATTGTGCATTAGTGATGAACACCTGCTGTTATTGAGAATTACAGAGGATCAGATGTGGATGTTTTATTAGTTAAAATGATGCCACCGTCATGAAGATCAGTGTTTGTTTTAGTTGGGCTCTTCACCCTTAACTTCTTGTGTTAGATCTTTCTGTAGCAGCACATGTGGAGTTGTGAAATAGTGAGATCAGTGCTGAGAAGATGTTAGCTGCTTTTATATGATGAGATGGTCATCATGAGCTGGCTGGAAAACAAAGTAACTTTACACATACAAGTTTGTGTGTGTTTATGTGTTGTATAATCAACCCTGTAGAGCTACAGTACGCAAACAGAATATTAATCAAATAAATGTGGTTATAAGAAAACTATGTAGTGCATACTATTCACTGAATAACACTGATCTCCAGTGCTATTTAGACACACACAGACATCAAGAACCAGCATATGAATCTCAACAATGGTGACAATTTATTTATACTGCAGTGCATGATGGGAATTTTTACTATGGTGTTACCCAGCATAAAACATTTTGTTGATTGTCACCATTGTTGAGATTCATGTGCTGGTTCTTGATGTCTGTGTGTGTTTAAAAAGCACTGGATTTTTTTTTATTAATAATATTTACAAATGTTAGAACAACATGCTGTTTGCATGGTGTAGTTTTATAGGGCTGATTGTACAACACACATATACATTCATATTTACAACTTCTTAGATTGTTTTCCAGCCAGCTCTTGACGACCATCTCATCATATAAAAGCAGCTAATATCTTCTCATCACTGAGCACTGATCTCACTATTTCACAACTCCACATGTGCTGCTACAGACAGATCTAATGCGAAAAGTTAAGGGTGAAGAGCCCAACTAAAGCAAACACTGATCTTCATGATGGTGGCATCGTTTTAACTAATAAAACATCCACATCTGATCCTCTGTAATTCTCAATAACAGCAGGTGTTCATCACTAATGCACAATCATCATTTCATAATTATCTCATTAACTGTTTGGGGACTTTGGATTTGACTCGAGACTTGCTTGTGACTCGAAAGGAATGACTTGATCACATCTCTGACCTCCTGCTGAAAAACTGTGCTAATTCGCAAATCCAGGTGATTGGAACTAAATACTGGGGAAGACTTTTACTCATGACACATGGATTGCCCGCCTCTGATTATTTTTGTATGGTTTTACTCATTTTGAATGGATAATTTGTAAGCATCTAATTTGATTAAATCTAGTTAATTCTTATGTGTTGAATTTAATTAATAATATTGCTTGTAATCTGTTACCTCAATTTTATTGAGTAAATACAATGCATCACTTTTTACAGTGCAGCGAACTTGTAATAGTGACCCAGAAGTATGTGTGGTGGTTCCAGAGATCCAATGTCCTTTATCTGAACAGAGCCTTGCTATTCTGCAGGGATTAATTGATCCCCTGACATCATCAGTGAATGACCGAGAGCTCCAGTATGGAGTCAATATAATGCCACATATATATGCAAGAAAAAAAAAAAGTTTTACAAAAGAAAAAAAAAAGTGTTGAGCAAAAAAATAAAATTTGCGATCAAAAATAAAAATCGCAAAAGAAAAATAACGTATTGACAGAAAAAGAAAGGTTTTGCAAACAGAATTAAAGCATTGCAAAAATAAATGACATGTAAAAGAAGCTTAGAAACTGTGATTGTATTTTGTCTCTACAACATATTTTTCATGCTCGCACCTACTAATTCATTCGCAATGCTCCATTTATTTTGCGTTTTGGTCAAGAGTGAGATTGCGATACAGTTTTCCCTTTGCGCGTTGCAGCAGATTCGACAATCGGCATGGCAGAGCGCAGGCCTGCGGGTGGATTCCAGGTATGTAACGCTCATTGTTTCCTTTTATTTCACTAACATTAAAATGTGTGTTGTTTTGTTAACTATCGATTATTATCAACGTTGTTTGCCAAAATTTAAGAAATTAGAGATCATTCTCATCAAATAAATAAAAGATAAAAAAAATAAATGAATAAAAATAACATCCTTATTTATTCCTTCCTTTCTAGCTTGTACTGATTTGAACACTGCCAAAAACTTGCTATTACAAGCACTTCCTCTGTCTGTTTGTCTCTTTAAGATCAGTCGCTTTGGATAAAAGCATCCGTGAAATGACTAAATGTAAATGTAATATAAATGTTTATTGAACTAATCTCATTTTAAATCACTTGTCTCTACCTGCTGGGATTACGGTGTATACAATCTTTATTTGAAGCATTGTCACTTTCAAAATTGATCATATTTTGATCGCTTAGCAGTGTTTATATTAGAACTATAAACTTTTTTTGATTCAAGGCTTTATATACATATAGCTGAATCCTGTCATTTATGAACAAGTTTGCATGGGTGATTGAATCTGTTCACGGCTTTTTATTTAAATATCCATTAATATACACCAACAATAAACATGGGGTTTAGCTGTGTTTTTCAAGCCATCTCTGGTATTTTCAAAATAATAAAGTATAATCCAATGCCAATGAACATGGCCTTTATTACCATATAGAAAATATTATCTGTCTCGTTCTGTGAAAAAAAATGTCAGCTCACAAAATGAAGTTATTTCAAACACTGGACTGATAATATTTGGTAGTTAACAAAACAACACACACTTTAATGTTAGTGAAATAAAAGGAAACAATAAGCATTACATACCTGGAATCCACCCGCAGGCCTGCACTTTGCCATGCTGATTTTCGAATCTGCTGCGACCTACGTCTCTCTGACGGGGTGCGGGAGCTGGCCACGCCCCAGTTTCTTGACTCCACCCCTACGTCAAAACAGTGCCTTGAAGTGAAATGCATATATGACGCGCAAAGGGAAAACTGTATCGCGATCTCAGTCTTGACCAAAACGCAAAATAAATGGAGCGTTGCGAATGAATTAGTAGGTGCGAGCATGAAAAAATATGTTGTAGAGACAAAATACAATCACAGTTTCTAAGCTTCTTTTACATGTCATTTATTTTTGCAATGAATTATATCTTAATTTTTGCAATTCTTTAATTCTGTTTGCAAAACCTTTCTTTTTCTGTCAATACGTTATTTTTCTTTTGCGATTTTTATTTTTGTTCGCAAATTAAATTTTTTTGCTCAACACTTTTTTTCTTTTACAAAACATTTTTTTCTTTTGCAAAACTTTTTTTTCTTTTGCAAAACATTTTTTACTTTTGCAAAGCTTTTTTTCTTTTGGAAAACATTTTTTTTCTTTTACAAAACTTTTTTTTTTTTTTTTGCATATATATGTGGCATTATATTGACTCCATACTCCAGTCACTTGATATTTATTCAAAGACTGTGCTTTATTTAATAACATTTGACTTCTAACATTTTAAATAATTAAAAGGACAAAGGAGTGTATTAACAAATATGTTCCAAACCCTGTAAAAGTAAGCTCCCGTGCTCTCTTTAAATTCATTTAAATGTGCAGTAGGAAATGTGATTATCGGTCATTTGATTTTCCTTTTAGAAACAGGTAGTAAAAAACTAAATTGAAATGAAAAACTACATTTAAATTGAAAATTAGATTTCCAGTGTGCCAATTTAAATATACGTCAAGGAGTCCTACCAAACTTAAGCCATTTTCAGCACAAATCTCCTCACATTTCCCTCAAAACATCCTCTTACTCCCCCACTTTCGTGTAATATCCGCACAGAGATTTCTGCAGATGACACCTAGTTTTGATATGTCTAAAATCATAACTGAGTACAGTTCCAAAGACATTTTAATATACCAAATGACTTGGCTAGACTGTGGGTGTCACCAAAAATATCCAAAAGGAGGTGTTGCCTCATTCAGCTGAAGCAGCAGACCTTTACAGCCAAAAGCTGGGATCCTCACTGACCAGACACTCAACTGGGAGTTTATTCATTTTCAACTAAACTTACAATTGAGAATAAGTTTGCCAATCAATATTCAGACATTTCAGACTTGTTCTCTAGAGCAGTGAACAATGACTTGGCTCTGTACAAACAGGCATGGCTCTGTCTTCTGAAAAGCCATTTGCTCTATTTGAACAGAATGTTTTCAGATCTTTCTGCAACCTATCAAGCTTTTCTTTGGCAGTGCAGCTAGATTAAAAAAAAATCCAACCACTCGAGGAAAAAATCTCCTCACTCTGGATCTCAAATCATCTAGTTCAGGGACCACAGCAAGACCGTCTTTGACCAAACATGGCAGTTCATTTTTTTCACAGCTGCAACCACATTTGCATCGTTGTCTGTTGTAACGCAGCTCAACCATGTGCTGTGTGTCTTCCTCCAAACTAAACAAGAAATAATATATACTCAGATAAGCTCATTATGCACATAGTTGCTTGACTGTTAAATCTGAAAAGTAATTTCTACACAACTAGCATCACCAAATGATATTTAAAAAGATATTAAAGTTTCAAAACACCTTCAATTAAATACTAATAAACCTACTAAAAAAATAACTACTTCCCATCTGCCAGCAATTGTACTAAAGAAGTCCCACCCTCTAATCTATATAGACAACTGGATTGCTCATGATGCCCTAATTAGTGAAGCTACCAGATGTTGGTATTCCCTGGTATACTATATAGAAAGTTATATCATTTTAATGAGAAAACATTGCCTAATGAAACACTGTGTTCATATCTAGTGTCTCCCTAAGCTTTTAAATGTTAATCTTATTCAAAATGGAGAATTCCTCCTTATTAAAGAGCTACATATTCATTAAAGTAGCAAACATCAGATCAGAAAAAATATTATATATTAAGCACATTATGAAATCTTTGTAACATACTGTAAGTGCATATACATTAACTTTTATGTAATAATGTTGTGTTATAACATTGTTTTTAAATGTACAATAGGCCAACTGCAAATGTTTCAACAATGATTTTGTTGACAGAATCCATTTTCAAGCAGTTAATGATTTAAACCTTGGTTAAATGACAAATGAATCCATCAACATACACATAAAAACTGTAAAATGTTCTAGTAAAACGTTGCAATCTTGTGTCTAATTTGAGTCTTGAGTCTAAAATACAGTGGGGCAAATAAGTATTTGATACACTGCAGATTTGCAAGTTTTCCCACTTACAAAGAATGGAGAGATCTGTAATTAGATCATTGTAGGTACACCTCCACTGTGAGAGACAGAATCATTAGATTTTCTGGATTTTTAATTTTTAATTTTTTTTTAGATTCTGTTTCTCACAGTGGAGGTGTACCTACGATGAAAATTACAGATCTCTCCATTATTTGTGAGTGGGAAAACTGGAAAAATCAGCAGTGTATCAAATACTTAATTGCACTATTGTATGTTTATTTTGCTCAATCAGGAAATAAAATACATGCATCATAACATATTCAGAGAAATAATTCTGACTGCCTATGGACTTTCTTTCCAAAATGGTGCTTGATAAACTTTTGATGCAGCATTGTAATATTTTGTATGTTCAAATCAATTTCAGCTACTAATACCATATATACAGTATGTTCGTGTTTAACATTTCCTGCATAATTGGATTCATAAAATATATTTAGTGTTAAGTCATTTATCTGTGTATCAGGGTGCAGCAGACATTTTTAAATATTGTTTATGCTGGCCCAAAAGACTATAAATTCCAAAGATAACATCTTTATCAACTAACTCCGTAACAGTCTTTAACAATCAATTAAGTAACAATTAATTTACACATATAACAAAAGTTCACCCTGAGCAATGAACAGTCCAGCCATTGTTGAGATCAGTGGTCCCACCCCAAATGAACAAGTGAAGTGTTCCTTTAAAGGATGGGCCACTCAAATGTTTTAAATGTCATAAGCCAAAACACTGCTCATTTAGGATACACTGTAGTTTATTGTGGATCAGGGACAGGCAACGTTGGTCCTGAAGTGCTGACGTCTTTCAGAGTTTAGCTTTAGGTGTATTTGATTACGGTGGGAGCTAAACTCTGCAGGACAGTGGCACTCCAGCACTTTAATATGGTGTTTCTTAGTCTTCCCTTTCTCGTCTGCAGCTAGTGCAAATCACAGCTGCTAGACTGCTCTCTGGCACCTGCAAGTATGAGCCGGTAACTCCTATTTATACCGCTGCATAACCTATCACTATCACCTATCACCATTGCACTGGTTACCTATCAAATAGAGAATTTATTTTAAAATTCTATTATTCATCTATAAAGCTCTTAATAATCTTGCGCCCCAGTACCTTCCAGACCTGCTCCGTCCGTACACCCCTTCTACTGACCCAGCAATCTTTGTCTACTTGCCATGCCTAGATCTAGACTTAAAAAACGAGGTGATCAAGCAACTTTTGCAACTGCTGGTCCGAAACTCTGGAACAGTCTACCATTACATATTAGATTAGCCCCCTCTATTTCTGCCTTTAAGTCTGCTCTAAAGACATATCTATTCTCTCTTGCTTTCATTACTTCTTGACCTCTGGTTCCATTGTTGTTTTTTATTGTTGTTTTAAATTTAATACCCTTGCTTTGCTATTACTCTATTATGTACAACACTTTGGTCAACTCCGTTTGTTTTTAAATGTGCTTTATAAATATTGTATTGTGTTTTATTTACTCAGGGATTGCAGAAAGAAATGTACAAATGCAACATCTTACCCTTCAACCTCTAGTAATGTGGACTCAGCGAGAAATCATCAGTAATGTAATGTGCTGTCACAGAAATATATGATTCCATGGCAATAGATGTCCATAGGTCTATTTGTACAGCCTGAAACAAAAAGTTAAATTAACTCTCCTGGGAGTTTATTTGAGTCCACACTCAAGAGAGTGAAAGTGTTAAAATCAGAGTGTTAAATTAACACTGAGTCAGAGTTAAAGTTAATGAGATAATTGGTGATTAATTAAGTGATGAATGATCATTATTGAAGACACCTGATGTTAACAAGCAGAATCACCAAAGGAGAAAATCACAATTTTTAAGCAACCATTATAGTGGTCAGTGTTTGCATTCGTTGGTCTCTTGAACCTTGAACTTTTAACATTAGAGTTTGTTTTGCTGCTGTATTTCAGTTATAACAGCCAGACAAACCAAAAGAAAGATGGCCATGTGGCCTTAGTCTATGTTTTGACATGTTCTTAATGTAGCGGCCTATATAACAGAGTTTAGTTTCTTTACCGATTATATCAACCCTGTGACAATATATCAATAATCAGACATGTTTTTAAAATTTATTTAGATTTATATAAAAAAAAAAAAACCCTTTAATTAAGACAGACAGACATGAAGAATCAGCATGAGAACTACAACAATGGTGACCATCAAAAAAACGCTGTAACCAATCAAAACGCATCCATGCCTCCCATCATGCATTGCGGCATGCATAAATTATGAGCTGAAATGTCTCTGTACTCTCCTTTATTTGTTTGTCACCATTGTTGAGATTCATACTCTGGTTCTTGATGTCTGTGTGTGCCTAAACAAATTACTTTTTCAGAAATCATTATATATATATACATATAAATAACACATCACAACAGTGTGTAAGTAGTTCTTCTAAAATGTATTACATTTTTTTGTTGTGGATTCACAAGGCTAAACACTCAAGATAATTATTTGACCTGAATCATTGAACTCATTTAGAGTGTATCCTCTAGTTATATTTCCAATAAAGGAAACATAAATTAGAGATTAGACTCCAAATGAGTTCAATGATTATGTTACAAAATAATCATCATCTGATGACTTGTGCTCTTGATTTGTCTGGCTGATTAAACTGAAATCGAGCAGCCAAACAGAATCTAACTTTAAAAACATAAGGGTCAAGTGACCAACTAATGCAAACACTGACCGCTATAATGGTTGCTTAAAAATTGTGATTTTCTCCTTTGGTGATTCTGCTTGTTATCATCAGGTGTCTTCAATAATGATCAATCGTCACTTAATTAATCACTAATTATCTCATTAACTTTAACTCTGACTCAGTGTTAATTTAACACTCTGATTTTAACACTCACACTTTTGAGTGTGGACTCAAATAAACTCCCAGGAGAGTTAATTTAACTCTGGGCTTTTTGCTGTGAAAGAAATGAATGTAAAGATTTGCTATTATCTAACCTATTCCATCATTTTGAGACACTTTGACCCAGAGCTTATATAAATAATGTCTATATCAGGGGTGCCCAATGTGTAATACTTAATAAAATTAAATTGAACTAAATGTATGTACTTCTTAAAGTATGCACTTTCCAGACATTAAAGGAGTCATGAACTACCTATTTTTTGTACCGTTCTCTGAAGTCCTCTTGTAGTGTAATCAAGATTTAAAAAAAAAAAAAAAATGAACCGAACAGAAAGTAGTCTGATACTTTTGACCCCTTTTGCAGAAAGCTCTGTCTGAATAGGCATGGTTGATCACTGACTCAGAAGTGCGTGCTCACTGCTATGATTGGCTAACTGTTGTGTGTTTGACAGCCTACATCCTTCATAGACACTGCTGTGATTTAGGTTAAAATGCTAAAAAGTAAACAATCTGTAATAATAGACAAGGTAACAGTGACCAGATAATTAAAACAGTGTCTTGGTTCATGACCCCCTTAAAATATTAAGTAAAAGGGTCATGAACTGAGAAACAGTTTTTATTATATATTTTGAATCTGCATTTATTTCCTACAAACCCTAAAAATTTTTGTTGTCACAGGATTCTGTATACCCAACACCAACCATTGTCCTGGAAGACTGCGAAGACGGGAACCCATTGACCAGTGGCTCTGTTACCATTCAGATGGATGAAGAGGTCATGGTCGAAGATGATGGCGGCATTGATATTTCTCTGGCAGTCAGCCTTGTCTACTCACTTTATCAAATATTCAATGTGGCCTATCCAAAATGTTTGAAAAAGACCTTAACATTTTTGGAGGCTTTTGTTTTCCAAAAGACAATACCTGTCCCTGTATGTGTAAAAAGGGTCTATAATTCCCTGTAATCTGAACACGATATGTCTCACACTGAGAGGCAGGAATGTGCACGTGCGCATGAAGAACCTTTTTATGAATCATTCCACAAAAAACCTAATAAAGTGACATGAAGAACTGCAAGGGGTTCTTTCAAGAACCTTTGAAAAGGGTTCTTTCCAGTACCAAAAAAGGTTCTTTATGGCACTAAGAAAAAAAAAGGTTCTTCAAGGAACTATTTAATAAAAGGTTCTTCAGGGAACCAAAAATGGTTCTTCTATGGCATCACCGCAAAACCCCCTTTTTGCTTCCTGGCACCTTTTTTTTAAGAGTGTATATAGTAGAAAAAAAAGGTCTCTTATATCCACATCAAAGTGGTTTTAGGAAAGGTCGTAACACGATGGATGGATTCCATAGGAAAGCTTTTAGAAATAAAGAAGTATGAATAGGGGTGTTTTTCGATGTAGAAAATGCATATGATATGTTGTGGAAGGAGGGACTATTGATTAAATTAGATTATACTTTGGATTTGGATTTCTTAATTAATCGTACTATACAGGTCAAGGTTGGGTCAAGTTACTCAAATATATACACAATAGATAATGGCACTCCTCAGGGTAGTGTCTACAGCCCGATTTTATTTAATATAATGATTAATGACATCTTCTCTAATGTAGGACAAGGTATAGGAAAGTCCTTATATGCAGACAGTGTTGGGGAAAGTTACTTTTAAAAGTAACACGCTACTCCCTAAAAAAAAGTAACTAATTACGTTACTTAGTTACTTTTTATGGAAAGTAATGCGTTACATTACTTTTGTGTTACTTTTTAAATCTAGGCAGGGCTTGCTTGTTTGTTTTTAATATAAAAAAAATTATTCTTAGCTAACGTAAAAGCCCTTTCACACCAAAATGAAATTAAGTGAATAATTTGTCCTGCAGAGTTCAGCTCCAACCCCAGTTAGACGAACATGAATGAGATAATTAAGCTCTTATCAGGCATGCTAGAAACTTCCCAGCAGGTGTGTTTAGGCAAGTAGGAGCTAAAGAATTAAAAAAAAAATACAAAATAAAAAATAAATAAAATTGGCCAAAGCGATTCAAAAAATTATAGACCAGGTCTTATCGGACTGTCACCGTTATTCATCATATTAATAAATAAATAATTGTCATCTAAGTTGTTCAGTATATATGACCCTGGACTATAAAACCAGTCATAAGAGTCAATTTTTTAACACAGGAAACCACTGTTAACAGGTTAATGTCCTATTCCCAAGTAAAATAATGGCAACTTACTGTATAATATTGAACATGGTTCTTCTCGAAGTAGCTGCATGCACTGCGTCTTCGTCTTGTTTGACAGGTGCCAGCGTTAAGGCGCAATACTGCCACCTGGGAGGTCAACTAGGTACTGGCGCCTGAGTAGGCTATTTGCATGATGTGATATGACAAGTGTCCTGTTCATTTTAAATATTGTGGTTATTGTCAGTTTTGGGGTCTTGGCAATCGTCATGCCTATGCCATCGTTATGTAGAGCAGCAAATTTTTTTTCAGATCCTCAGGGAGTTCTTTGCTATGAGGTGCCATGTTGAACTTCCAGTGACCAGTATGAGAGAGTGAAAGCGATAACACCAAATTTAACGCACCTGCTCCCCATTCACACCTGAGACCTTGTAACACTAACGGTAAGAGAAAATGGCTAATTGGCTAAAATGGCTAACATCTCCCCTTGCTAGATAACATTTAATAAAGAAAATGTAGTCTAAGTTGATTTATTAAAATGCCAAAATGAGATAAATACAGATTTAAGAGAGAGAAAATTCAGATAAATAAAAATATACACATATTCTCACCTGAACTGACATTGTTAAACAGAGGAACAACACATTTCTGGAAGAGGTCAGAGAAGTAAATTCAATATAATAATTTAATTACTAACTAATCACAAGCCAGGGCAAAAAGGTCAGTGCCAAAAAGCAGTCCAATACCAACAACCTGGAGAGAGAAGACAACATCTTATGGTTGCTGTCATTTTTGACTGTACTAAAGCATAAAATTACAATATTATGTTTGCAGATATTTAGGAAACATGCCAAGTTTTCTTCCTCCAAAACATATTGCAACACCCAATTATTTTGCTTTGAAATGTGCGTTATATGTCAGAATGCCTGTTTTTGTTTTGGTCTGGTTGATTCTGGCCATTACCAGTTTACCCAATATTATAACTGTTAACTGTCTATATTACATACAGCAAAATAAAATCTTTTCTCATGCCTGATGGCCTCCATCCCTGTCCATAGTAAGCTGCAGCCATCTTTTGGCGGTCAGTCGATTTCTTCTGACAGCAGCTACAATGACACAAATGTGATCAACAGTAAGGTGGCAAATAATAATTATAATATTAAATAATAATAATAATAATAATAATAATAATAATAATAATAATAAATATAAATTAACATTTATAGTTTTACATTTAAAGTTTTTAGCTGACACCAAATAATATGAATACATTTCAGTAATAATTTTTACAAAGCCTTACCATTGCTCGCAGTTTTTAAAGAGATGTCCTTGAATGCCGCCTTTCCATTTATGCCCCGCCAAACACTTTCTTTTGTGGCTGTGCCGCCCCTTAAGGCTGAGGTGTTAATCTGGGAAGAGTAGTTAGAGGAGAGTAATCTGGTAGTACAAAAACTACATAGAACTGCCATTTTTCTGCCATTTTATTTTGATTCATGCTCTTTGTTGTATGCAGGGTAACGGAACACAAATGCCATTTCTGCTTGTATTTTAAAGCAGAATAGAAGTGACATTTTTCAGACATTTCATGCATCTCATTTCATGAGTTTTTAATCATTTGCACTGGTGGCTCATATCTGTAGCATGGTTAAGTTGCTGTTTCATCTAAAATAGTTACATTTTGTATGCAGTGCCAAAGTGATTATATTTCGTTTTGTTATTTTAGAAAAACATTTGGAGCATTTATTTTATTCGTTAAACATATGTTTTTGTTTTTTAAAGAAATGAACAGCGGCCGGCAGAAGACTGTTTATAATCTGTTTGATCAATTTACCTTCTCAAATCATCACACAACTTGTCTAAAATAAAATCTATAGTTATAAAACAATTTAAGTAGCTATAAAACAATGTTTGTTTAAATGTTAAACAGATAAATGTGTGCTATTAGTGACATATTCAATCTTTTTGCGGAGAGGGGAAGCTGAAGCTGTGTTTTTTTTCAGCAGAAACTATTTAAAATTATCCGTCATTTTTGCTCACAAAGGAAAGAGTAATACATCATTCAGAAATGTAAAGGGTCTATTTTTATTTGTGTGCACTCATGATATCAACAAAACGCTAAAAACAGGGGATTTATAAAATAAAGAAAACAAACATGATGCGCTTTCTATCGTTACTTAAATAGCAGCGATTCACAAAAATGAAACCAAAACTCAGCACATATGCCTCACATATATGATAATCATATAAATAGAAAGCTTTAAATTATTACTTAACAAAATAAAACAAATCGAGAAAAAAAATCTTTCATTATGTAATTCGTAAAGATGCATTTATCTCTGGTGTGTCCAAAAAGGAGATTACGAGTCAGGGTCTTTGCGACACTATCTCAGAGTACACTAGTTTATTAATGAATCATTCTCCTTAACGTTTCCCCCGAAACATTCATTGTAATTACTTTTGCCGGTTTTTTGTAACAAGATGATGTTGTGTTGCGTCTTTCAGATGTGCGGTGTGGCCGACTCGCTCTTATGCTGTTCTTATCGTTTTATATATGTTCTGCTTATAATGACATAGCTACACGCTTATGCTCTGATTAAAAGGTGGTGTGCATTCAAGCAGGTGTACGTTAGTCAATTATTATAACAGACGCATTTTCAGTGGGTTGTCTGCATCAGTAATGATCACAACGCTGTACAACTGGCTGACGCGAGCTACATTTTCAACACAAATTTTAAATAAAAAATAATAGTTATCTTAGACTTGCGTTGTGTGCTCAAATACTTACATTTTACAATACCGCCATAACCATCTTCAGCAACTGTCGTGCAGGGGTGCGTTTCCCGAAAGCAACTATGGTCGTAAGCTCCGTCGTTACCAATAGAGTTCAATGGAACTAACGACAATAGTTAGCTAACGATGCTTTTGGGAAACGCACCCCAGGTAGGTCAGCAGCGACCTTACACAGTGTTGGGAAAATGTGATTGGTACAGACTGGTCCAATCAAGAGGCTGCAGCCGGTTTTCAGTACCTGCATTCAACTTACTATGGCGCTCCGCAAAATAAGGCTACACACCAGTATAATAATGGGGTCACTTTATATTGTTTAGAATTTACTTTTATGACACCTGTGTGAAAATGACCATGATCCATAAACCTTATCAGCAGATAATTTGATTAAAAGGTGCTGATTCCGAACTAACACCGCTGGTGATACGTCATGTGACGTCGAGTTATATGCGTAGGCGTCGAAGTAGTTGCAAGCTAAAAATAGGGAGAGTATTTTAAGAGTCATGATGGTGAATCATTGTGTTTGTGCAAACTCCAGCCTGTCCGGACATCGTGTCCATCATTTTCCTGCTAGGAAAAGTACTGGGGATGCGTGGTATACCAGTAATGGAAAAATACCGGTATATGTTATATTTCAAAAGGTTCGATATCATCATTTTGCCCAGTTCGGTATTTCATAAGCTGCAGTTCCGATGTTCACCTATAGGCGACAGTACTTGCCAAATTGCTGCAAAACTGGTCAATATGACAAAAGAAAAACACGATGGATCATCAAACAGATTAAACTCCATCAACGCACTCAAAACTAGTAAACAAAGGCAGTAGAAGTGAAACTAAGCTATGCATAGTATCACTTGAAGTAAGCAACTTCTATTAGTTTTATTTTATGAAATGTAATATAATACATACATCTAAGCCAATATATTGTATCCCATCTAGTGATTTTGGTGTGCTTTCAGATTTTGGCTGAGAATGCTGCCTGTAATGAGGGGACAGAGAATCTCTTGTCTGCACTTGATTCTAGGCCATTAGTACTTGATAATGGGTCACAGTGCAACATCAAATGTCCGCAACATTCATCAGGTAATGACACTTCGCTGCATAGTTAATGCATTAGCTGCAGTTACGTACACATTTTCAAATTGCTAAGCCAGACATTTATTTTTTTGGAATCGTATTAGATTGTGAATCTATTTTGACGGTGAGTCTGGGGACTCAAACTGAAAGGTTTGAGCAATATACATCCTGATGACCCATCCTGCGATTTTATGGAGCCCAGATGAGGAGATGAGCAATGAAGAGGACTCTAAGGATGAATATCCAGCAGAGCCAACACAGGAATCTCCCAGTGATCATAAGTAAAAATATGTTATTGCCTACTTTGATTGTTTGACTAAACACAAAATGGAACAGTTTAGTAAACAATACTGATTTGGCATTTGGGGTACCCTTAATAGCTACTTTCATTTCTTCTCTTGGCGGCACTGCATTTCAATGCTAATGGAGACAGACATATGGCCCAAACCAGCCATGGTGAGGCACGCTATGCTGTTCACTACCCCCAGTTCTGTAAAGGTGGCTGGGTCGTCCAACCCATCAAAGAGAACTCATCCTATGGTGAGCTGTTTCATTTGATATGATTTTTGTTAGGTTTTTTTTTTTTTTTTTGGAGTCATCAATATCATTGCATGTGATCCCTAAATGTTTTTTCTCTCCAAAAGAATATGCATCAGCCCTCATAACCTCATTGACAGAGGGATATTCAAGATCATCAAGAATCGTTGCTTTTCCCCAAAATGGTACATGTGTAATTTTTTCAGGTTTCAAAGGTGTTTAGCAGTTTTATGTGCAGTTTTATGTGTAATTGCACGATTATATAGGCCTAAATAAACCATAAATCGTCATAATTCTCCTCTAATTGTCTACATGGCCCAATCAGCTTTAGGGTACCTCAAGCACACGCATGAAGCTTGAATGTTTCGGGGAAAACGGCAAGGGGATACTGAACCATTTTAATAATTTATTAATAAACTATAAATTGATAACGTTAATCGTTTTCTGCGGTGGATGCGCAATATAGGCCTACATGTTTCATACGGATTCCATAATCTGACAATATTTATCTATCTGAATCTATAGCCTACAAGATATATTTCTCTGCGAGGCAACGAAGTTTTGGTTCATTTTTGACGCGCTCAAGTTCACACACATGGACCGAGACGGCAGATAGAATCCGTGTATCATTCGTTCAATCGTTTTTTTCAAATTGAAACCAAAAATTAAAAAACAAAAAACGACTTGTTTTTCCATTATTTATTCCCTGAACCAAAATGAAAAAACAAATAATGACTGGTTTTCCGATTTTCTGATTGTGTGCTCAGATCAAAATAGAAAAAAAGGAATAACGGGATTTGACTAATTTTAATTTTTAATTTACCCAAATTGGCATGACCCTAAAATGTATGGATGTAACTTCGTTGCACGTTTGAACACCACGTTGAAAGGCATGGAAAGGTTTGCGCTGTTCAGAGGAAACAGGCGCAAAACTAGGGAAGATGACATGACTATTGATAAAGGATCTTTCAGGTAACTTAACGTACTGTAGATTGAAAGGCTAATTTACACCCCCCACACCAGTAGCGTAGCCAGAAAAGAGACTCTGGGTGTGCATCAGAAAAACTGGGTGTGCCACATTTATTGTCAGATTAATACGCAAAAAAGTAAATAACAAAAAAAATCTGAGTAGTATTACTAACATTACAGATAAGTACATATTCAAATTTAAATGATCAGAGATGCCGTTGTAGACTAATTTTCTTGAGTGACGCGCGTCCCTGCAACTCCTCCCTCACTGACAGAATTTCAGGTGAACTGCGTCTTTTTTAGCAGCCTTGAGTTTGAGTTTTATAAGCTTTCTCGCTTATCAATACAGCCACCTACAATAAAAAAAAAATGTAATGCCGCAGTAGACACAGGACTTTTCATTTAATTTTCACTTTATCCACAAAAAAGTCGTAGGTTTAAAAACAATCTGTGAGATATTAATAGCCCACAAAAAAATAAAATAGAAAAGTTAAATAAATTGTATGTTGCGTTTATACTGACCAGAATAAGTTGTTTCACATACGTCTACACACAAATTAAGCAGTTTAAAACTTCGTTAAAATGGTAACAGAACTGTATTTAACTAAAATAAAGTAAATTATTCGGTTATCCTGTGGTTGCGTGTTATATACGTTTTGAGGATTTATTATCTGTAACTAGCCTACTTGTTCATGTATGAAATAAAAAGCTAGCATTTTGTAAACAATCAAACAATAAAGAAAGAAAGAAAAGAGAATTCGCCATTGCTCCACATTCCCGGTCCTGTTTCGAGCAGCTGATTCTTTTAGATTAGAATATGTGCACTTTGTGCGCATATGAACTTAATTATTATAGCCTATCGCGCTTGCCTACTGCATGACATGGAGGCACCCGTGCAATCCCTTGTTTTTTTTTTTCTGCAGAAAGAACCTTTTTCTGATTTATGAAAACATCCAAAAAAATGTGCTTTTGAAAAATAGCAAAATAAACGAAATGCACTTTCTGCCGTCTCATACAGTCTCCGTGAAGTGGAGCAACAAACATATCAGGGGCGTAGCGGCAGCTGGCACACCTAAAAATAGATGCAGAAATATTTTTTATAATCGTAAAAAAAACAGCGCTAAAGAGGGGCTAGCAGCTGCTTCAGCACCCCAAGAAAGACCAAAGCACCCCATAGCGCCCACACACATAAGAAATAAATCAAAACCATTTGACTCATTATGCATGCATATATGCAACTCCTGCATTGCAATACAGCATGACATGATCACTTTTCGAAATGTCACAGCATCTTATTTTAATAACGAAAAGTGCCAGGCATGCCTACCCCGCACATGAACATGTCTTTAATAGAGAAATGTACCTTTTCATTCCGACTATGCATTTTTTTAATATGTTCGTTGCTGTGACGCGCTCCACTGAGACTGTATCCCAGCTAACAATTTTTCGTTATAAAAACGTTCCCGTAACGTTCCCATAAAGTTATAAAAACGTTATGTTTGAATGTTCTTAGAACGTTCAAAACGTCCAGTTTTTTAAACGTTCTATTAACGTTATTGTTTGGTTATGAGAACGTTATTGAAAACGTTTTTAGAACGTTTCATTCTCTTGTTATATTAATGTTCTAAAAACCTTATTTAAAACGTTATTAAAACGTTCTAAGAACGTTTCTCTAACGTTCCCATAAAGTTATAAAAACGATATGTTTGAATGTTCTTAGAACGTTCAAAACGTCTTTTTTAAACGTTCTATTAACGTTATTGTTTGGTTATGAGAACGTTATTGAAAACGTTTTAGAACGTTTCATTCTCTTGTTATATTAATGTTCTAAGAACGTTATAAAGAACGTCTAATCTAAGAACGTAAATCTAAGATTATAATAATGTTTTCAAAAACAACATTCCTTTAACAAACATTCTCAATGATTTTGTATGGTTATGGAAATGTTATTTTAATTATATTAGTCCATAAAAATACAATCTAGAAATGTTAAAATGGAAAGCTAGACTATTACACTCAAGTTTTAAGTTAAAAATACACAAAATGTGACACTGAATCACAAAACCAGTCATAAGTAGCATGGTCATATTTGTTACAATAGCCAAGAATGCACTGAATGGGTCAAAATTATTAGATATTTCTTTTATGGCAAAAATCATTAGGATATTAAGTGAATCCATTAATTTCTGTACCATAAATATATCCAAACTTAATATTTGATGAGTAATATGCATTATTAAGTACTTCATCTTTAAAGGCAATTTCCTCAATATTTGGATTTTTTTTTTCAACCTCAGATTACAGATTTTTAAATAGCTGTATCTCAGCCAAATATTGTCCTATACTATCAAACCATACATCAATTAATGCTTATTTATTTAGGAGATGTATAAATCTCAATTTTAAAAAACTGAACTTATGACTGGTTTTGTGGTCCAGGGTCACATAATGTGCCACACATATGGATATCACATCATTGTGAACAAAATCAATGACATGTACAACAATCAATTAAATGTAACTACTGTAGTTATATTCAGTTCACATTATAATAAACTGTATTTTCGGTTCAGATCAATATGAAAATGTGAAAAACAAAAGAACTAGAAAAAATATTTATGAGAAATGTACATATGAAAGCAGCATAAACAAAATCTAAAACATAAGAAGCAAAACAAGAAAAGATTTAGAGATACAGAAAAACTCTTTTTAATGAGGTCACTGTGACATCTCCATGTCAGCTTCAATCACTGGGACATCAGAGTGGACAGAAGCTTCAGAGGAATTTGGGAGATACTGGAAAGACAAAAACACAACAGTGTTGTATTTAAGTGTGGTGAGATTTATTATAAAAGTGCTGGAATGCTGTACTTGCTCATGCAGATCTTATTCAAAAATTGAACTAAAAATTGAATAAACTAATCCTCAACTGTAAAGCCAAAGCATGTTGAATTAATCATTAGGTTATGCATTTTTTGTGTGTGTGGTTGTTAGTATTTGTATTTAATAAGTAGCACTAAGTAAGTATTACTGCATCAAAATAATCTGTAAATGAAAAATAATTGGAATACAATACAAAAATAAAATGGGAATACATTTAAATTTGTATTTTTCCTTTCCTTTCATACATAGAAATTTCAATGAACAACATTTGAGTATATTTATTATATTAAAGCATCTACTAAATATAATTTTCTTTAAATGCCTTGACTCTTTACTCCCTTTTCACCATTTTAATGTATGATGATTATTAATTATTAATTTCTCTCTTTTCTAAAACTTACCACAAATGTGTGAGTGGTATTGTTTTCACAAAAGATTTTTAACACTTACAACTGCAGTAATGATGCTGAAAATTCACTTTTTAATCACAGAAATGAACTAAAATTTAAAATAAATTTCAAAGATTTGACCAACAGTGTACATTACTACACTTAAATTAAAACATACCTTGTAATAAACAATTCACACATTCTCAAATAACTTAAATTCTGATGATTACTTATTTTTCCTCAAGGCTGCCTTCTTCAGTTGTTCCCAGACTTCCTCATTTTTCACCTTTCCCTTGAATCTACATACAAACAAAAAACAAATAAAACTAATTAAACTATTAATTTTATAGACAATTTGGATAAGTCACCTCAGACTTTTTGATGGTGGCCACAAACTGTGAATCTTCCTTTTGAAATCTTAAGTGGTTTTCCAGCTTCTAAAGTAAAGGCAGAATCTGGGCCCGTTTTCACAGAGAATTTTATCTTACTACTAGGTGTCCTGGTTGGGGGATTTAGCTTAAAGGATTAGTTCAATTTCAGAACAAAAATGTACAGATAATATACTCACATCATTGTCATGCAAGATATTCATGCCTTTCTTTCTTCAGTTGTTAAGATACTATGCTTTCTGAGGAAAATATTTCATATATTTAATTTTTCTCCATATAATGGATATGTATGATGCCCCCAAGTTTGAACTTCCATAATGCAGTTTAAATGCAGCTTCAAAGGGCTATAAATGACCACAGTCGTGGAAGAAGGGACTTATCTAGCGAAACGATCTGCTATTTTCAAAACAAGTTGATAACACCCTTTACAAAAAAAAAAAAAAAAAGAAAAAGGAAAACAGTGCTGTAGGACATTTTTGAAGTTCAAGTCAAAGTCAAGTCAAAGTGTGTTTTATTGTCAATTCTGCTATATATACAGTACATACATACAGAGAATTGAAATTGCGTTACTCTCAAACCCTAGATACATACAGGTAACATTAACAATAACATAAGAAGTAAAATACAATTACGTACAAAATAAATATATAAATATATAAAAGTAATATATATAAAAATACAAATTTTCCAGTAAGAGTGAAGTAAAAAAAAATAATAAAATAAAATAAATAAATAAATAAATAAATAAATAAAGTGGCATTAATTATAGAGATAAAGTGACTTATGAAGATAAAGTGACAATGGCAGATAACAGTGCAAACCAGACAAATAGACAGTGCAATTATGGTGTAGTGCAAGAGCTTAATAGTCTGTATATGTAGAGACCAGTGCTCAGAGAGTCAGACATGTATGAGGTAGATGGATGAGGGGGGGTGATGTCTCAGAGTTGAGGACAATAACGAGTTGGGAGTTTTTGGACTTACCCAACTGTGTTGATACAGATCACACAGACTACACATGTGCATTGCAGAGACAAGACAAGAAAAAAAAAAGTACAAAAAAGTATATAACTTGTCAATTTGTTTAGAAAAGAATCTATTGTTTTGCTAGATAAGACCATTCTTCATCAGCTGGGATCGTTTAGAGCCCTTTGAAGCTGGATTTAAACTGCATTTTGGAAGTTCAAACTTGGGGGCACTAAGAGAGATGTGCAAAATGTACAGTGCTGTGGGTCCCCAGGTCCAGGATTGAAAACCACTGTCGTAAAGGACCACGACATATGATGACCATAACAGTTTCAACAAAATTCCTAGTGACTGAGGGAAAAACAAAATCGCTCACAGGCTCTGGATTTAGACTATTAATTAATATCTATCTGGCTATTAGTAAATGAATTGTGAAATCCAAACCTCGTCCTGAGCATTTTGTTGTGTGGGTCTAGGAAGGCTGCTTGTTTGTCTCATCAACCATGAGAAATGCAGTTCCAGCATGTCTTCACATCCAGGACAACAGAATGGTCAGGGAGTCCTGAAATATAAACATGTAAGGAACTGAAATCTATTTAAATCTATAGTTGTGCCTGAGTGACACTGAAACAATGAGGTTTAGTTTTTCACCCAGGATTCGCTGGTTTTTATGGAACAGTCTTCATGATGGATGATCTCTTGATCTTGGATCCTTACTGCCATCCACTTACAGATAGGTTGGATTATATGTGGTTGTGCCTAAAAAAACGATAGTAGCACCATTGGTCCTGTAGCTTTATCAATTTTTCAGTACTGAACAAGTCAGGAAACAAATCAGTAACTTACCTGTTTTCGATACTCATCCCTTCTCATAATCATGGTCATCTTGTTGCTGCTACCCAGACTCTCTCCACCTGCTGATAAAAAAAAAAAATGTTAAAAAAAAGAAAGTATGTTAGTTTCACAGTAATTAATAAAATATTCAAACTACTAGGTGGTAACAAATGAGCACCATTTCTTATAAGCAACTCACTGAATTATTGACCTAACTGATTCACTGGCAGTCAGGACCTAATATTTGTTAAAACTAAAGTATCAAATCTATTTGTGAATGAAAAGTCACTAGCATAAAATGCATGCATGCAAAACACCATTACCACCAATAACGAGCAAATTACACCATTTGCAGGCCTGCTAGTTGCTTGACAGGAAATTATTATCTACTAACAGATAACTTACGATTGAAGTTTAAAGAATTTGAAAGTGAATATTGTATAGTTTATCGTGGTACATTTCAAACTTAAGTAAAAAGAACGCTTTATTTGAGGATTTTAACAGTTAATGTAACGTTACCTCTCAGACCGCCTCATATGAGACCTGAGCTAATTAACCAAACGGCATTTATTTATTAAATTAATATCGAAAGCGAATATCGCAAACACAAAACACTCATCTTACGTGACATCTAACGTTATATCAGCAAAAAACGATGAATAAAAGTAGATTTATAGTGCTCACCTTTTCCTTCGTATCCGTCTTCTGGAAGTTGTCCGTTAAAAATGACGGGCACGCGCACTTACGCAGAACTCAGAAAGTGACGTGCGCTGGTTTGAATGTTCATTTGTCCCGTGACCTGTTTCAATAAATCTGTCATTCACAAACATAATTTGCTGAACAAACTATTTGGTTTTTGTTTTGTTATTAATTTGTTGACAAATAATATGTATACATTTTAAATGACGGCATGAAATTATATAATAATATGCCATCATGCAAAATGCATCATGAATGCAATATATTCCTCATATTGTAGGCTATCTAAATGGTATACACCTTAAAAAGATAGGCCTAATACATGCAGTGCAATAATATGAAAAGTTATCTGGAGACCAGCTGACCACGTCACTACAACGTTCCCCATTCGACCAGCTGGCGACGTCTTTTGAGGACGTGCCCACAAGGTTAATTGATTCAGGAGACAAAAACATAATAGAAATGCACAGAAAACATACTTGACGCATCATGATCACAACTATTTTGCAAGGAAAGTCTAATATATAATGAACTAATGACTAGAGACAAAACAGATTTTAACTGATTGAGGGAACTCATTGATATTTTGTTTTTATTTTAAATATGAAGTTCACAGGTGTAATATTTCACTAACAATACACAAGCCAACTTTAAGTAGTGAACTGCTTATTGTTACACTCAAATAACAAGACTGTTAACTGATAATGAAGTATTATTTGAGTTATTATTTTTCATCCTTAAATTTTCTTACATTTCTTCAGAAACCCCTCAGAAGATAAGTTTTATACATATCATTTATACATTTTAAAACATCCCACTAACAATGCAATGATAATGTTATGCTAATGTTTTTAAAATGCTTCACTACACAATGATAAAATTTTTATCCTAACGTTTTTAGAACGTTCCATTAACAGCTCAGTGGTAACGTTTGTAATGCTAACGTTTTAAAAACGTTCCACCAAGAACGCAATGAAAACATTTTCATCCTAACGTTTTTAGAACGTTCCATTAACAGCTCAGTGGTAACGTTTGTAATGCTAACGTTTTAAAAACGTTCCACCAAGAACGCAATGAAAACATTTTCATCCTAACGTTTTTAGAACGTTCCATTAACAGCTCAGTGGTAACGTTTGTAATGCTAACGTTTTAAAAACGTTCCACCAAGAACGCTGTAACAAGGAGTCAGAGGCAGTGGGATCCATTTGCAGCTTTATTGAAATCACAGAGAGGTCAGACAGACAATGGGTCATCAGGGGCGACAGGAATGTAAGAGAGGAGACAGTACCGTAATCGTTAACCAGGCGAGATGTCGGGGCAGGCTGAAGACAACAAACAGTGTGTTTACCAGAGTCAGATAAAGTCCACAAGGCGGGCGGCAAGGGTTCGTAAATCCAGAGAACGGGCAGAGTCAGCAACGGGAAATCAGTCCAGGAAATAACGCTCAGAATTGGCTGCATAGCAAGGCAAGACTTCGCGAACAGCTTAGCGTGAGCATGGCTTAAGTAGGAGTGCTAATTGCTAACACCTGGTGGCGATCAGTCCCAGGCACGGGGTTATGGGTAATGGAGTCCGAAATGAAACTAATACTCCGGTGACGGTTCCCTCTGGTGGCGATCGGAGGGAGCCACAGAGGCCTGATTTGTGACAGAGCCCCCCCCCTGCGAGCGGCTCCTGACGCGAGGACGAGTCTGTCGCCGGGGTCTACCACGGGGTCTTGGGGCAGGTCTTTCAGGATGGGACTCGGGTCTAGAATGTCCCCTGAGTTGACCCAGGAACGCTCCTCTGGACCGTACCCCTCCCAGTCAACCAGGTATTGCAATTGGTTACCCCGGCGACGGGAGTCTAGGATCTCCTGGACTCGGTAGGCCACAGCGCCGTCAATGATGATAGGAGGGGCTCTCTGGTCACCGGCCTCCTCCTGGTCCTCCACTCCTCTCGGACCACCAGCGGGCTTGAGCAAAGACACATGAAAAGTGGGTGAGATACGATAGTTGGCAGGCAAAGCGAGTCTGAATGAAACTGGAGTAATTTGACGTAAAATTTGGAAGGGACCCACGTACCTGGGACTGAGTTTGCGACAGGGCTGCCGAAGGCGAAGGTCTCGGGTCGAAAGCCATACCCACTGTCCGGGCTCATATCTGGGGCTGGGACGACGAAGGCGGTTGGCTTGCTCTTGGGTTCTGCGTACGGCTCGCTGGAGGTGTATGTGGGCTTCATTCCAGGTCTGTTCACATCGCTGGAGCCAAGAGTTAACAGCTGGCAATTCAGAGGGCTCACCCGACCAGGGGAAGAGAGGCGGTTGGTACCCAAGGATACACTGGAAGGGGGTGATGTTGGTGGAGGGTTTGCGGATGGAATTCTGGGCATATTCTGCCCACATGATGAATTTGCTCCAGTCCTCTTGGTTTCGGTGGCAATAGGAGCGCAGGAAGCGAGCCAGTTCCTGATTCAGCCTCTCCGCTTGACCATTGGACTCTGGATGATAGCCTGAGGTGAGACTGATGTTGATGTTAAGCTGCTGTCCGAAGGCTGACCATACTCTGGAGGTGAATTGGGGACCTCTGTCTGAGACGATGTCTTCTGGGAGACCGTAGAAGCGAAAGACATTCTCACACAGCTGGGTGGCGGTTTCGAAGGCAGAGGGAAGTTTGGGTAGTGGTATGAAACGACAACCTTTAGAGAATCTGTCAACTACAGTGAGGATGGTGGTGAAACCATTGGACTGGGGAAGGTCAGTTACAAAGTCTATGGCGATGTGGGACCAGGGGCGTTGAGGAATGGGCAGAGGTTGTAGTAGTCCGGCTGGAGCGTGTTTGGAGGGTTTGGACATATTGCAGGAGGCGCAGTTGCGGATGTAAACTATGGTGTCGGCTTGAAGAGTAGGCCACCAGAAACGGTTGGAGAGCAATTGGGTGGTGGCGTTGATGCCAGGATGGCCGGAGCTAGGTGTGGCATGGACCTGTTGAATGAGGCGTTGGCGGAGAGGCTGGGGCACATATGTGCGGTTAGGAGGGCAGGCTGCAGGAACAGGGTCGTTGGTTTGAGCTTCCGTGATCTCAGTCATGATGTCCCACAGAACTGGGGCGACAATGATGGGTGATGGGAGGATGGGTTCGGGTGTGAGAGGTGTGGTGGACGGTTCAGTCAAGCGTGAGAGGGCGTCGGCCTTGGTGTTCTTGGACCCTGGCCGATAGGTGACAGTGAAATGGAATCGAGTGAAGAACAGGGCCCATCTGGCCTGGCGATGGTTCAGGCGTTTGGCTGAGCGCAAGTACTCTAGGTTGCGATGATCCGTGATGACCGTGAATGGGTGTTTAGCCCCCTCGAGCCAGTGTCTCCATTCCTCGAAGGCTGCTTTCATAGCAAGGAGTTCTCGGTTCCCCACGTCGTAGTTCTGCTCTGCGGGAGTTAGCTTGCGTGAGAAATAGGCGCAGGGGAAGAGTTTGGGTGGAGTCCCCTGGCGTTGGGAGAGCACTGCCCCAATGCCTGTGCTGGAGGCGTCAATTTCAACAATAAACTCCTGTTCTGGGTCAGGATGGCGGAGTATGGGAGCTGTGGTGAACCTCTCCTTAAGTAGCTCGAAGGCTGCAAGGGCTTGGCTGGACCAACTCAGCCGGTAGTTGGCTTTCCTCACCATGGAGGTCAGGGGGCCTGCCACGGTGCTGAAGTTTCTAATGAAGCGCCGATAGAAGTTAGCAAAACCCAGGAATCTTTGCAGCTCTTTGAGAGTGGTTGGTTTGGGCCAGTTTACCACTGCCTCGACCTTCTTCTCGTCCATGGCGACTCCCCCGGAATTAATGATGTAGCCAAGGAAAGAGACAGAAGTTTGGTGAAACTCACATTTCTCCATTTTGGCATAGAGCTGATGTTCGATGAGCCTCTTGAGGACCTGTCGGACGTGTCCTACGTGGTCTTGGAAGTTGCTAGAGTAGATTAGAATGTCGTCAATATAAACGATCACCCATTGATTGAGCATGTCGCGGAAGACATCATTGATGAAGGCCTGGAAGACAGATGGGCTGTTGGCTAGGCCGAAGGGCATGACGGAGTATTCGTAGTGCCCAGAAGTCGTGGAGAAGGCCGTCTTCCACTCGTCCCCCTCTCTGATACGAATCAAGTTGTAGGCGCACCGGAGATCTAGTTTGGTGAAGTACTTGGCTGACCGAAGCTGTTCCAAGGCGGCAGGTACCAGGGGCAGGGGATAGCGAAACTTGACAGTGATGTCGTTGAGTGCTCGGTAGTCAATGCAGGGTCGCAGGCCGCCATCCTTTTTTTTTTACAAAGAAGAATCCTGCGGACGCTGGTGAAGTGGATGGGCGGATGAAGCCCTTGGCCAGTTCCTCCTCAATGTAGGTCTGCATTGCTTCTGATTCGGGCTGCGAATACTCGACCCTTAGGTGGCAGGGACCCGGGAATGAGGTCGATGGCGCAGTCACTAGCCCGATGAGGAGGGAGCTGAGAGGCTTCGGTTTTGCTGAAGGCCAGTGTGAGATCGTGGTATTCGTCAGGTAGGTTGTGAACTTGGGGAGAATCCTGGTCCTTCACTGCAGGCGTTGGTTGGTTCGAAGGAGGGCTAGGTGAGTGGGATAAACAGGTCTTTTTGCAGAAATCCGACCATCGGGTGATCTCACGGTTGCTCCAGGAAATGGTCGGATTATGCTTCTCCAGCCAAGGAAATCCCAGGATGATGGGGTTCTTGGGTGACTGCAGGACGAAGAGGCGAATGGTTTCAGAATGCAGGGTTCCTATGTTGAGTTGCACCTCCTCCGTGCTGTAGTTGATCCTCCCATCACCCAGTGGTCGTCCATCTATCGCTGCCACTGACAGAGAAGAGTCACAGGAAACAAGGGGAATATTGAGGGTTTTGGTGAACTCAACGTCAATAAAGTTGCCTGCCGCACCCGAGTCAATCAATGCAGTAGTCTCAAATATTTTATCATTGACTAATAAAGACACGGGTATTTCAATACTGGTAGAGGAACGTGAAGTCTGACTCACCGGATTGGATCTCGGGACAGGTCGCGTGGGACAGGAGAGTCTTTGATGACCAGGAAGACCGCAGTATAAGCAGAGATGCAGACGGAGGCGCCGTTCACGCTCCTCTGGGCTGAGGCGAGTGAAACCCACTTGCATAGGCTCGGGCTCGGTCGGTCGGGGTTGACTGGTCGGAGGTGAGGGATGACTGCGAACGGGACGGCGAGCTCGCACAAGGTTGTCCAGGCTGATGGAAATCTGTATCAGTTGCTCGAGCGTGCGTCCCTCATCTCGGCACGCGAGTTCAGACTGTAGATCTGGGTTAAGCCCCTTGCGGTAAAACAACTTCAAAGGCTCGTCAGGCCATCCTGTTTGAGCAGCGAGGGTGCGAAACGTGAGAGCATAATCCGCCGCCGATGTATTTCCTTGCCTCAAAGTGATCAGTTGGTCGCCCACATCCTTGCCCCCATGAGGATGCTCGAACACCTCCCTGAAGCGTTGCAGAAAGTGCGCGTAGGTGGGGAACACCGAACGATCGCCGCTCCATACTGCCGTGGCCCAATCCAGCGCTCTCCCGGAGAGTAATGAACAAACAAAAGCAATGCGGGTGGTGTCTGTGGGATACAGAGAGGGTTGTTGGTTAAGAAAGAGATTGCATTGGAGAAGGAAACCCTTACAGTTAGCCGGAGAGCCGTCAAATTTCTCCGGAAACGCCAGCCGCGGGTTAGTTAGTGAAGCGGCGGCCGCTGGATTAGGCGGAGGTGGATTCGGACTGGACGAGAGAGCGGGCCCGCTCGGTGTGGGAAGTTGAAGGGACTGCAGTGCTTTCACCAGCTCCTCAGTGAGATGAGTTAGCTGTGCTAACTGTTGCTGGTGGTGAGCCAACACCGACGCTTGGGCTGTGAGCTCGTCAGAGAGCTGGTTAAATGCTGCTGGATCGTTAGTCGGCGAAGTCTTCTGTAACAAGGAGTCAGAGGCAGTGGGATCCATTTGCAGCTTTATTGAAATCACAGAGAGGTCAGACAGACAATGGGTCATCAGGGGCGACAGGAATGTAAGAGAGGAGACAGTACCGTAATCGTTAACCAGGCGAGATGTCGGGGCAGGCTGAAGACAACAAACAGTGTGTTTACCAGAGTCAGATAAAGTCCACAAGGCGGGCGGCAAGGGTTCGTAAATCCAGAGAACGGGCAGAGTCAGCAACGGGAAATCAGTCCAGGAAATAACGCTCAGAATTGGCTGCATAGCAAGGCAAGACTTCGCGAACAGCTTAGCGTGAGCATGGCTTAAGTAGGAGTGCTAATTGCTAACACCTGGTGGCGATCAGTCCCAGGCACGGGGTTATGGGTAATGGAGTCCGAAATGAAACTAATACTCCAGTGACGGTTCCCTCTGGTGGCGATCGGAGGGAGCCACAGAGGCCTGATTTGTGACAAACGCAATGAAAACATTTTCATCCTAACGTTTTTAGAACGTTCCATTAACAGCTCAGTGGTAACGTTTGTAATGCTAACGTTTTAAAAACGTTCCACCAAGAACGCAATGAAAACATTTTCATCCTAACGTTTTTAGAACGTTTCATTAACAGCTCAGTGGTAACGTTTGTAATGCTAACGTTTTAAAAACGTTCCACCAAGAACGCAATGAAAACATTTTCATTCTAACGTTTTTAGAACGTTCCATTAACAGCTCAGTGGTAACGTTTGTAATGCTAACGTTTTAAAAACGTTCCACCAAGAACTCAATGAAAACATTTTCATCCTAACGTTTTTAGAACATTCCATTAACAGCTCAGTGGTAACGTTTGTAATGCTAACGTTTTAAAAACGTTCCACCAAGAACGCAATAAAAACATTTTTATCCTAACGTTTTTAGAACGTTCCACTAACTACACAATTATAACGTTTTTTATGCTAACGTTTTTAGAACGTTTATCAATTCCAGATAACGTTAAGGAAACGTTCTACTAACGTTATGCAAGAACGTTTTTTGATAACTTTGTGAGAACCTTTAGAGAACGTTAGCCAATGTTAGGAGAACGTTCCCTGTTAGCTGGGATGAGGCAGCAGAAGGCGCATCTCGTTTATTTAGCTATTTTTCAAAAGCACATTTTTTTGGATGTTATCGTGAGTGTTCTTTCTGCAGAAAAAAATAAATAAATACAAGGGATTGTCAGTTTTTCTGATGCACACCCAGAGTCTCTTTTCTGGCTACGCTACTGGTGTGGGGGGTGTAAATTAGTCTTTCAATCTACAGTACGTTAAAGATCCTTTATCAACAGTCAAGTCATCTTCCCTAAGAGTTATGCGCCTGTTTCCTCTGAACAGCAAAAACTTTCCATGGCTGTCAACGTGGTGTTCAAACGTGCAACGAAGTTACATCCATAAACTTTTGGGTCATGCCAATTTGGGTAAATTAAAAATCAAAATTAAAATTAGTCAAATCCCATTATTCGTTTTCATTTTGATATGAGCGCACAATCAGAAAATCGGAAAACGAGTCGTTATTCGTTTTTTTCATTTTGGTTCAGGGAATAAATAATGGAAAAACAAGTCGTTTTTTGTTTTTTCGTTTCTGGTTTCAATTTGAAAAAACGATTGAACGAATGATACACGGATTATATAGGGTCCGTGTACTTTTGCGTCCATTCGTTTTCCGTTTTTTGACCTATAAATTAAAAAAGAAAAACGTGCTTTCTTCTTTATTTGTTTTTAGACTGGTGAATATAATAATCATATACAAACTTATTTTTATTGTATGAAATGCTTATTTACTTGAAAATCAAAGCAAGAGTATACAACTATTTTTCTCATTTTATCAAAATACGAAATTTGATTTCTGCGTTTTATTTGTTTTGACCCGGAACTTTCCCGGTCAGATGACTTTTTTTGGCGCCATCTTGATGAAGTTCCTTAATTGAAGGTGGTTGCCACATGTAGAGGTTCGGCGGAAAGATGGAGCAGTATGTTCTATTTAAAGGGAGCAAAAGAGTCACTTTGAAGGACGATGACATGAGTGCGGAGAAGATTGGAAGAATTTTTCAGGTGAGTATAAACCTGCGTTATTAGATGAGATAAGCCTTTATTGGATATTTCGATGTAATTAGCCGTTGTGCTAACAGCTAGGGCGGTCACGCATCTGTCAGGTCTCTTTTATTTCTATAATTTGTTACACAATACAGATGGTTTCAGTGAAGCTTTACAGTAGCTAATAAACAGGAAAATAACAGAATCGCTGATGCACATCAAAATGGTAGAAAATGAAGTTATTCTTTAAAGAACAGGTCATATGGGTTTTCGAAAAATATCTCTTTTGCAGTTTGTAACGTAGCCTTTAATAAAGTTAATCAAAAAGTTAATCAAAAAGTGCATGATAAAAAAGATTATATTTGCGTCCCACTCTGCATGATATCCATCCTAAATTCTGTGTGATATTAGTAGTTTTCAATACAATGTTGGGCAGATAGGGTCGAAAGTATGCACATTGAGACGCAGAGATTGTCTCTCAAAAGAAAGAGTCAACTCCGAATCGCCTGTATCAAGTCGTCCTGTTTTCGGATCTTCTGCTTACTACCGATCTACATCTGGAGGTAAAATATGAGCATAATCCCGACTGCCGGCGAAATATAAACACTCTGACCTGCCCACAAACACTTCTGCTAATTAGTGTGCTTACACCATTAGCTGTTCTGCGCTGTCAAAAGCGAGTTTTTGTTTTCATTGCCAAAAGATGATGATGTGAAATCAGTGGTTCAAATTCTTTTTTTTTTTCTATGATATGATTCGAGAGTGCTGTCTTACAGAAATGGTTCCTAAATGTAGATTTCCTAAATGTGTTGATTAATGTAGACTTTCGTTCTAATTACTTCACTTGACTTAACAATAATGTAGACCCATTTTGGTTTACAAACTGTTTTACCAGTTAGTTACGATTCGCTTGCATAAGTGTTAAACAAAATGTCATTTGTCATTTTGTCAAGAACAGATTGGAGCGCTATATTATTGTTTTATGGAAAGGTGCACGTTTTGTCAATGGTAGCACTCGCTAACTTGCTTTGAATACTCCTCTCTGTACCAGTAACAACATGCTTGGCCAGCTGACCAATCAGAACAGAGTAGGCTTATGGAAGGGATGCGTTTACAGACAAAACTGCTTCGAACTAATCATTTTGAAGTCATTAAGAAATGACTGTAATATTAAATGTATATTTACTCACAAAATTACTCAATTTTTCTCACCCTAGATGCATTTAAAGTTGTTGTAGGGACACTATAAAATACCATATGACCTGCTCTGTAAAGTGGTGAGAAAAATTGTCATTTTGCTCAAAATCAGTTCATGTTCATTCAAATCGGTTCAATAATTGTTTTATTGTAAATGCACTGATTATGACAGTCAATTCAGTTATAAAACAGTAAAGATCATCCCTCTGGGGTGATTACCAATTAATTAACATTTAACTCCTCTGTTTTTTTTAAGGTTTCATCACAGACTGTGTACTTGACTGATGACTCGAATATCGCAATTTTTCCGAATCAGTCGGGTTACTTCAGCGCCTTAGACCTCATTGCTCGGACACATTATGAGGTCCATGGGGATGAAGCAGAGAGAGGACTTCTCTCCTCAGAAACACACCCAGCAGTTGCTCAGCGTTTTTCTTTTACTCGCACTGCTCCACCCTCTGCTGCTGCTGGTTCACCTGCCGCCGCTGCAGCTGCACCTCCAAGAGCCTCCATAACTCGCTCATTTCAGAGGTAGGCCTATTTCATTTATTTTAAGATAGATGAGGCTCATAACTTTACTGAGAAGGTCTAACAATAGCGATAATTTATATATTTAAAAGGAGTAGCCTGTTCTCTCAGGAAATTTACTCGCTGAAAATTGTTATATAATGTTTTTACTTATTACTGCATGCTGTCCATTAGGCATGTAACGATACTGGTATCGAGTACCGAAAAGTTATGGGGCATTTTCCAAATCAAAATGATCCTCCTTATCCCCTTGTTAGTGGAGACTTGAGTAAGCAGAGCATGTGCGTGTCATTATTTAGTCGTTAGGAATGCACCTGTCAAAGGGAGCGCTGTAATTTCCTCATTATGTTCAGGTGGGATGAAGAACGCAGCACAGTGCGCAATAGGACATTTGTTTAGGAACGGCATTTAAAAAAAAAAAAACATTTTATGTTAAAAAGAAAGTTTATACTTACTTTACACACACACATGTGATGCGATCTGGGAAAATCCAGCACATGAGCTTGATCGTAACAAAAGTTATAGCTATCTGAAGTTGGCTAATAGATATGGTTTTCAGGAATGGAATTTTGAGAAAAATGAGTTTGAAGTGAGACAACTTTCACTTTCACTTCACGGGTTTAATGCTAGATGTCAGTAGCACTATACTGCATTAATAAACAAAAAGACTTGCTGCTTTTTCCCTTTGTTTATTATGGGTATGGTCTCCGAACTTTTGATCACCCTTTGTATGTTTAAATAGCACAAATAATGTACCTTGCAAATTACATTGCTCCCTTTGACAAGTGCATTCCAAACGACTAAATAATGACACGCACATGCTCTGCTCACTCAAGTCTCCACTAACAAGGGGATAAGGAGGATCATTCTGATTAGGAAAATGCCCGCGAACCTTTCAGTATCGATACCAGTATCGTTACATGCCTACTGTCCATAATAGACTTGTTCCACTGTAGATGTATAATTGTTTCATGTTTTTCGGCATTTGTCTGTATTTGTGTTTTTGCATGTTGTCCTTTGCTTAAGGTTGGACACCAAATTTCAAAGAGCTAGTCACAACCTACATGTTTGTTTCACATAGCCCCCTTTTTTTTTTCTTTTTTTTTTTAAACAAGAAATGATTATTACTAACACTTAATTTGTATTTGTATGTGTGAGACAAAGGGAGTGAGAAATGTAACTTTGAATTTGCAATGTGTTATGTATTCCAGATCCATTTACATCGCTGATTTAGTTAATGGTAAACTGAGGCCAAGCAGGATGGTGGTTGTCCGTTTCCTAGAATGTGAGGCTACAGTACATGGCATTATTGGGAAAGTTCAAGATGCTCTTGGCAGTTATGATCCAGTAATTCTCACTGATTCCCAGGGTAATGAGATACTTCATTCTGAAGGAACTAAAGGTGTGTATTACAGTTTTATGTTTGTATTTTGAAGCTGTTGTAATTAAGAAGTAATATATGGCAATCACTGGGTCATGCCATCCCTATGTACCCAGGGTCCCTTTACTGGAAGCAAAATGCCCGGAAGGTTTTTGCCATTTCCGAACAAGATTTCACAGAGTTTCAGGGCACCAAGAGAAAGAGAAGGTACAGAATCAATATTTGTAAAAAGCTCTCTCAACTGCTCAAGTCTGACTAATCTGTTTAAAAATTACTCTTTTTACTTTTAAAATTACTTTAAAATTTAGAACTTTTTTTTTCTTTTTTTTAAGCTCAAGTCGAAAAGAGGATGACACTTCAGGTCTACAAGATGTGTACGAAAAGATAGAAGAGGTCGTTCTGGCCTCACAGGGCCTTCAGCAGGTTATCTTATCTATCAAAGAGCTTTCTGAGCTGTTCAGTCAAACATCTGCCAAAACCTTGACTGAAGTCCAATTGGAGAAAATAAAAGCAGCTTTCACTTGCATAGTCTGCAAGGGTAAGTATTGTGTGCACAATTGGTATAATTGTCATGAGTTCCATGAGTTTCCAAAAAGGAAGAAAATGGTGAAGAAAGATGATGACAATTTAAAGAGAACATTTTCCAAAAATAAACTTGTTCTTTAATTTATAATACAATAGACATTTTAAAATTAAGGCAAGTTATTTGGACTCTTAATGACTTGGGTAAAGATTGCAAATTCAGTTGTTGTTGTAGCATTTATCTTGCTGTCATATTCCTGCTATATTCAGTGGCGCTTTGAGTTGGCTCTAGTGTAATGGAATTCATATATTTGTAAATGGTGCTAAAAGGAGTAGCACCCCTAAAACTGAACGTTCTGTCATCATTTACTCACCTTCATGTCATTCTGTTTAACTAAAACTCTGACCTCTATAATCATCTGGATTTATTTTACTATATATTTATGAATGCTTTTAAGGATTTAGAAGTTTTGGGTGAATAGACTTTCAATGGAGGAACAGTGCTCTCTCAGATTTCAGTAAAGATATCATAATTTGCATGAGGTAAATGATGACAATTTTCAGAAAATGGTCTTTTTTAATTGCTGTGATGTCATTTGAGAATCAGTATTTATGTGTTTTACTTTGTCTTTTTTGTGGTAGCTAGGATAAAACATTGACTTTTTGGTAAAAACCCTACATTGTGTGTGTGTGTGTGTGTGTGTGTGTACAACATCTGATTTTTGTGACATTTTATATTTTCTAGGACCCATAGATCAACCGGTATTTGCCACCTGCTGTAGAAGCCTGATCGGATGCAAGCTTTGTGTTGATCAGTGGATGGCTACTGCATCACAGTGCTTGAAATGCAGGGCAGAAGACCTCAGTAACAATGTCTTTCTTGCAGCAGGTCTTTCTGAAGCTTTGTTAGCTCTTAGTGACATTATTAAGGTAGAGTAGCCCTGCATTACACAAATTGTTTAGTTGACAAGTGAAAGTTTAGTTCAGTGGTTTATTGGACAGTTGATATGTAAAGTTTTGTTACACAGCTTATTTTGTTGAAACAAGAAAAATGTTTTTTTTGTTAATTGCATTTTTCAGCATCATGTTGATGCTTAACAGTTAGTGTAATATTTTGTTTCTAGAAATGGCATTTGATAGGAAAACGATATATAACCACTTAAGCATGTTCTTCATGAGTATCTTTGAGTTAGAGTGACTAGAGTGATCAAAGCCCAACAAGTTTTTGTTGACTGCATTATTGAGTAAAACAGCGATGTCTGGACACTTCTCTGAAAACAGTTGTTCCACTGTAGCCTTCTCATGTTCGACTGTAAAAGGGTCCATTCCAAAGGAAGAAACCCTTGTCAAAGAGGATCCCAGTGTGTTCATGTACAGATCAGCTGCTTCAGGTCCATGGGGCAGTAGTGCTTCTGAAATTTGTTTTGCAGAACCTCCCTGTGCAAGCTGGTTGGGGATTCCTTTTCCTGTAACAGTTGGGGAATGTTAACTCCTATTAAATGTTGTGAATGTCAATTACTTGTCAAGAGTTTTGTTTTAAACATTTAGCAAACTGTACCTGGAATCCTGTGGTTGTTCCATGCCTCTACTACCCTGGTAATGCCCAGATGACACAGTTGACAGATGAGGTTAGAGACACAGTATCTTGTTAGGTTGCAGTCCATATCAATGAGTTCTTGGTCGACCAACTGGACAAGAGCCTCCTTCAAAGGGTAATTAACTCTGTTATTAATTTCAGGCCAGATCCTCTCAATTGTGTGATTCTGGTGAATAAAATGAGCGATATAGAAGGTTATTTTTACAATAGACTAAAAATCATTACTGCACTATAGTTTTTCATATCAAGTAGACACACCTTAACATGTACTAATTAAATGAAATAATCTATTGCTATCTATACATATAGACTTTGTTCTTTGTTCATGTTTTGAGTTTTCAGACCCGTAATATTTTAAATCTAAACCACAACAGAATGGAAGACATACTTTTGTTGATGGGGTCTGACGATACGGTGGCGTTTCTGTATTCAGTCTATGGTCCGCAAGGATTTCTTGAATAAATAGAGTCAAGCCCGTGACTCCAAGTCTTTGCCATGGTCTACTCTTATTTGGTCCCACATTCCATTGTTGATTACAGCAGGCCTTAAATAATAATCAAATTCAAAAAGAAGTTGTTCTTTACACTGGCTCTTTCATATGATTGAGATGTGTGTGTCTATTTGTGTATATATATATATATATATATATATATATATAAAACCAAAAGTATTCACTCACCTCCTTCCAATGTACAGGTTTGACTACTTTAGTAATATCCATGAGTACAAATCTTAATGTTAAAACATTTAGGCCCGGTTTCACAGACAGGACTTAAACTAAGCCAGGATTAAGCCATAATTCAATTAGAACTTTTAAGTAATTTTTATAAACGTGCTTAGAAAAAAAACATTACTGGTGTGCATTTTGAGACAAAACAAGGGCACTGATATATTTTAAGTTTCGCTTCTAATATTTTAGCAAGAGTTTAGACAGGACCTTAGACAGTACCAAAACTGTGGTATTAAAGATGGAAACATAATTCATGTATTTAAAATTTGTATTTCCATCTCTGTTGCAAAAGTTTTGGAAGTGTCTAAAATGACTGTACCCATGTGTACAAGTCAGTGGTGTTTGGTGATGAGTTTTTGGCTTCATTTAAAGTCACACCAGAGGTGTTTAGATGGGATTAGGAGTTTTATGCAGACCAGTCAAGCTCTTCCACATTGACTCAGTCATTTCATTTTGAGACATTGTCATGTCAGAATAAAAAAGGTCCTGTCCAAACTGTTGCTATAAAATTAGAAGCACACAATTCCATAGAATATCATTATATGCATTAACATTAAGATTGGTACTCATGGATATTACTAAAGTAGTCAAACCTTTTGGCAATATAGTGTGTGTGTGTGTGTGTGTGTGTGTGTGTGTGTGTGTGTGTGTGTGTGTGTGTGTGTGTGTGTGTGTGTGTGTGTAGTCCAAGTCAGTAAGTTGTTTTTTTTCCCTTTAGTAATACAAACCTGTACACTTTTTCATAAATGGTGAGGTTATTCTTTACTGGCATACTTGCATAAGCCATGATCTTGCTGCTGTAGCCATCAATTGCTAGGACATGTGTAACTCCAAACATGCCCAGCTTTTCGTTTTGGTCTAAATGGAGTTTATGTCCTGTGTAAGCAGCACGGTAGGGTATGGGATTAAGATTTCGCGCACCCTGATAAGAGAATTGGAAAAAATAATGCAAGAATTACAATGTTGTCTTTGAATTATCTGTCCAGTAGGCCAATTTATTAATAGCAATAGTCCAGAATTAACATGCAGTGCCAACTGTACGGCTTGCTATAAAAATGTTGCGATAGTGTTTTAATTAAATAATACCATTAATCTATTCACTGTTGGTTTTGATGTATATAGGGAATAATAATAATAACTGGCTTACACTGCATCGCATTTCATGGTATGGTCGATGTACTGTCTGCAGGGCTCGTCCAACCCGACTTTCTGCGGCTCGAATTCCCTTTGCTGCCAAATAACCGGTCATCATCTTACGACCGTAGGTTGGTCCCGTCTAGAGTGATGGAACAAACTCTATCATTTAGCAACAAAATATGGCCTACATAATATAAGCCATGCGGTTTAAGCTATGTTTTTATAAGCACAGACAAAATCAGATGTTACCGGCGTGATTAAAATAAGATACACGATGTACAGTGGACCTATACTGGCCACTACACCAACACCTGTGTGCAGTAGCTACAGTATGGCTATCGATATGTTTAAACGCCACGTCATACATATTATTCATAATATGCTTATTAACATAGAATCACGTAATATTTTATTACTTACTTCTTGTACTGCTGTCGATACAGCTATTTCCAGTTGAGTGTCAGAAACCTCCCGTCTCAGACCATGACTGGCACAAAATCTTCTCACACTCCTTGCCGAATTACCTCGCCCTGCACCAAGTTGAGACAGGTGCTCTGCAATCTCCGAGTGTGTTTTATGTTGTAAAATCATGTTCCTAATCACTTCTTTGTATGGTTCTAGAGACATGATGGCTCTTCTCATCCTTAAATAGTGCAGGAAATTATTATTTCCGGTTGTCTAATTTATCCATAGGAAACCAGCAAATTGACCTTTTTTCCGAGTTTACTTTTGCGCTTTTTTAAAATGTTGAATAAAAATGCAAAATCCATAAACAAAAATCTGAAAACACGTTAATGTTTATTATTTTGCACACAATTTTGTGTATACGGTTTTAATTTAAATTTTTGTTTTTAGCATTGCATTTAAAAATACAATAACCCTTCTTTTTTCATTTTTCCGTCATGGTAAAAAAAACGAAAAACGAATGGACGTAAAAGTACACGGACCTACACGGATTGGCCTGGAATACCAACTTCCCAGACATCAAAAATGTGCCTGCCATCTACTTAATCTTGTTGCTACTGTTGATGCTTCAGAGGCAGAAGCTGGAAGTGATACATATAAGAGACTATCGTGGTCAGCTTTTGTGAAATGCAGTGCACTGTGGAACAAAACCAGCAGGTCAACCTTGGTTTTTGAAACTGTGGAACGTGAGTGCAAACTGCAGTTTCTGCGACCCAATCAGACACGGTGGAACTCACTGTTTTTAGCTGTAGAAAGGTTGGTGCGTATCCAGAGGGAACAAGGAGAACAAGCAATCAGAAATGTATGCACAACATTAAAGATAAAAATGTAAGTTGTAAAACCGGGTAGGATTTGTTGGTTTGGTGGGAGTGTTTATTTTGACCCAGCTTATCTACATTTATTGTTATTATTAACCATTTGTGTTTTATGTTACAGGCTGAATACAGCTGAATTGGGATTTCTGGTGGAGTATGCTACTGTAATGAAGCCAGTTGCAATGGCTCTCAACTTACTCCAAGGGGAATCATCAGTTCATCAGGACAAGCTGAAGAAGCCGGAGTCATCATGTAAAGTGTGCCAACCCCTCTTTAAGGCCTTACATGGAGGTATTCTCAAACGTTTTGGAGAGGTCATGAAGGAACCAAAGCTTATTGCTGCAGCTATACTGCTTCCAAAGTTCAGAACTGCCTGGACAACAGACCAAAGCATCTTGACAACAGGTAATGTATCTGTCAATTCATGTGTCAATTTAAATGTTATTTATTTAACCTTGAGATAAGATTTTCTCTCTATTTTTGTTTTATTAATAGTGAGTTACAGTGTAAAAAGTTATAAGGTCTGGACTGGTAGTGTGAATAAAATATAGGACATATATTGTAAAATGTAGGATTATGAAGGTAAAGCGTCTAAATCGGTCTCGGCACAAGACTAGACTACATAACTGGAGAACAGTGTGGAAAATGATGCCTTTTGCTACAGCAGCCCTTCAGATGAAGAGGACTTCTTTGAGTGCCCTGTGTTCATAGACAGGAGAGCTGGAGAGGTACCTTTCATCAGCTGGAGGTATGGATCTGTTACACTCCTTTCCAAAAGTAAAGAATTTGTCTCTAAAAGTAAACACAGCCATCCCAGCATTTGCAGCCTGTGAGAGACTTTTTAGTCACACCAGACTCCTGCTCACAGCTGAAAGATCAAGACTGCATTGCAAATATCTTGAGAGCCAATTACTGCTGAAGTTCAACAGCAAAATTCTGTAAAACTGATTGATTGTTCAAGAAAGAACATATGACCAAAAAGACATTCATACACAAGTTCATACACAAACATAATAACAAACATATACTCTGCACACACACTTTCTCTTTTGTTCTCTGTTAGCTTGTTTAAATGCAGATGCTGACAAATTTTGTGTTGTGAATGTGAAAATAAAGACAGAGTTGTAAAGAAAGTTATTAATTTAAGCACAATAAAATATGCATAATCAATGGTTATTAATTATAGATATTTTATATGCTTATCTGACACAGCAGAATCAATAACAACACCAAGCTTGGATGCGCTCGTCCACCGAGTGCACAGCCGATTTTCTATTAATCCTAAGAAATTTACTTTCCTGGCCAAGGAAAACAATATTCTCACCGTAATTGGCTAGGTTACGATACTTTGTCAGATCTTGTAACGAAATCACTTCAGTTTAAGTGACGTGAAATGTGAGCAATGAACAGTAACAAGTTCAACTGGGAATACAAGTGGGTTTATTGGTTACATACGAGGGGAAATTATTGCTAACTATCGAACAAAACAGTACACACATAAAACACGAAAAGTAAGAACAGGTAGAAAGATAGGTAAAGTAAAGAATACAGTATTAAATCAGCTATGCACATCTGCACGAACCATTGGACCTTTTCACCTTAATTAAAAGGGGCAATTCTTAGACGCAACTGTTAAATTGAATTAGATACTTGCATTAGTTTTGGAGTGGGCGCGAATTTTGTTTTGAATTTTGGGCGCGAAATTTCAGGTCCTGATCCGCGGAGAGATAGAGAGATCAATCCGGGTTGGTTCAATGCGATCGGGCGTGTGTGTGTGTGTGTGTGTGTGTGTGTGTCAGTCAGATTCCGTAGTTTCCGAAGAAGTTGACGAAACGAGACGAACTCAGCCGAAGTAAAACTGCAGGAAAGGAAATGGTCTCGGAGGAGAGAGAGTGACGAGCGCATGCGCGGAGATGAGCAGCGTCACAGGATCCAAAAATTATGTTTTAAAGATCTGAGGTGCTCCGCCTCTTTCGGGTGGAGCAGCCAATGTACTAGTTCGAATTTTGGGCGCGAAATGCGTTCCTTTGTCTTAGTCCAGTTCTCATTTGCATTCATCACCCGCCCGTAGGAATTCGCACATCAGAAGATAAAACAAACTTAGACTAGAATAAAATGATAGGAGTATGAGACACGGCACAAAGCTATGCACTATCATTTAGGAAATTAAATGAGAAACATTTAGATATCAAACACGTAGGGATTATACCCACTAATACTTATAGCTTATACAGAAATGTAAATACAGGCAAGATACAGTTCAAATATGTTCGTCCCTGAGGTTATTAATGAGGTAGAGTAACATAGAGAGACAATTATATATATACATTATACATTTTATACATTTCTGTCCCTTTTTGGTGGCCAAAACTGAGAATAAGGATTCTTCCTTTGTTCCGGCTTCTTCATTCCTAGGCAATTCTCAAGTTCCATCTCCCCCCACCGACTTCTTTGAAGTGGAAAGAGGAAGTGAGAGTTATCTCAGTTATTTGGTGAGGGGGGGATTTTAATTTACACTCGTTGTCAAGAGGGCACTTTTAGGTGTTGATTCAGTCTGGCTGGCGCCATTTGGGTCTTCTAGAGAGATTTGCCAGATGGGGGGGGGTGTCCCTTAGCGAGTTTTATGATTGGGGTGTTGCCCTTTGGATACCTCACACTACAGAGTTAACAGTTAGAAAAATGTCTGGGTGTGTTTGAAATTTTATTGCAAATTACAGTTTATGTGATGTTAATGTGCCCATCACAGGACTGAGATAGGCTACTTTACTTGAGCCTATGTTTCATATAAGCAGAACAAAGAGACTTTCAAGGAGAGGTGTGTGGAAACTTTCCAAATACTTTGAAATTCAGGGTTTTCACTTCATATCAATCAGATCAGAAGTAACTAGTAACTAGCTACTTGAGTAGTTTTTCCATCAGATACTTTTTTTACTCTTACTCAAGTAACTATTAAGATTGTTACTTTTACTCTTACTTGAGTAAATATTTCCATAAGTACTTGTATTTTTACTTGAGTACAGATTTTGGGTACTCTACCCACCTCTGGTTTGTACACAGCAGATGCTTTCCAGATCAAGAGATCTTTAACAGACATCTTGCAGACATATTTCCTGTATATGGCCAAGGTGTTCAAGTGAGCATGAAGACCACAAGTGTGTGTAAAACTTTTCATTACCTGATGGGACACACATAGAATCTCTTCGCTCGCACATGGATTTCCTTTGCTCTCACACAAAACTGGACGCGCGCACTCAGATACACACTGCTCTCGCCCAGAGAGAGTGCATGCACTTAAAACGTGTCTCTTCTCTCACTCAAACTGTGTCCTATCTGCACAAGCAGATCTCTATGTGCTCATGCGCTACATCTTAATTCTTTTTGCACCTGAATTAAACGTTGTCAAAAAGGTATCAACCAATCAGATTTCAAAGATGAATCTGTCATTTCTTTACAATTTAATACTACTTAATCATAATAATCAAATACTAGAAATGATCGGGGTATTTGTAAATAACATTTTAACAGTTTGTTCGAACCCCTCTGAACGATTTATCTAAACAAACAAAAAACATGATTCTTAACGTTCATGAGGTCGTATTTTGATTATCTAAAAGATGGTGGATATTATTTGTTGATACCTGTGCAACAGATTAGTGTTCTAAGAATCCTTAGTAGTATTTGCATCAACACCTAATCAAATTGCATATTCAAAATACTATGGATCTGGACAATGAGCCATAAACTTTCCCTCCAAAGATACAAGACACCATTGGTTCTCTGAACTTCTAAAGGTGTGACTCACACCAGCTACATTTGCGTTTTCAGTTCATCTCAGTTTTTTTTGGTGCTTCCACTCTCTTCACACGTGTCTCATCTTCTGGTTGAAAAAAACCTTGAAACCATCAAGACTTTCATATGAGACTGCATCCGGATTCTCATCCCCACCCAAGGCAATGCAAGTATCGCGCATTTAACTAAACAAACAGAGGGATGGTTTCACTAAAGGTTAACTGACTCTTTTTCATAGCTTCATTTCCCTTGTTTTCTCTAATGCCTTCTCACTTTTCCCTGTATGAATGACTGTATGTATGTTTGTTTGATTGTTTAGATTAGTAATGTGTTTAATCCTTAGTTAATAAAATTCTTGTGCACAAATTACATGAGTTTCTGATTCTGCATTGCAAAATGTCACTTTATGATTTCCGATCAAAGCTACATGCTCTAATATATTAGTATATGAGATTTTTTTTTTTTTTCTGTGACCAGAAAATAGTTTTTCTTTGAATACATATGAATTTACCCTGAATGTTCGCTGGACGAACAGGTCAATTGATTGTAATGCGAATTCTGCTTTATTAAGCTAATTCTATTGAATTGTCCAAATATTATAATTAATTATAATGAGTTATGATTAATTACTAATATTTCCCCTTTGAGCTAATTCGTTACATGATAATCTCAGGATTTTCCTTAAATAACACATTATGCTGTTTATACATACACCCTCCACAGTGGGAAGTCCATCTTACCCCACCACAAACATATAAATAAATAAGCTTAAAATATTATTGCAGGTATTGAGTGCAATATTTTAACATATTCAAAACTACAATGCGATGTTGTGCTTGCTTAACTTTTAAATTAAACATTCAATTAAACATTTTACATGAAACATTATACACAGTTATACAAAACTAGTCATCAGCTAACATTTGCTATTAGCATAAGAGGCAGAAGGATACAGAGGAAGAGGAAAAATCAGGAGATGACATGATGATAAAAATTAGTTTATTGAATAATCTTAGGTGTTTGAATTCTCAGCTAGACTTCATATGGCCAGCTCAAATTCAACAAGCATTAACATAGTTAAAGAAATGTACTTCTGCACAGTATCATTCCACAAAACCTTTTAAATGTTAACTTTCTTTTATGGACAGTATAGCATAAAACGCAAAATCTAGCAGTATTAGAAAAATAATCTAAAAATTAAAAGTAACGTAGTTATTGGATAGGTATCTGATTACTCTTGGCTGTAACATAGCATGCATTTTCTGTAAAACTACTTTGTGGAAAAACAATACAAATAAACATCAAGTAAAATGAATAGATAGATGAAATTAAATTGTATACTTTTTGAAATATTACTTTATCTCAGACTCTACAACAAGGCATTAGTAAAGCCAGAATGTTACGGCTGATTGACAGGGAACGCAAGAACTGAGAGCAGAGCCGTTTCTGATCATTTTGGCTCCCCAAATGAATTCCTCTATTGATAGGATAGACTCTGTGTTTACTCCGCTGTTGTTGCATCAAGCGACCTCTTAGTTTGCCTAAAAACTCCTCTGACTCATAGATTCTTGAATTCAATATAGTATATATCTTATTATTAACGCATCTGTAAAATGCATTATTGTTAAATGCTGATGTTTTACTTATGTCTGCTTGATTCCTGAAGAAAGCACAGTTCAGGTCACTTCTTACTCCAGTGCTTTCCAATTTGTACACAGTTTCGCACCACAGATCTTCATGATCTGTTCTTTTTTTGACTTCAGTGACACTAAACTTCTCATATGGAGGAATCAGTACCTCTTCCTCATGAGGAAATCTAGAATAATTTGCCACATCAGCACCTTCACAAGTTCTGATTTCAAAACATGACTTAGTTCCAAATACCTTTGCTTCTTTAGGATCAAGTGAGGATGAAGCAAACTGGCCAAAACGAACCTCTGTGTTCAGGACATTCTCATTAAATTCAATATCTGTACCACGATATGTTAATTTGCATCCATTTTGCTTTTCTTTCAGAATTTGTATTGCTTCTGCCAGGAAAAAGAAAAGTGAATACCATGAGAATGACTTGTTTCGGTAATTTTGTTTAGCAGTACGAACAGCATTATTGAAATCCTGATACAGACTGAAACGCGAATTAGTGTACACATAAATGGCAACTGAATGATCCATTGTCAGGTTATCATTTGGGATTTTGGCTTTCCTTTCACCATCCTTCCAGACTATTTTAAATTCAGGTGACATATTGAGTTCATTCTCTAACAAAACTGTCTTCACCTGGTCTGCCATGTTAGATTTACAACCAACATAAAGGTCATCAACTGAATTTTCTGCCATGTCCAATGGAAATATCTGTCCAACTGCAGCATCAGTTCTTGGATCCTGCAGGAACCATAATGATCAGTCATCAGTATCAGTATTTACATCTATTCATTCTAAAACACAAGCTCACCTGTCCTACAGCAGCTGAAATGAAAAGAAGAGCTTCAATCATCAGCAGCATCTTGATTCAGTTGAATCTCTGAGATGATCCAGTAGATGAAGCGCAGTGAAATGCAGATGCAAAATACAACAACAACAACAACAACAACAAAACTAAGACATAATAGACATAACAGTCAAGATAAACTCTAACATAAGAGAAACCCATTTTTATTGATTTTTGTTATTTTGTTAATCTACTTTACCTTAATTGTAACTTTGCTGTTCTTTTAAGGTTCTTCAGGAGCTAAGACACTGTGATGAGGTGAGAATATCAGAAAAGTCATCAAGACAGGCAAAAGCAGTATTTAAACCAGCATCAAAGGGGGGAAATCCAGTTATATATACTGCATTTAGATTTTCTTAGAATATTTTAATCAGGATATGAAACTGCAATCATGCATATTCTTTAGCATATGACGAACACACACGGACACACACACACACACACACACACACACACACACACACACACACACACACACACAAATAAATAGTCAGATATATTATATTTAGATTTTCTTAGAATGTTTCCATCAGGATATGAAACTGCAATCATGCATATTCTTTAGCACATGAGGAACACACACAGACACAAATAATAAAAAAAATCCAGTCAGATATATCATATTTAGATTTTCTTAGAATGTTTTCAGGTTATGAAACTGAAATCATGCATATTCTTTAGCACACAAGGAACACACACACACACACACACACACACACACACACACACACACACACATACTTGTTTTTGTGCATTGTGGGTTTCACCTGTCAGAATTGCTACAGAGTGGGGACCACTAGGGCTGGGCGATATGGGCAAAAATTAATATCTCTGTATTTTTTGGCCAATTTGCGATATACTGTATATATCTCGGTATTTCCGTTTTTGTATTTGGATTTTTAAAAAGCTGTATTTAATACATATATTTTACTTACCACCCAATGTTGTCCAGTAAAACAATACATATTAAAGGCTATGAAAATAAATAAAGTGAATATAACCATGTAAACCTTTATATTATGTGCAAAAAAGGTTCAAATCAAATTTTATTCTAAAATTGTAACACTGCAATCTAAAAACAAAATTAAGGCTTTGTTAGGAATATTCTTGTGTCCCTCTGTATCTCGATGCCACCACGAATGTTCTCAGTCCCTTCAAGTGTTACGGCCGGGAAGCAAGAAAATACACAGAGGCTGGTATTCTCCCTACTTCAAATTTATTTAGAATACAATAGCATTATATAGGCATTAGTCTAGGGGTGTTTTATCCCTTTGACCAATGATATTACAGGTGACATATGTGTAGGACTGTAGCCAAAAAACATGTAATATATAATAGAACAATGTACAGGAAGATATTAGGAACGAACTTGGCAAAAACAAATGCTGAACTATATCCATAGTTCAGTCCGAACCTTGTTACCCCCGACTTACAAATACATTGTCCTCATCTGAACATTTGAACTCATAGAATACAATGGTATATATATGTGCATGCATACACTGGACATGGGAAACAGCGATTCTCACATAATATAAAAGAATGAGAGGAAAAGCAAGGACCGGAGGAAGACTGAATAGGAAAAAAACAGGTAGCTATAAATGCACGGGAATAAAGATAGGAAATTAAAGGGGGGTAGGCATATGGAAACAATAAGGACAGAGAGTGTTTTTCTAACAGGCTTTTAAAGCAGAAGTTAAATTCACTACACAAAAAAATGAAAGTAAGAAAAACATAGGCTATTTTGATTATCCCAATGCAGTCACTTTACAGTTAGTGCTATCATAAAAATGGACTTACTTGTTGGTTGAAAGTTCTTGGATTATTGTCCAAATACAAATATTTCCGCAAATTGTATATTTTAATCAAAATTATTGCGTCCCTATTTAATTTAGCGCCGTCTGTTTGGCGCGCTAGTTCACTGATAGCCTGTTTAAGTATCACTTCAGATTACAAATATTTCACTACAAAAATTATAAACCTGTCACAGTGGTCACTTTTGGGGACATTTCAGGTATTGGGTATATCTGGGGTCCGGCAAACACACAACCAGTCTTTGCTCATTATGGGGACTGAACTCACACACCAGTTCCCTCTCGAGCTGTTGAGGTACGTACAAAACTACAAGCAGTGGCCGGCGACAGCCTATGACGTCACTCTCGGCACGACTCGTCGCTGCTGGTGCATCACTACCGGAGCGGCCATAGTATAAAAGGACGCCGGTAGACCACAACATTCTCTTCTTCATCTTCAGCGACTGTTTGTCTAAGCGTGCATTTTCTGGTAAGACTGATCTTGTTTTCTTTCTTACATTCATGGCGAGCACTAGTCAGGCATTTAAGAAGTGCGGTGTCCTCGTTATTTGACACCTGATGACACACACGATCTTTGTGTCTTCTGTTTGGGTGAAGAGCACGCATGCAACGTCCTCAAGGGGGCGGTTTGCGTGCATTGTGAGCGTTTTCCGATGAAAAAGCTCCGCTCTCATCTGGCTCTCTTTTCGAGGAAAGAGCAGCAGCCGTCTGTTAGAGTGAGCGTCTGGAAGATGAAGTAGTTTCCCTGACGTCATCTGATCCAGGAGCTAGTGCTCTTTTGGGGTCCACCCAAGAAGAGCAGGAGATGTCTGAGGGCGAAGAAGCTGAGGCTGAGCATTCTCAATTCTCCTGCCCTGCATATGAGGAGCTGTTGAGGTTATGGACCGCGCCACGGTAAGGCTTGACTTGCCGTGGAAGCGGGCTAGAAAGGTGGCGCCGTGGGGTCGTCTCGACGAGCGCTACCTTTCAGACCACAAACCCCCAGCCCTAGTGAGTCTTCCATTTCTTCCTGATCTCCATTCGGAGATCGAGAAGGTTTGGAAAAAGCCGCTTTCTTCTCGTATCCATAATTTTCAACACGCTAATTATGCGAATATCGAGGGGATGTCTGACCACGGCTATGAGGAGATGCCCCCTGTAGAAGAGACGCTAGCTAGCTATTTCTCTACTGGTGAGACATCTTCTCTCAAGACTCCCTCCTTGCCATCAATCCCCCTTCAAATAACATCTCGACTGAATGGCAAGGCATATGCAGCAGCAGGTCAGGCTGTGGGTGCGTTGCACACTATGGCTGTGCTTCAAGCCTATCAGGCTGACCTGCTGAAAGATCTGGACAAAGGTCAGGGTCTTTCCCCTGATGAGGTTGCTGAGTTGCGTCGCACCACAGATCTGGCTCTCCATGCCACCAAGCAGGCCGCCACCTCCATGGGTAGGTCTATGGGGGCCATAGTGGTCACGGAGAGACATCTGTGGGTAAACCTGGCTGACATTGGGAAGAAAGAAAGGGGCTTTCTTCTTGATGCGCCTGTTTCGCCCTCCGAGCTTTTTGGTGCCTCCGTTGAGACGGTGGTCGAGAAGTTTAGGGAGGCAAAGAAGCGCTCAGCGGCCTTTAAAACCTTCATTCCTCGAAGGTCCAGGTCTGAGCCCGAACAGCATGGGGGTCTTGGAAGACTAGAAGACTAGTGTTGCAACCCGCGCTCCTCCCCCACCTATGGGTGGGTCTAGGAGGGGGCGCGGGTCGAGGGGAGGTAGACCAGATCTGAAGGAAGTGATTCAGACGAGACAATGTTCTCGCCTGGATCAGAGTAAATCTTAAAATATCTACTCCGTTCCCTCAGAGGGGTTTTTAACATCTGCCCTTACCTTCCCTCTTTATCCCCCCGCTATTACATAATACTTGACTGAGGTTAGGTGAGAGTTTCTTGCGCGCTTCCTCAGACCTATGATGTTTTGGATGGCTTCTATTGTTTAGAGGCTACCTTTATGGATAGTCTGGAATTAGACGTCTAACTGAAGTTATGCGTGAGAACCACCTATGTTGTAGTATGTATGGCTGTTGTTGTGTTTTTCCTATGTTTCCTATATCTCTTTTTGTATATATCCAAGTGCTAATCCTATGCTATGTTTCGGGGGACCTGTTGGCTGTGCTCTGTTTCTTTCAGGATAGGTCCTCTATGAGTGCCCCCCTCTGGTCTATTGACTAAGGTTACACCGTGCTCCTCTACTTGGATCCGCTCTTGCCGGCCATACTTCCCATGGAACCTTCTGACTTCCAGGTCCCCTCCTACAGCATGGTATCTTAGGACTTATAGTCCTTCCTCCAGGTGAGCGCTCTGTATAATTTCTTCACAGAATGCCCCTGGATATCTCCCTGCTTTAGAGGCTCGTCACTAGGACCTGCCCTGAGGGGCTACCCGTTCTAGCTATCCTCCCCATTTCATGTTTTCAGGTGAAGGGCCCCCCTCTTGAGTAGGAATAGAGTGGTCCTCCCCAAGCCTTCCCTAGTGGATTTTTATTACCCCTTCACGGAGTGGTTCTGACTGTGAGGGAGGGTTTTCTGTGGATACCCCTTCTGAAGTATTAGCTCCGAGGAAATGTTTCTGCATCAACACAGTTAAGTGTCAGTCAGCAGATGTCGCTGTTTTAATATCATATGTCTTTTTATTGTTGTTAGCATAACTGTTGCAAATAAACTTACATTTTATATTTGACAAAGTTTATACATTTTATATATTGGCATACTTTAAAAGCTTTTTCAAATATAAAGTAAGTTACTTACGAAAATGTACTACAAGGGGACAGGGATGATCACTTATATTTGGAAAATGCCTGTGAAACACTTTGTATCGATACTCGTATCGTTGCACTGCTATCAAGAAACATTAGTTGTTCCAGTCGTCAACAAACACTAGCATAAAACTTTCATGAAGATGTTCACAGTAAACACTACTTGAGTATACAAAATATATGAATTAATAAAACCAAACACTGCATTCTCAAGTGAAAACAAATACATTAACTTTAGCATGAAAGTCTAACATGCATGCATTTATAGTAAACATTTAGACATTTGAAGCAGATGTCATTTGATGCAGGATGAAGAAAAAAATTACTCCAGTCTAAAAGTTAGTTAAAATGCCTTAATATTCGAAGAAACAATCTATTTTTCATACAATTAATATGGAATTGATGCTATTAAGTTATAATAATGCGACTATGGAAGCTTGTTTTAAAACTATAAAAGCTTGTTTCTACCAATGAACAAATAAATCTGCCAGTGTGTCAGTTAATGTGTCTGATCTTTTCGGTTTAGAGCAGAGATTCGATTTTTGATGTAAAATTTAAGTGTGGACCACTCTCTATTTTTAAGTGCAAGTGGTTCTGCCTCCTTACATCTCATGCAGTCCACCTTTCCTGGAACTTTGCGGTCTTTAATAAACCTCATCATATGCTTCTCCACAGCCTGTATCTCATGTTTGTTCCAGGCTGTCTGGGGAACACATTAGCATTTTACTCATGAAAAGCACTTGCATCACAATGCATTAACCAGTGATCTTATGCCTCATTTCCACTGAGCGGTACGGTACAGTACAGTTCAGCACAGTATGGTTCGGTACGATAACCTGATCAGGCTTGCATTTCCACTGCCAATAGTACTCTTACTTGGTAGGCGTGGTGTATGCGGGAAAGCACGACACTGGCACAACTCTGCCTCTTTTTGTTAATGTCAGTTTTAATGAACAATAATAGCCATTATAAAGGTACAAGTACAAAGTATAAGAGTCTTATATAAGAAGAAATAAAGCAAGCAAAGAATTCAGTCAAAGTGTGCTACAAAGTCAGCGCTGTACTACAGTAAAATTCAAAATAAATTTATAAAGTTATATTAATACATTATTGGTGCTCAGCCAAAACGACATGACCAGGAACAAATAATAGATTCATGAGACCACGAATGCATGTTAAATATAGCCTAACCAAAATGAAAATTACTGAAATAAAATTACACTGCCGGGTTTTTGGGAAATTACGTTTCCCAAGTCCACAAAAACAGACAAGCATATTAAGAAACGGCTAGTCTGTGTGAAAATACAAAATTATAAAATACAGTTTTTTTTTTGTGTTTGCGCACTCTGATGTAAATAAACCCAACACTCACGGACAGCAGAGCAGAACGAGTGAAGGAGAAGCTTTACCTTATATCTCGCAAAAGTGATGATTCTAGTCAACCAATCAACATTCTGAGTGAGTTTAGCTCCAGCTTTTGGTACCCTTTGCTGTGCTAGGTACTCTTGCAGAAGGGTACCAAAAAAGTGGTATGGTACATTTTGCTATTTTGGTACCATTCACAACTTTTGACAGTGGAAATGGAAATAATTGCGTACCATACTGCACTGTACCGAACCATACTGCTCAGTGGAAATGAGGCATTAGCGTTTTCAGCGTCGTCATTTATGGGTGAACTATTCCTCTTTCAGTCATTTTAATTCTGTATAAATTTATTTGGTCTGTTGAACAAAAAGTAACCACTGAAGGGCCACCACTGATTTCAAAGTACAGGAAAAAAATTAAAAATACAACAGCTGTCAGTCATTTTACAGTTTAATATGTTACTATAGTCATTGCCATACTACGCTCATAAGATATTTTATTTGTGCAGGTCTTAAAAATGTCTTAAGTCTTTCTTTTGTGGTTAAAAATCATAAAAATACTGTGTTTAAGATGACTTAAGGGAGCTGTTTTTATCCCTTACATTTATCAAGGTAAAATGGTTACTAAGGACTTTGTAGCAACCCTTAAGAGAATACAATTAAGGGAAATACTTAAGTGACAGCCTTAACTTCTTTTAAGTAAATCCTTAGGCTGTGTTCACACTTGGCATCTTTTTGGACTATAAAAAGTCGAAAAATATGGAAAAATATATAGAAAGTGAAATGTCTACTTTAAAATGTTTTTTTTTTTTTTTCATAATCCTGTGTTCTGTGGCAAGCGTTTGAGTGCTGATAGGCTATAGGCAATTAAAGGCGCATTATTATGAATTATATGGTTTATCAATATGCGATTAGTTGACTAATTACTTAAAATGAACAACTACTAGTCAGCCAGAAAAATCTTTAGTCAAGGGCAGCCCTAATGGTTATATACAGGGCATGCATGAAAAATTTGATTACCTCTCAACACTTGCAACTTGGAGGGTGTCAGGGGAGGCTTTGGTGAATTTCTGTTTGTGGGACACTCCTTTCCTGACACACTTCTTCTTTGTAAAGTGGCTGTCCCCACAATGCCACAGCCAACTCTTTTACGAAGAGAGAATCCTTTGTGGCGGCTGTAATTTTCCTCCACACCTCTTCTCTAATCCAAATATTCTCTCCTATGTGGATCTTCAAAACAGAAAATAAATGAGCATTTGCTGAGCATTTGCTTTAGGCACAAGATATTTAATACATTTTTGATTTCCATTGACTTTAATTGTATGTGAACAAAACCACTCAAGGGTCATTCTTTGTCAAGGCAACCAAATTTTACAGCTTGTTTTGCTGCTTGATATTGCAAACTGTTGTGTCTTACCATATTATTTTAATGTATTGTCTTAGTCATGAGCACACTGGTTTGTAGTGCAAACAGTTTTACATTTACTGCTTCTTCTCCCTACTTCCCTACAGCAGCTAATGAACCGGAATTCTTGCACATTCACAGAAAATGTCTTGCTTCCACATCGAAAAATAAGGTGGATATTTACTAAGTAATCCACTATTGTCACAGAGTCACCAGCAATGCCAGATCCTCCAGCTTCACCCATCCAATCACAATCACCTGAATTCGGATGCATTTTACCTGTCAACTAATCAAGTCACAGTACACAGCCATCTGTCTGGTCATGTGGTTCACTAGCTTGCAGCAACTTACCTGACTACTTACCTCCTTCTCGCATCCCTCCAGATCAATAGCCATCATCTTCGGATTTCCATCCTGCACATTGTCTCAGCCTTACCCTGCAAAGTAACCCACAGTTACTGTCTCTACTCAAGATTATCTGCTTCATTGTCTCATCTGTGATCATCACTTGCTTTTCTCCTGAAGCCTTTAAATAAAGCTCTGTGAGAGTTGCCAGACTAGACCTGTGTTGTCTACTTCTGTTTGCTCATAGAAGACCAGGCCAACAACATCCAAAACAACGCAGAGTCAAGCTATGATCAGAACCCAGACCCATTGGTTGAGCATGTGCAAACAAATTGCCAAACCCTTCAACCTCTCACCTCTCCTTCACTATCTGCTTCCGCCAGTCCCATGGCCCCTCCAGTGACATATGACTGATGAGGCGGACCTGGCCAAACATTGCCACCACATGAAATGGGTCCTTCACAAGTTGAGAGAGCACCATCTTTACCTCAAACTGGAGAAGTGTGAGTTCCATCATGATACTATCCAGTTTCTTGGGTAGATCACCAACCCTGGCACACCTGGATCCCTTTTGCAGACAAGGCAGATGCATCCATGGTTAGGGTAGGAGCAGTCTTGTCCCAGCGTCATGGAGAGCCTCCTATCCTCTATCCATGTGCCTTCTACTTACAAGAAATTAGCAAAACTATGACATCAGAAATTGGGAGCTCCTACATCAAGCTTGTGCTAGAGTTCTTGTGAGTCCCATCTAGTAGTCCCTTAACGATCAGATCTTGGAAGCCACTCACTCTGAGCCTGCTCTACAGGGAGGTCCAGAAGGGAAGGTTTATGTACCATCATCATACTAGCCCTTCTGTGTTCATTCATCTCTGGGCCCTGGACACCCAGGCAGCCAGCAAACCCTTTCACACCTCTAACATTGGCCCCGGAAATCTCCTAATTTGTCAAGGGCTGCTCAGTTTGTGCCATCTTTGAGACTTGCACTATATAAATAAAGGTGACTTCCCGACACATATCTTAAGGAAAACTAGTTCCACTGCCCATACCTCGCCGACCCTCGTTTCACCTCAGGGTGGACTTTGTGATTGATCTCCATCCAGCTCTAATACCTGTATTCTTGTGGTTGTAGACTGGTTTTCAAAGGCTTGCAAACTCACACCTCTTAAAGGACTGCCCACTGCCTTAGAGACCACAGAACGTCTCTTTTTAACCCTCTGGGGTCGACGGTCGCGCCGGCGCGACCAGCTCACTTTTTTTAAGATCAGTGCGAAAGAAACTAAAAATGCTCTGTCGATATTAGTCACACAAATAAGAGTTATACATCATTCGAAATGGTTAAGTGTATACTTTTATTTGCGTACACTCACAATAACAACTGAACTCTGTTCTTTTGTTAAATAAAGAAAACAGACGAGGTGTTTTTTCTGTCTTCAGCGTCTCCGCGCACTGCGATTAGAAACGCTTCAATAAATGTATCTTTAACTCGGTGGAGGCTCAGCACACAGACAGTTTACATACATGAATAGAAAGCTTGATATCTCTACTTTTAAATAAAGCAAGTCTTGTCGAAAATAAATGTTCTGTTATAAAGTAATCCGTATGAAACCAACAGCATGTTGAGTTTTGCACTCTGATCTAATTATAAGTTAATGCGTCACGCCCTCTCTTTAGTTTCGCTTTTGATATGATAATTAGCCATGTGCGCCGCGCTGGGATGTTAACGCCCACATCACCGCAAACCAACCTTGAGAATTCACCGAGTTCATCTCAGCTACTGTTCGCTTATGGAAGAAGACACACTGAGAGGACTAAACACAGAATTCACCTCAGATGAAGAACAGAATGCGATGCGCGGCTGATCCACGTGACGCGATCGTTCTGATGAGCAAGTAATGTTTCTTATTTGCATTAGTTAACGTGATATTCTCACATAAACTTGAACACAAAGCTGGGTTTTTCCAAAACTATAACTCCTTGCTAAACGGTTTGAAATTGAGTGAAAAGGATAGGTACAATTCAAACAATACAATACAATTCATTGTATCTAAATTCTTACGACGCAATGAAGTCTTCATGCTCTAATATAAAACAAAATACGATATAAAAGTAATAGGACTGTACTGTTTTTAGCGATCGCATACCTGCATCACATATGACTGTTTCACTTGAGTCTGAGGTAGTTTTATTAGCATTATTTGTACGGCAGTACCAGGGGTAGTTCAGTTTTTGCGATCGAGTAAATGCACAGATATAATAATTCACTGATGTAATTGTGTTTACATCGCCATAAAATTGAAGTATATATACTTGTTTGACGTTACAAAATCTGTTGTTTTTGTTATACATAGCTATTAGTGATTGATAGTAGTAATAATAATATAGTTTCTTTTATTTTATTATCAGCATTTGTAAGTGCACTGTAATCTAATATTTCTAAAATCTAATATTTTATTGATGTAATTATGTTTACATGGTCATAATTCAAACAGTATGTGTACTTGTTTGGCATTACAGAAACAGTGATACTAATATAGGTTCTCTAATTGTTATCTGTATGATCACCCTTTTTTTAGCAGATTTGCTAGTGAAAAGTGTTAATATAACTTCACATTTTTAGCACAGCAAGCAAGGCACAACACTTTTCCATATAGAGGAATTACAATGAAATAGATGAAAATCTTTGAGCATTCTCACATTCTTTCTTCACAGCACTCCAACTTGATGGGCGAACATTAGCTTTGATGGGGGGAACATTAGCCATTATGGGAGTGTCTTTTGTCTCTCCTTGTGTGAATTACATGAATATTCAGAGCTATTAACACTCCCATGAATATGGCAATGCTGACCAAAAACTTACTTTCAAAATTCAAATCATTATATCATTGTTTGTGATGAAGTGGTCAGAATGATTCTCACATCACTGTGAAGTAAATATTCTAGCCTACAAGACTGATTACTCAAATGATTTCGTCAGAACTATTCATTATGTGTTTTAAGGCCATACTTTAGCTAGAAGTTTTTTCCTAAAATGTGCTAACCACGCATAATATTTTTTTTCTACAAAATGCAAACATGTACATCCATCTTTCTCACATATTATTGTAGCACAGTTTGTGGTGAATACAAAAAAAATACATATGGGCAATTAGTATGTTATAAGTGGCTGAAATAAGCACAAATGTCCAGGCATGTCAACACACCTCAAGGGGCCCAAAATCACCTCAGACCCCAGAGGGTTAATGTGACTAATTTCTTTGAAATTTCTGTCAGTCTATCATCTGGATATCATTCCCCAAACCAATGATAAGACTGAGCACAAGATCCAAGAGATTGGGAGACACCTGCGATCCTACTGCTATGACCACCATCACAAGGCGGCTGTCTGGAGTATCTTGTGGATTGGGAAGCATACGGCCCAGAAGAAAGATTGTGGGTTGCACATGATAACATCCTTGACCCAGCCCTATTGATGGAGTACAATAGTATCCACACTTGGTATCCTAACCGTCCTGCTCCCAAGGGGCCATGGTCATCCACATTGCCGCATCACGCAGGCGTCTGGAGCCACCCATGAAAGGGAGGGTACTGTCACAGAGTCACCAGCATCCTCCAGCTCCACCCACCTGATCACAATCATCCAAATTCTGCACTTCAATGCACTTCATCTGTCAACAATAATCAAGTCACAGTATATAGCCACCTTTCCATCACCTCAGTGTCTGTTCACTAGCTTGCAGCAACTTTCCTGACTACTTACCTGCTCTTTGCATCCCACCTGATCATCAGCCATATTCTTCAGCTAAGTCTCTACTCAAGATTAATTGGTTGCCCTTCTCCCAAAGCCTGTAAATAAAGATCTGGGAGAAGGTCCTTTACCTGTGTTGTCTCCTGTTTGCTGACAACTATTTTGTAGAGCGGGTCAAAATTACAGTTTTTAACCGAGATTCTGAGCCAAATAATAGGGGAGTAAAAAGAGCTTAGGAAAGATTTACATTTACATTTAGTCATTTAGCAGACGCTTTTATCCAAAGCGACTTACAATAGAAGCAATCAGAGCAACAAGAGAGCTTTTTTTTTTTTTTTTTAATAAGTATATAGAAAAACTGAAAAGAGTAGGAAAGTGTTAGTGTCAATTGGTCAAGTGCTGGCAAAAAAGATGGGTTTTCAGACGTTTTTTGAAGATGGCCAATGACTCAGCTGATCGAATTGAGATGGGTAGGTCATTCCACCAGCTGGGAACAGTCCACAAAAAGGTCAGTGAAAGTGATTTTGAGCCTCTTTGGGATGGCACCACCAGGCGTCGTTCATTTGCAGAACGCAAGCTTCTGGAGGGGACATAAAGTTGGATTAGACAGTTTAGGTATTCTGGTGCAGTGCCTGTGGTTGTCTTGTAGGCAAGCACCAGTACCTTGAATTTGATGCGAGCAGCTACTGGCAGCCAGTGCAGTCTGATGAGGAGAGGTGTGACATGGGCTTTCTTCGGCTCATTAAAGACCACTCTTGCTGCTGCATTCTGAATCATCTGCAAAGGCTTGGAAGTGCATGCAGGAAGGCCCACCAAGAGTGCATTACAATAGTCCAGTCTGGATAGGACAAGAGCTTGGACAAGAAGTTGTGTAGCCTGCTCTGATAGGAAGGATCTGATCTTCCTAATGTTGTACAAGGCAAATCTGCAGGATCGAGCTGTAGCAGCAATATGGTCTGTGAAGGTTAACTGGTCGTCCATCACAACACCAAGATTTTTAGCTGTCCTAGAGGAAGTTATGGTTGATGAATTTAGCTGTATAGAGAAGTTGTGATGAAGTGCAGGGTTGGCTGAGATCACAATCAGTTCAGTCTTAGCAAGGTTGAGCTGGAGATGGTGTTCTTTCATCCAGCCTGAGATGTCGGTCAGACAAGCTGTGATGCGAGCAGGAACCGTGGGGTCATCTGGATGGAAGGAGAAGTAGAGTTGCGTGTCATCAGCATAGCAGTGATAGGAAAAAGCATGCTTCCGAATGACAGAACCTAACGATGACATGTAGATGGAGAAGAGCAGTGGTCCAAGCACTGAGCCCTGAGGAACTCCAGTAGCAAGAAGTTGTGACTCAGAGACTTCACTCCTCCAAGCCACCTTGAAGGAACTACCTGAAAGGTAAGACTTGAACCACTGGAGTGCGGTTCCTGAGACGCCCATCTTCATGAGGGTGGACAGGAGGATCTGGTGGTTGACTGTGTCAAATGCAGCAGACAGATCCAGCAAAATGAGTACTGAGGATTTGGACGCTGCTCTTGCCAATCTTAGGGCTTCGGTGACTGAGAGCAGGGCAGTCTCAGTTGAGTGGCCACTTTTGAAGCCAGACTGGTTTATGTCCAGGAGATGGTTCTGTGCAAGAAAGATAGAGAGTTGGTTGAATACAACTTGCTCAAGTGTCTTGGCAATGAATGGGAGAAGGGATACTGGTCTGTAGTTTTCTAAAAGTGCTGGATTTAGAGCGGGTTTCTTGAGCAGTGGTATGACCCGAGCCTGCTTAAATGCTGTAGGAAATGTGCCAGTGTGGAGCGAGGTGTTTATGACATGAGTAAGTGCTGGTATAACGGAGGCAGAAATGGCTTGGAGAATGTGAGTGGGGATAGGGTCAAGCGGACAGGTAGTAGGATGATTGGAAAGAATAAGTTTGGAGACGTCGGTCTCCATGAGTGGAGAGAATGAGGAGAGAGATAGAGTAGTTGTTGTTGTGAAATTTGCATCAGTACGTGGTGTGGAAAATTGGTCGCTAATTGTTCTTGTCTTATTAATGAAAAATGTTGCAAAGTCATCAGCTGTAAGAGTTGATATAGGAGGGGGAGGAGGAGGACAAAGGAGAGAAGAGAATGTTTTAAAAAGTGTGCGAGAATCGGGACAATTATTAATTTTGTTGTGGTAGTATGTTGATTTAGCAGTGGAGACATTTGCAGAGAATGAAGAGAGGAGTGACTGATATGCACTAAGGTCAATAGGGTTGTGTGATTTGCGCCACTTCCGCTCTGCAGCCCTGAGTCTAGATCGATGTTCACGGAGAACATCGGACAGCCAGGGAGCAGCGGGTGTGGTGCGCGAGATGTCAGCATTATGTTATTTTTACACAGAGATTGATAGATATATTAGTAAAATAGCTGGAATGTAAAGGATATGGATGATCTTTGTTAAGTTTTTGTGGGCCCCTGGAGTTACCACCTTTCACACCATTAGCAAAGGTCCTGATATGGTATAAAAACCTTTATTCCTAAAGACCAGAGGAAGAAGATACTATTATTCCCATGCTTTTTTAATTGGATGTTTTTTCTATATTTAATCATCTTAATAGAATATTTAACACATGGCAAGTCTGTGTTTTACAGCCAGTGTTAGCAGTAACATGATTTAAAATGAATAATGATTTAATTACTTTGAAATAAAATAAAAACTTCCTTTTTGGTTGAACTAAAGGCAGTGATACAGGGCAACTTTTTTGGGCAATATTGCTGTCAACTGGCATCCAGGCATCCATTGGACCCATGACCAATCCAGATTTTTTACCCAACAACAAGTGCCCAACAACAAAAAGCTGCAAAAAAGGCTGTATCATCATCTTTCATTTAGCTGGACCTGTTAGTTAAGTTTCAACTCATTCATTGAGAAGTACAAAAGAAAAAAAATATATATTCTGAGGGTCAGAGAGTAGAAAATAGTTGTGTAAAACATTTGACATGAAAACACATGGTATAAAAGGCAATTACACTAATGTACCTTCCCATCCTTTATTTCTTAAAGGCTCAGAGGTGATTCAGGGCTGTTTATATGTAGAGGTGAGTTGTTGCCCTCTGGACTATTGGGCAGTTTATCTGATCTCTGGTCAGGTGTGCTCTCAAAAGTTGCAGAGTGTCTGTTAAGAAGAGATGGACCTGCAACCAAACATACAATAGCAGGGACAAAAAAGGTGAAGTCCTATTCTGGTAGATGCAGAATAATTTCAACTTTCAGTGGTAATCACTAATTATCAAATGCATCTCTTTTGCCAAAATAAAAGATATGATACAAATGCATGTTATTGTTTATTTAATACTGACCTGCATTAAATATTTCACATAACAGATGTTTAAAAAGACATATAGTCCACATGAGAAAATAATAGAACTTATAAAAATTACCCCAGTCAAAACTTTACATCCCCTTGATTCTTAATATACTGTGTTGTTACCTGAATGATCCTCAGCTGTTTTTTTTTTGTTTGTTTGTTTGTTTGTTTGTTTTAGTTTAGTGATAGTTTTTCATGAGTCCCTTGTTTGTCCTGAACAGTTAAACTGCATGATGTTCTTCAGAAAAAATCTTCAGGTTACACAAATTCTTTGGTTCCCCGTCTGTTAGTGATGTTACGTTCGTGAACGAATCGTTCTTTTTGAACGAATCTTTTAGGTGAATGAATCGTTCTCGTTCACGTAATCCATTGACTCATATTTCTTGTTCACTGAAATTCCTCCCTCCACAGCAGCGTGGCGCTACAAGCAGTGCATGCGCACCTCAGGGAACCGGGTAGTTCTGTGGACTGTTTAACCCAGGTTTAACCCATCAAAGAATGACTAAACTCAAGCCAATAGCCTTCGAGTATGAGATGTGACAGAGCATGTGATTTGTTGAATGTAATAAATGAATACGCCCACCACTGACTGTTTTTGAGTCGCTGTTTGAATCTGAACAAGAGAGATCTTGTTCGTGAACGAGTTGAATGAACTGGTGAATGTCATTCGTGAACGAAATGACCGAACTGGTACATCTCGTTCGTGAATGAAAAGAACCATCTACTGAACGAATACGCCCATCACTGACTGAGTCGCAGTTTTGAGTCTAAACGAGAGAGAGATTTCGTTCATGAACTAAATGGTACATGCCGTTCGTGAACGAATTGAACGATACATGTCGTTCGTGAATGATTGTGTACCGGTACGTTGGTCATGAATTCATTCAGCAATCAGCAGAAAGCGGATGCAAATTGCAGCAGGTGGTACTGTGCAGTGTGCACATACGCTTGTTTATATATATTCACATTTAATATACAGAACATAACACCACGATTTATTTAACTGTCTGACCAAAAAATTAAAATGTTAATTATGCAAGAAAACCTTATGTTTTGGTCACCTGAACCTTATTTTATTTATTTAATGAGTAGATTACACATTTTAATAAGTCAAGTCAGTTTTTGTAACAAGTAAATAGTAATGCAGTACAATCGTTGACTCAATCGTAGACATAACGCATAAGATACTCTTTTTCGCCCCCTGCTGTCATATATATATGTCATTTGAAGAAATGGTTACTGAACGAATCAGTGAACGATTCTGAACAAATCATTTTGTTGAACGAACTGAAAATGAACAAATCTCTTGAAAGAATCAAACTTTCCATCACTACCGTCTGTCGTTCACGTTCAATGTTGTGTCGACGTGAAGGACACTAGGGGTTGCTGTAGGGAGCCCGAACACCTCTGACAGCTTTGAGAAAAGGCCAATGAGAATTGGTGTGCAGTATTTGCATAGCCAGCTCCGCCCCGGACATCTGGGTATAAGAGGAGGTGGCTAGGTGCTACACATTGGGTGCTTCTCAATATCCCTCCTCGTCTCCTCGATCCTCTGTCCTCCATCCTATGACCCGGAAACCGTTCGAGCTCAGCCATCTTGTAGGACATCTCAATTCTCTAATTGCATGGGTAACATCTTAAGCTAAACGTTCACTTTACTTGTCCATGTTCTGTTTCGTCTCTGAGCGCATACACAGAACAACGCACATGCTCAATGTATTGCTGCATTTATACGGCTTTCTTGTGCCACAGTGCCTACACACTGTAACAGTTTTGTCCACCACCCTTCTTCCATCCTCATTATATTTTACAAGGAAGCCAAAATGCTCCCATACATGCGAGTTGAATGACGTGGGAGTTCGAGTTCTTCTGTTCCTCCGCTAGCCATTGTTGACTGATTAACATGCCCTGTTCACGCGAACACAACTTCTCTGTGTAATTAATTACTTAAAAAGCAGTATCGGCAGAAAAAACTCTCTTTTTCTCTGCGATTGTTAAAAATTTAGGATTAAATTTAGGATTATCTACAAGTTAAAAAAATGAGTTATTAATCCGCAGGTCACGTGCGTGCCGAACCATGGGTCAACTGCAATCCGTTGCACCCCTAATGCTTACGACCCAAACAATGAAGGCAGAGCTCGTGCCGATCGCTCTGGGAGAGATAGAAGCTGCAACCAGAAGGACACGGAAGGAAAGGCATTGTAAACACACAAACCAACCGTGTCTGACTCTTTTAGAGAAATTTGCTCTTTCAGTTTTAATAAGAGGAAATCTGCTCTTCAAGATTCGCTGTCGAAGCACCCAGGGGACTCTCACTGCTGCCGCGTCTGAGAAGGAAGAGACCACTGCCCGTGCCGTAGATCCAACGACGATGAGGTGAGTAACACTGCTTCTCAACAAAGAGATGCTGCATTTGGCTCAGAAGAAATAGAACAATGGGTGCTTCTCATTTCTTATTTGTGCATCCTCGATTCCTTTCCTTGCTTCCTTTCCTGCATCTTAGCTCCACCTCCTTAGGATATGAGGGAAGGATGCAAGGAAAAGAACTGAGGACGGAGGAATCAAAGGATAAACATTGGAATATTCTTTGAGTTTGTTGTGCTCAGGAGAGTCGTCCCTCCTGGGTGAGCACATGGCTTTGTGTAAAATGGGGTTTGCTGGCATTGTGGGACGCAGCGGATGCGTAGGCCACAATCCAGAGATGAAGATGTGGAGAAAGGAATGTCTGGTCGAGGACATTTCCATGATGATGAGCTCCAGGGTTAAGTGAGAACAAACTCTAGGTTTGAGTCTTGTGATCAAAAGCCATTTCTGTGGTTAGGAAGGCCGCATATGGCTGGGCCACAGGCCCGTGGCCTTGTCGTGGAGGGCCTCCACGCAACAAACAATCTGAGGATTTTCGCAGAAGAGGGGGAGGAACTGTCGTGGAGGGCCTCCACGCAACAAACAATCTGAGGATTTTCGCAGAAGAGGGGGAGGAACTGTGCGTGAGCCCTTTAAAGTCTGGAGAGAGTCACACCTTCCCAAATGGGTTCGACCAATGAGAAAGCTGACTTTCTCAGCGGGAGGTCAGAAGACAGGGTCCTTGTTTACGACCCCTTTGTTTCTGAGGCATGGCATTTTGCATATGTAAATCAATAGGGGTTCAGGCCAAAAATACTAAGGATTCTTAGAACACTAATATGTTACACAGGTATCAACATCTAATACACACCATCTTTTAGATAATCAAAAGACAAATTCAATGACACCAAACACGCTTACACTACATAGTTATCTAACATAAAACATGCATAAAACAGTTACAAAAACAAAAGACAAACTACCTGAACAGTCATAATATACATAGTGATATATGGGCTATGTGTGTTCGTTCACAGAAAGGTTTGTCTGTGAATAAATAGGGAGGAGTCCATTTCTATGAGCATAAAGTCTTTCCTATTGGGAGAAGTAAGTAAAAGTTGCAGAGTCTGCATACTTTGGCATCGTAAACTGAGGTTTATATATATACTTATATATATATATATATATATATATATATATATTTCAGTTGTTGCTTTTTTACTTTGTTGTCATCTTTTACTTTGTCATTTTCTGAAAGTGAAATTGTTTTTAAAGTAGACTACTCTTTTATGTTTGTCTACTGTTCTGTTTTATGCAGTTATGGTGGTTCTTGTTTTGATAAAATTTGCTGTTACTCAAATGTGGTCCAAATCTAAATTAAATGTAAAATCTTGCTATTTTGATAATTGTGAGCATTTTTATACAATTGTTAATACACTTTTTTTCTTTAATAAACCAAAAAAAGAAAAACTCTATTCACAACCCTCAGCACGGCCCTTACCAAGTTTGGATTTGACACCACTGATGTAAGTAAACACTTTCCTGATCACATCTTAAGCCTGCATTTGATCAAACATACCATAAAAAAACAGTAATATTACGAAATATTACTACAAAAATATTTCTGTATGAATTTTTCTATATGAATACATTGCAAAAGATAGTTTATTCCTGTGAAATACATTTTCCAGTCTTCAGTGTCACAAGATCCTTCAGAAATCATTCCAATATGCTGATTTGCTGCTCAAAGCAATCTGATTATTATCAGTGTGGAAAATATTTGTACTGCCCAATATTTTTTAGGGAAAATCATATTTTTCAGTATTTTTTGAATACAACTTTCAAAAGAGCAGTATTTATTTGAAACAAATAATCTTTGAATATTGAAAATGTTTATAAAATAGAAAAATGACCAACTATAACCATATTAGAACATATTTCACCCCCCCAAAAATTAATTCTGTCATTATTTACTTACCCTTATGTTGCTCCAAACCCATAAGACCGTGCTGTGCACAATGCAAATGAAGATTATTTTTAACTGTCTTGTGCACGCAAAAAACTGCAACAATAAAATGACATCTTTATTCACAAATGATGTATCTCCAATGTATTTTCACAAAAGCACCATAAAATGGCCAGCTCTCAAGCCAACACAACACTGATGCACATGTGAACATGTTATTTTGTGAATAAAACGCAATCCTGGATTATTGAGCCACGACATAAGTCTTCACTTTGAATGCTTTAGCCTGGCTGTTTTTCTCCAGCAACTAAAGTGAGAAAGAAAACAATAACCAAAATGTCAATGTTAAAATAAAAAGTAATGGTTGTCCAAAATGTAAAGGTAAAAACAAAAGAGTGGGAATGATTTACAGCCTGAGAATAATTTTCTGACAGTTTTATCACTGTCATGATTGCAGTCTCTGTGGCTCCCTCCAACCACCGTCAGCGGGAACCCTCTCCGGACTATTAATCACGAACTCCATTTCCCAGAACCCCGTACCTGGCTCCACTTCCGGTTCCGGGTCGCACACCCCGGCGGCCATTGCCTCACGCTTATAACGGCCGCCATTACGCGGAAGTTTTGATTTGCTCCGGCCATCAACTCTAAGCGTTTCTCTGTGTTATTGGATTACTGGTTATCGACTCGGACTGGACTTTGTTTATTCTCCTGCCCTGTCTCTGTCACTCTTGTTTGCCGTTGTCGACCTCTGCCAGTTTGACTTAGAGTTTTCCCTGTCTGTGATTAATAAACCGTTTTGCACATGAACGCGACTGCGCTATTGACCTCCTTCCTGGATCCAGTCCACCCAAGGGAAGGGTCTTTCCTCTATCACAACCCAAGTCGGAGGCTATGAAACAGTACATCCAGGAAGAGCTGGAGAAGGGTTTTATACAACCCTCTACTTCCCCGGCCTCCGCAGGGTTCTCTTTGTAAAGAAGAAGGATGGAGGACTCCGACCCTGCATCGACTACAGAGGCTTGAACGACATAACCATCAAGTATAGGTACTCTCTCCCACTCGTACCCTCCGCCCTAGAGCAGCTACGCACTGCGCGCATATTTACCAAATTAGACCTACGCAGTGCTTATAACCTAATTCCAATCCGCGAGGGGGACGAGTGGAAGACGGCCTTCTCAACCACGTCCAGCCACTATGAGTACCTCGTTATGCCCTTCGGCCTAGCCAATAGCCCTTCCTGTTTTCAAGCTTTTATCAATGAGGTCTTCAGAGACATGTTAAATCGCTGGGTGATTGTATATATTGACGACATTCTCATTTAATCGAATTCCCTGGAGGAGCACGTCGGACATGTCAGGGCGGTGTTGCAACGACTCATCGAACATCAGTTACACGCTAAGGATGAGAAGTGCGAATTCCATCAGTCCACAATATCCTTCTTGGGCTACATCATCAGCTCTGAGGGTGTGGCCATGGATGAGAAGAAAGTTAACGCTGTCCTCAAGTGGCCCCGACCCTCTACCCTGAAAGAACTCCAACGCTTCCTAGGATTCGCCAACTTTTATAGGAGATTCATTCGCAATTTCAGCACTGTAGCCGCATCCCCTGACCCCCATGGTTCGTAAGGGCACCCACCGTCTCTCCTGGACCGCAGCCGCTCAGACCGCCTTCGAGGAATTAAAACGTTGCTTCACTTCTGCTCCCGTCCTGCATCACCCGGACCCAGAGAAGGAGTTTGTGGTGGAGGTTGACGCCTCTAGCACGGGTATAGGAGCTGTTCTCTCTCAGCGCCAGGGCAATCCACCTAAGCTATTCCCATGTGCCTACCTCTCTCACAAGCTGACTCCTGCCGAATGCAATTATGACGTGGGAAATCGGGAACTCTTGGCCATCAAGTTAGCCCTGGAGGAGTGGCGGCACTGGCTAGAGGGGGCTAAACACCCTTTCACCGTCCTTACCGACCATCGTAACTTGGAGTACCTCCACTCAGCCAAATGCCTTAACCATTGTCAGGCAACAAGAGAGCGACAGTGTATAAGTGCTGTGGCAAATTTCAGTTAGATAAACATGATTTAAGTCTTGTAAGGTTTTTTTTTGTGTATAAATGTATAGAAAAACTGAAAAGAGTAGGAAAGTGCTAGTGTCAATTGGTCAAGTTCTGGCAAAAAACATGGGTTTTCAGATGTTTTTTGAAGATGGCCAATGACTCAGCTGATCGAATTGAGATGGGTAGGTCATTCCACCAGCTGGGAACAGTCCACAAAAAGGTCCGTGAAAGTGATTTTGAGCCTCTTTGGGATGGCACCACAAGGCGTCGTTCATTTTGTGGGACCTCGGTCGAACAGATCATCAAACTGCAGAGATCACCACATTCCAGTCGAATCTAAAAGAGTCATCTCCCCGGCCATGTGCCTATTGTAAAACGGGCCAGACCAGCTCCCCCTTTTCCTGGTCACTATCTCTTAGGGAATTTAAATAGCTAAAACCCTAATTCAATCGACTGAAGACAATAACTCCCCTTTCATCTAGGCTCATTCAGGCAACCAGAGCATGCAGTGTATCTCTTACCAGGTACACGTGAATTGACAATCATATATACAAACAGAAAGGTTTATAATGACAGAAACCAGCCGCAAAGCTCAAAGGGATTCACAGCATGACCTCCGGACACTCTGGTCACCCAGACCCCTCCTTTCTGCATTCTACTAAACTGTGGACGGCTATTCAGAATACACAAACTCTTAAAACAGACTATTTCTACCACAATTAGAGTAACAGTACCAATGAATAGTATGTTCTTTACCTTTCGATATGTGTGGTGTGTTTTGTGTAATCGAGTGTATGTGTATGAGTGAATATATTCCCCTTTTATGTGTTTGCATTATATTTTCTTTTAGTAGATAAGACTACAAAATGTATTTGTATGCAAGATATCTGATGTTTGGTGTTGACCAGAAGCTTGTTTTATTTCCAATATGTTTAGATGAATGAGAAGTTACTATTGGTTACAATATTCGTATCACAAAAGTTTATTGAAGTTATTGACAAAACTCACAGATATACCATGTGTGGGACACAGGTTAATTTATGCAAGGAGGAACCACCTGAAGCATGGCTCCGCCCCACAACCCGATCTGATTGGAGCAAACCTGAATGGGGACGGACCAAGATGGCTGGTTTAAAACCCTAGGTTCCTAACAATGCCTTGCCTTTCGCTTGCCTTTCGCTGCGTGCCGCCATTCCACCGCGCTGACCATCACGCGATTGTGCCATCCAGAACCCTACAAGAAAGACTCAGCTCCTCTAACCGGCCGAATTCTTCAAAGACTTTGCGTCTGGCAACTCTGACTGCAGAAGAAACTCCCCGCGCATCACATTGCGTAACCCGGGAACCAATCGGAGCCATCCGGCCAAGCAGCTCACTCATCACTGACGTGTTTCCCAAAGACATCATCTATGAGCACCAATCAGGACCCACAGAGGAAAAGTCACGGAGGAAAACCCCGGCTGTTCAAACAGGACGCAAGTAAACAAAATCTTCTTTGCTCGCTGAATTGGTGCATAAAATCCTTATTAGCAGCTGAAAGACGAATCTCTGCTTTTGTGGTTCTACCAGGGTGCAATCTAAGAACTATAGTAGCAATTGCTAGTAATGTTGCTTTGGGATTCCGTTTAAGCTCTGTTAACCCCATAACCCTCTAGAACAGTATGAATGTGTGTGTGCGTGTGTATGTTTATGTGTTAGTAATTTAGTTGTGTGTCTTAGAGTAATTCAAATAAATTTGTTTCATTTATAAAGAAGCATTGTCTTGTGTTGTGTATTTTAAGGTCAAATATGCCAAGATCTTGTTACCTTGCTCTTAAGAGTTAACAAAATAACTGTTTGTAGCACTGTCGGGCCCAAGAAGTGCTATAAACCTCAGAATTGGTAAGATGTACTAATTTAACCATTTCGCTGGACGAACAGTTAATGGGTGCAAATTATTGATTCTGAACCAAGTTAATTTAATCAAGCTGAATCGAATCATTAGATATGATTCCCATTTGATTCCCTAATAATAATAATAATAATAATAATAATTTGAGCTAATATCTTACAATTTGCAGAACGCAAGTTTCTGGAAGGGACATAAGGTTGGATTAGACAGTTTAGGTATTCTGGTGCAGTGCCAGTGGTTGTCTTGTAGGCAAGCACCAGTACCTTGAATTTGATGCGAGCAGCTGCTGGCAGCCAGTGCAGTCTGATGAGAGGTGTGACATGGGCTTTCTTCGGCTCATTAAAGACCACTCTTGCTGCTGCATTCTGAATCATCTGCAAAGGCTTGGAAGTGCATGCAGGAACGCCGCCAAGAGTGCATTACAATAGTCCAGTCTGGATAGGACAAGAGCTTGGACAAGAAGTTGTGTAGCCTGCTCTGATAGGAAGGATCTGATCTTCCTAATGTTGTACAAGGCAAATCTGCAGGATCAAGCTGTAGCAGCAATATGGTCTGTGAATGTTAACTGGTCATCCATCACAACTCCAAGACTCCTAGCTGTCCTAGAGGAAGTTATAGTTGATGAATTTAGCTGTATAGAGAAGTTGTGATTAAGTGCAGGGTTGGCTGAGATCACAATCAGTTCAGTCTTAGCAAGGTTGAGCTGTGGTGTTGGACTCGGGTATGAGTAAGATGGTGTTCTTTCATCCAGCTTGAGATGTCGGTCAGACAAGCTGCAATGCAAGCAGGAACCGTGGGGTCATCTGGATGGAAGGAGAAGTAGAGTTGCGTGTCATCAGCATAGCAGTGATAGGAAAAAGCATGCTTCCGAATGACAGAACCTAACGATGACATGTAGATGGAGAAGAGCAGTGGCCCAAGCACTGAGCCCTGAGGAACTCCGGTAGCAAGAAGTTGTGACTGAGAGACTTCACTCCTCCAAGCCACCTTGAAGGACCTACCTGAGAGGTAAGACTTGAACCATTGGAGTGCGGTTCCTGAGACGCCCATCTTCATGAGGATGGACAGGAGGATCTGGTGGTTGACTTGTGTCAAATGCAGCAGACAGATCCAGCAAAGTAATAATCTGCGCAAAGTGCGTGAGTTGCGAGTGTTAGTAGTAATAGTAGGGATTTGTAAACACATAGTGAGTAAAAAGGATTTAATATAAGAAAGAGTACGCGGTATAAAAGTATAGAAAGGGGAAAGTGATACTCAAATGCCTTGTCGGTGTTCTTGCTCGGTGGAGTCGATGGTCTTTACACTCGTCGGTCTTCACACGAGGGCTGCCGTGACCGCTGCCGCGGTGTAATACCCCACTTATATATTCTGACACGATAATTGAATCAGCAGGCCACGCCTTGCTAGTTGGCTAACCGAAACTACAAAAAGACTGCTGTCCTCTTCTGCTGTTCTGTTGCTATGACTAAGGTTTCTAATTTCTAAGGTTTCTAGTTTCTAAGGACTAATATTGCTAAGGTTTCCCACCAACTCCCAGCCGGTCTACTATAACCCTTGCCCATGCCACAACGCCCTTGGTCCCACATCGCCACTGACTTTCTCACTGATCTGCCACCCTCCCAGGGCAACACCACCATCCTAACGGTCATCCACCGCTTTTCCAAGGGTTGCCGCCTAATACCTCTCACCAACCTTCCCACTGCCCTGGAAACTGCCGAGGCCCTCTGCCACTCAGTCTATCGATACTACAGCCTCCCAGAGGATATAGTCTCCGACAGAGGGCCCCAGTTCACTTCTCGCATTTGGAGCAACTTCTGCCGCCTGCTGGGCGTGAACATAAGCCTCACCTCTGGATATCACCCCCAGGCCAACGGCCAGGTAGAGAGACTGAACCAGGAATTGACTCGCTTCCTCCGAACCTACTGTCATAACCATCAAGAGGATTGGAGCCGATTCCTTCTGTGGGCCGAATATGCTCAAAATTCTATACGCAAACCAGCCACCAACTTAACCCCCTTTTAGTGTGTTTTAGGTTTTCAACCTCCCCTCTTCCCCTGGTCCGGAGAACCCTCTGATCTACCTGCGGTCAACTCCTGGTTCCAACGGAGTGAAGAGACTTGGAATCAGGCCCATATTCACCTTCAGAGAGCGATTCGCCGCACCCGAGCCCCAGCTAGCTGCCCCAGAACTTCTAGTACCCTGACAGACCTGCGGAAGCTGACCAGATCTGGGAGAGTCCATCCACATTGGCAGTTCCCGCTCGGTGTTGTACGGAGAAGTGGAAGTCCTGGAGCACCAGGAACCATTTTGTCACCCGAGCGTTGGTGTCCTTGGCTTTGGCCATCCACTGTAAGGGAGCATGATCGGTAAGTAAAGTAAACTTTCGACCAAGGAGGTAATACCTGAGCTCCAGGACTGCCCACTTCACTGCCAACGCTTCCCTCTCCACGGTGGCGTAGCGTTTTTTGGCAGAGGTCAGCTTCCGGCTGATATCGCTCCCAACCTGGTGTCCGAGGCGTCCGTCTGCAGCAGAAAGGGGCAGTTGAAGTCCGGGGCCCGTAGGACCAGCTCGGAGGTGAGTGCTGTCTTGATCCGCTGGAACGTCTCTTCAGAGGTCGGGCCCCAGGACACCTTCTCTGGCTGCCCATTCCTGGTCAGATCTGTCAGGGGAGCTGCTAAAGAGGAGAAGTTAGGGATGAAGCAGTGATAGTACCCCACCAACCCCAGAAAGGCTCGTACCCGAGTCTTCGCCGTGGGCCGCGGCACAGAGAGAATCGCTGCCACCTTCTTCTCCTGGGGTTTTATGAGTCCGTGACCCACTTGAAACCCCAGGTACTTCGCCTCTGACAGGGCAAGGTAGCATTTGCGGGGGTTGGCGGTCAGTCCAGCCCGCCGGATCTCCCTCAGCACGCTCCGCAATCTGTCCAGATGGTCCTCCCACCGCTCGGAGTGGACAACTACATCGTCCAGGTACACAGCTGCGTAGGCTTGATGGGGGCGTAGAAGGACGTCCATCAGGCGCTGGAGGCCGGGGCCCCGTGTAAGTCGAAGGGGAGGGTCCGGAACTGCCAGTGACCAGAAGGAGTCGAAAATACCGTCTTGGGTCTTGCTTCTTTGGTCAACATAACTTGCCAGTAGCCTTTAGTGAGATCCAAGGTGGAGATATACCGGGCCCTCCCCAGGTGGTCTAGTAGCTCGTCTACACGGGGCATGGGGTAGCCGTCGAACTCCGAGATCTCATTCAGGAGGCGGAAGTCATTACAAAAGCGGAGGGTGCCGTCCGGCTTAGGGACCATCACGATGGGGCTGGACCAGGGGCTGCGTGATGGTTCAATCACCTCTAACTTAAGCATTTCTTGTCGCCGAGCCTCCAGGACACAGTAGGGCCGCTGCCTGACGATGACTCCTGGTGGTGTTCGGATGTCGTGCTGGAGCAGGTGGGTCCGCACAGGCAAGGGGGAGAACACATCAGAGAACTGGCCGACCAGGTGTTGGATTTCCGTCTTCTAGGCAGCCAACAGGTGGGGGTTAATGTCAACGGCCACGGGGTTCACGGTGGTGAGGGCCGAGAGCTGGGTTCTGGTCCCGTGCCACCTCTTAAGCAAGTTGATATGGTAGAGTTGGTCTTGCCACCTTCTTCCAGGCTGACGAACTCGGTAAGTGACCGGCCCCACCTTCTTAGTCACAGTGTAGGGGCCTTGCCAGGAACTTGCACGCCGCATTCGGTAGATGCCTGGGGGACTTCTCGGACTCCAAAGAGGACGTAGGGCAGCATCCGGTCCCAGTCTCTCCTGTCTTCAGCCGTCACCCGTCTCAGCATCTGTTTGAGCGTTTGGTTGAAGCGTTCCACAAGCCCGTCCATTTGCGGATGGTAGACCGTCGTCCGGAGCTGCTTCACCTTTAACAATCGACAGAGGTCAGCCATTAGCCGGGACATAAACGGCGTACCTTGGTCGGTCAGTATCTCCGCTGGGATGCTCGACTGAACAGCAGAAACAGTTCCTGGGCGATGGCCTTCGCTGTTGCTTTCCTCAGGGGCATTGCTTCTGGGTATCGGGTGGCATAATCGACGATCACCAGGATGTGTTCATGGCCACAGGCGGACTTAGGCAGCGGCCCAACCAGATCCATCCCGATGCGCTCGAAGGGCACCTCGATAATTGGTAGTGGAATCAGCGGACTGGGAGGAGGCATTTGTGGGGTCGTGCGTTGACACGTTGGGCAGGCTTGACAGAACCGTTTCACATCCGCATCCAGACCTGGCAGTGAAAACCGTCGGATGTACCAGACTGACCGCACTTCCTGAGTCCAGCAGTGCTTGGAAGGGTCGGCCGTTGATCTTAACCTCCATCCGTGGGGCCTCTGCCGGCGGGTTGCGGTGGACAATACAGCCTGTCAGCCACGCCCGTTGTGGTGATCGCGGAGGATCCGTCGGCATTGGTTCGTCCTGGGGACCGGGAGCCACCGGCCTGCTGACTGGCCTGGAGATGCCCTCTGGTGCGGGTCGCTCCTGGACCACCCTCCGGAGAAAAGGCGGCGCTCGCTCCCCAGCCTCCCGCTGTTGAGTCGCTTCCGCCAGCTCGATGGCCTCCGCTAGCTCGCCGATGGTGGTGGGATTCCGCGTCCCAGATAACCACGTGTTCCTCTACCTGGCTGGCATTAGGACCCCCAGACAGCAACCAGTGTTGTGCGAGCCGTGTTAACTCCCCAGCTTGAGCACGGGCTGGCAACCACAGCATGTATTCCCAGTCGTGGAAGAGCTGGGCGGTGCAGATGGGCGAGAGACCCACTCTCGCTAGGATTTCTTGCTTCAATTCGTCATAACGATCACTCATTTCGGTTGGTATGGCGAAGTAAGTTCGCTGAGCTTCTCCAGTTAACAGCGGCGCCAGCAACTGTGCCCACTCATCACGGCTCCATCCTTCCCGTGTAGCCACATTTTCAAACATTTGAAGAAAGCTTTCTACATCATCATTGGCTGACATCTTTGGCAGTAGCTGTGTGGCTTGAATTCGGGGGTCCGGCGCGTTGGGCAGCGGAATCGCGGATGGCGGCGAGCTCTCGTTCAGTCTCTCCCTGACAAGCGGCGATGTGTTCCACTATTTGCTGCTGGCGGATGCTGACCTCGGTGAGGCGCTGTAACAATTCCTCTATTCCGTAAGGAGGAGCGGCCGCCTGCATGAGGAAATGGAGAACAGCGGTAAATGGCGTGGGGGTTAACCCTTTAACTGTCACCGCCTACATTTACTTCACCATATTTCAAATAAATCCTAATCTAATCATGACAAACTATATATCGTTGGAAAGGTCTGAGACTCCTAAATTGATATTTTACCACTGTTTTGTGTTACAAATTGTGTAGGAAAAGTAATAGATTAATTTATGACAAGAGTGCACCTCAAAAAATGTACTTCATAACAGGAGTTCAGACCTTTTTCACAAAAAGACTTTCTTTGTTGCCTTTTTTTCTATCACGCTTTAGAAATCATAAGAAATTATATATCACCTGAAGACTTAAAATTTCAAAATTCATCCTTTGGAAACCATTTTAAAATCAGACATTGCATTATCATGGAAATTGTACATGAAAATCATATTACAAAATGTTTTTGTTCATGAATTATAAAAAATTACATTTGGATTTTCATGTCTATGTTTACAATAGGGAGTGACAGTTAAAGGGTTAAACACAGTGAAAAAAAAAACGGTGTTGCTGGTTCACTTGTTTCTTCACTCTTCTGCCCGCATTCTCCACCAATATCACGGGGTGAAGAAACACAGGACAAGGAAGTGGGAATAAATACCCCCGGAGGGTGGATTTATTAACAAGAAGAATGAGTGAACTGGGTGGTGGTGCTCCGTGATTCGTGCTTGCTTCTTGTCTTGTGATCCTCTGTGCAATCTGTGCTTGAAAATACACAAGCAGGTGTGCTATTATATATATTATATATTTTGTAGTAATAACTCAGTATTCTGAGCCAGGGAGTTTGAAAGCTTATAAGTTTTCTGTATATATTTCTTGTGTCTGTGAGGCAAGGTTTCACTAGGTTTCAGTTAATTTTTGTAAACACCAAGACATCAGGCACAATTCACATCCTGTTTGTTTTCTTATTTTACAAAAGCACTACAAACAACTAAGCCCTGAAAAAAAAGCCCTGTTTCCTCAAATCTTTAGACAAGATTTTGGGACAGTCAGTAACATCTGAGAAGACGATTTAAATTCAGGGGTGCTAACCCTGTTCCTGGAGATCGACCTTCCTGCAGAGTTCAGCTCCAGCCCTGATCAAACACAACTGAACCAACTAATTAAAAAAACTCTTAAAAGAAACTAAACTTTTTAAAGGCGCATCCAATGAGCAGATGGCAAGTCAGGAACGTCAACTTCATCTTCACGACACTGACTGAGAAAATATTAGTTTATTAATGAATGTAGTAGAAACAACAGGCAACAGACCACCGCAGTGTTGTGGTTGTTATTGGAATTGTCACTTCAGCTCTACTTGAAGCAGCTAATCAAGCCCCTCAAGACAGCTTGAAAATACACAAGCAGGTGTGCTGAAGCAGGTTAGAAATAAACTTTGCAGTACAGTGGGTCTCCAGGAGCAGGGTTAAATGTGTCCCGGTATTAGTCCTAGAATAGTTTTTTCAGTTCGTTCACACTTAATTTAATTCATTTAATTCAATTCAAGTTTATTTGTATAGCACTTTTCACTGGTGGTGCAACGGATCACAAAACTCATGGTTCGAATCACATTACAGTTTTTGAGTCACGGATCGGAACACTTTTTAGGATCAGCAAAAAGGGGAGGAGACAAATGTAATTTGCTTTCCATTTATTACAAGTATGGCTGCTTGATAATGGCAAAAATCATAATCACAATTATTTTTGGTCAATATTGTAATCACGATTTTTTAACACGATGTGGGTCTGGAACTTTGTATGATTGGTTAATTTAAAGATTAAAAAAAAGATGGTGACAGAATGGAATGGATTTTTTTTTTTTAATTATTATTTAATGTAATGAACTGAATGGAAAATAAAACAGCTAGTATTGACTGTAAGAATTCAACATGTTTGTTTCTTATAAAAACTACAAAAGTCCACCCGTCAAGAGCAGTGAGTGATTTTGTCTTTTGTTGTTTGATTAACATTAACCGCAAAGACGGCAGAAGGAATATTACTATTAAGAGCTGCACGGATCCAATTTACTGTTACAGACGTATTTTCATTCTCAACCGTTAATTTGAGACAATTGACAAAGGATTACACGAAACACCAAACGCCACATTTTGACATATATTTGCATGTATTTGACCGTTTAGGTAACATCTTAAGCTAAACGTTCACTTTACTTGTCCGTGTTCTGTTCCGTTCCGTCTCTGAGCGCATACAACGCACATGCTCAATGTATTGCCGCATTTATACGGCTTTCTCGTGCCACAGTGCCTACACACTGTAACAGTTTTGTCCACCACCCTTCGTCCATCATCATTATATTTTACAAGGAAGCCAAAATACTCCCATACATGTGATTTGAATGACGTGGGAGGCTTTTCGAGTTCTTCTGTTCCTCCCCTAGCCATTGTTGACATTGTATAATTATCACATGAAATGCAACGTGGCATTTGAAACTTATGTTTGGGTCCAGTGAACGAATGAAACACACTAATGAAAGTTGACTCAAACTCACAGTAGCCCCTCGCTGCAGAACACAAGATCCAGGGGGCGGAGTTGGATCTAGGTCGGGGGGTGGAGTTGGATCCAGATACAGGGGGTGGAGTTGGATCTCATCCCACTGCATTTTGATTGGACATATGGTAGATTAACGTCATACTATTGTTTCCGCATCGAGTCATAAATAAAGTTATTCTTGTGACAGAAAAAACAAACTTGTTAAATCATAAAAAAAATAACGCTTTAAAAGTTACAAACACTGCAGTTTGTACAGCTTTGCAATGGCCACATATAAATATGGGCAATAACCAAATATGTAAATATTTTCATTTGGAGAAACGTTTCTGTTAATTTAAAAACATTAGAACTACCTAAATAAAAATATAATCTTACGTTTCACATTTCCTGAAATGCGTGTATTTTTTTACTCGTAGTTTTACGAGCAAGAGTAAAAACAAGTGTGTTCTTTGATTGGCTAATTCTTTACCCCCCTCAGTGGTCCACTTTGACGTCAAATTATTGGAGTGGTATTAAATCAGTAGTGTTTACTACATACTTTCTAATCAAGTAGAAAATGTGTGCTTTCATCCACTGATCATGAACAGTAATATAAAACTGCATGTGACTAAAATAGACAAAATCTCATGTTGTAAAAGATAAAGTGCTATTCCGGCTATTTTTAGTAAGATGATATTAGTTGATTAGAGGTAAAAAGAGCTGCAAAATGTTTAGCCTTTCTCTCTTCACCACATCTCATAAGTGAAGTGAAGGAGGTGTGCATAATTGTGTTTTTTCCTTTTCAAATAAACTGTATTTTTTCCTTTTCAAATAAACCTTTTATAATATTGCCTCAACGTCAAAGCTAAGTCAAGGTTTTGCCCTGAATAAACGGTTTATACTTTTGATGACGCCAGTCTTTGTCTTTTTTGCACCTGTATTTATGACCCTGGACCACAAAACCATTCACAATGATAATTAAAAAAAAAAAAAAAAACACAAACAAAATCTGAAAGATGAATAAGCTTCTTTAGGATAGGAAAATATGTGGCGGAGATGCATCTGTTTGAAAATCTGGAACCTGAGGGTGCATCTCAGACCACAAATACATAAAGTATGACCTTTTTAGACAATTTTTTTAAGTAAATAATAACGAAAATAATACGCAAAACTTATTGAACAAATTGAACTTTATTTAACAAAAGTATCCTTGTAAGATCCACTCTCATTGGATCCATTCACATCTCATAGGTGACCCATTTCAACTTCAAAACAGTGAGTTGTCACTGAAAGATGAGGAGTTTGTATCTATGGCACTACATGCACACAACACTCAAAGAAGGTCAGCACAGATTTGGCAGAACTCGCTGCAGAAGCCTGGGTGAGTGTCTTCACTAATAATTTTTATGAGTTCCCCTCTTCTTCCTCGACCCACATATCCTACAGGTTAGCAAAGAAAGAAAAAAATATTCCAACGTTCATTAATTTTGTAATGTTTTAATTCATCTGTGAAAGCAAAACACCCCATGGCAACACCTAACACTGCATACCTGGAATACAATTTTTAAATGTGTCTCCACACTGCACACAAGTTTCCAGTCTGTACATTTTGTAGAACTCTGCCTTGTAGTATGAGGAGAAAGCACTCCAATTTGTGACACCTGTAGACATGTAAAAGTACACACATTAAAAAAAAATCCATAAGGCTGGAGTTCATAACATACGAATTTCTTAACTTTTTACACATTTTTATAAAAATCTTACGCAAAAACTACCAGGGAACACTTACTGTCAAGCCAAAGAAAATGGGCTCGTCTTCTGAAGGCTTCCCTTGTCACAAGGTCTCTGAAGTGAGTGCACACCAGGGCCAGTGTCAGAATTGCCTCATCACCCTCCTGGAGAACAACATTGATGAAAATGTCCTCCAGAACAAATGCTGGCAACTGTAAGCAAACAAAAATTAGAAATATGAAGATATTGGCCCCAATGCCCAGTTCTTCAATTTATCTGTCTTTGTTCTTGGCATACTTGTTTGTAGTGGGCTTAAAATAAAATAACAAATAAAGGGTGATCAGGACACAGGTGACTGCATAAAAACCACATACTCCAGTAAAATGAATACAAAGACCAGTATGCTAGTTACTAAGTACAGTCACGTCATATGTAATTGAACTTAACACTGTGTATAGACTGTAGAAAATTTATACACAATTTAATTGTGGATTTAACATCAGCATTTAAAGTCTAACCTTAAAAATGCATGCTGTTTATGTACCCTTCTCACTTTAAATACTTTGTCCAATTCTCACAATACACTAGTTGTGTATTAGCATTAATATTGCTGGGATATTGCCCATTTATTATGATTTAAAAAGCACTTATTAATGTCTTATTCTTCAAGACCTTATTTTAAATACTTTATCTCTAAAATGTACACTTGCTAGAGACTCAGACATTATACCGCAAGAATCCCATGGTCCTTGAAACAACCGTACATGTAGTTCACTTGGTCCTCCTTGAGGCTTGGAGCTTCCCTATAACAGTAAATAGTGTCAGAAATAATACAAAGAAAGTTAAAAGGAAAGACAGCGTTGTTTTGCAAATCTGGCTCTCACCTTTTGTGGCTCATGCACTTTAATACTAAGTTCAGCCAGCACTCACGAATGTAAGGCATGTCAGTCTTAGGAAAGAACAAAAAACAAAACATCAAAAACTGAGGCAAATTGAAAGAGTCATCAACAAATTTTTGTAAGAAATTCAAATCTCTCACCTGGGTGAAATCAAAAGGCCACTCAAAAGTAATGTATAGTGCATACTGTAACACAAGACACTGATTTTAATGTTTTATACTATAAAACTATGACTATACTATGATTTTTACTATTTATATGTCTTCAAATATTTTTCCTATACCTATTGCCTTAGAAATCCACTAATGAAATCCCCAAAGTCAGCTAAGCTTAACTTCTATCTTCATTTGTAACATACCATTAGCATGAACACTCCACAGTTCAAGCTGTCCCTCTGTGATGGAATATCCTGAACACAATACACAACTTGCTTTCTAAATTTTGTATTGATTACAGATGTCAGAAAGCAGTGTTGAATGCAGAGTGCTATGTACCTTGTTTTTAGTGAGCTGCCAGTTTCCAGCAACCAATTTTGTTGCGATCATGCTTCAAAAGAGGACAGACACACAGTTAAAAACATTTTTAAATGTACAAACCAGCTCTGTAGGTCTGATTCTGAGAACCCGCTAATTGGGTTTCAGTAGCAAGTTTGAAATGTACTCTGTGTTGTCTACTGTCATAGAGGGAAAGCATATACATGAAGGCAAACAATAAATAAAGCTCAGAGATAGTCTTCAGTTCCACATACATCCTGATTCAGCTTCTACTTCAGGGGACAAAGAACAGTCCCAAATCTCGCACAGAACAGGGGACAAAGAACAGTCCCAAATCTCGCACAGAACAGGGGAAAAAAGAACAGTCCCTGAATATTAGAAGAAAACCTGAACATGGACACATAATATGCCTGCCCAAAACCACATGGGTCGGATGAATCAAGAATGTAAATCCTTTTAAGTTTGGGCTTCATGACCTGTGAATATATGTAAATCAATCAAATGTTGACAGACCAATACATTGCTCTTGTGTATTCCACGTTGGAATTTACAAACCTACAGATTATTTACCCCTCAGAGCGGACAAAAAAAAAATACTGAACCACATCCGTTTTCAAAACTGATAGTCAAAACTTACACACAAGTGCCAATGTCCAGGTGTCCATATTGGAAATAGGATGCAGTCTTTAAGTGCTGCATCTGCCTGTTGGTGAGCAAATTACACAGATCAAAGTTATTAGTGCAGCAACAGTGAACAGCAATGGTTCCCAAATCTGTTCTGGAGGCACCCCCTGCCCTGCACATTTTGTCTGTCTCCCTAAATCAAACACACCCAACCTAGTTCTTGCAGTCGCTGTTAACAAGCTGATGAGATAAATCAGGTGTGTCTGCTAAGGGCAGGGGTGCCTCCAGGACAGGTTTGGGAACCACTGGTGTACAGTACAAACATCTCTGTTCCTCCAAGTTCAATCATATGAAGTAATAACCACTTACTGGTAGTGATTCAAAAGGGTCTATGCAATGAGGTGGACTCCAACATGCCAATACATATGAATCCACAGCAAGGACATCTAATCCCTAATATTAGATGAAAATTAAGTACAGCTACATCAAAACCATGACTTTCAGAATAACCTATGAATTCACATAAGGCTTTACATGTAAACAAAAATATACCCTCTGCCCAGCTAGGTGGCATATCAGTGAAAGACAGCAGTTTGCAACCTAGCAAAAGAACAACAAGAATACAGTTAAACAGAATAATACAGTTAAAGATAAACAGCAATGGCACCATTTAAATGATATTTACTGTTGCCTCCAGTTCGCATTCGGTTCCCAGGCCAACACAGTCTGCTCTTCTTAAGACCGTTGTGCCGACAGAACCAATGACTTCATCCTGTGGCTTTGTGCAATCTAACACATAGTCATACTGGAAAATGAAAAATACATATCAGCACTCTCCACAACTTCCCCGACCCCACAATTGATTGTGTGGAGCATGGAGAAGTGTTGGGAAATCATGACAATCAAAATTGAATACTTACCAAAGTCTTCGGGCATCCCCGGAGCCGGAAGTCTTGTATTTCCCTTTCCGCATACATCAGCCTAGCAGTCGCTGCTGGTGTCCCATCTGAAGCCGTCGTCGCTGCTGGTGTCCCATCTGAAGCCATTGATGCTGTAATATGCAAAAAAAACTGATGCAACTGATGCATTCTGGACGATGGGTTCACAGGTGACAGTTGATTCACTGATTGCAGCTAGTTCAAAAGTGGCTGGTTCTGTAGGCGGAACTTGTCTTTTTTTGCATGCTGCTAAATGTTTTACAATCTGGACTTTCCTTATAACTGTGTTTGGGCAATAACAACAGTGAAAATGTCCCTGTTCTCTACACTTCAAGTTGCACTTGACAATTAGGAATTCTGAAAATGAAAAAAAATAAATAAATAAGTTTACAGTTAATAAAGATATAGCATTTTAGTAAAACTAGCATAAATTATGGTAATACAGGCATGACAGAAATAAATTAACAATTAATGCATTATTTGGATTATAACAATTACTGATAAAATAATCCTGTGTGGGACTTATGACAAAGGCTAATGAAAGATGCATGCTAAAAGATGTCAAAAATTCGTTATTGTATTGTTCAAGTGTTACAATACTATGATATTTACATTAAACAAATTGCTAAAGCTAATGAGCAACTGTTCACATCAGTATAATAATATTAACAATGACTAAAAAATAAATAAATAAATAAATAAATAAATAAAGGCCAACTTACCTTCATGTTGTACTGCCAAAGATAAGTGGTTGGAGACATGATTCTCCACGATGTGAAGTTCCATACTGGGTTTGAACACATCTGGTCCGCAGAACGGGCAATGATAATTAGATCAACTCTGGCATCTCTGAAGGGCAATCTTCTCATGCTGCAACACTGTTCTGTGCATCTATGGTCAAAGTCAAATGTATTTTCAAATAGTATCTGTTGCCAAGTTAGCATAACCTGGCTAGTGGGTAACTTAGCGTGTAAACTACCTTGCTAACAAAAGTCCACATGTAGCTTACTTTTACAGTTTACTTTTAAAGTTAACGTTACTAAAACGTTTTGACGTTATCAAATAGCATGTAGACCTTCAAAACTTTGACATATATTTAACTGTGATCACAGACGTACACTACATTATGAATCTATCTAGCTTAGATTAATATTAATCAAATAGACTTACAATGTTAAGAGCAAACGTTGGTAACTACAGGCTGCAACTTCACGAACATATGAATGCAGCTTCATCCGGTGGAATACGGTTTATAAAGTGGGAGGAGTTGGATCTGGGTCCAGCCTCGCCCCCTGGATCTTGTGTTCTGCAGTGAGGACCTTCTCACTTCAGCTGCTGAAGAGAGGACGGCGTCCGACATTTCTCTCTGTTTCTCGTAATTATACCAAAAAAAGTTCAACAACTGCATCAGAATGGTTAAGTAACATTACCCACAGTATATTTTAGGTACTTTTGATAATATTTATACTTCTGTAATTATGGTGTCTTTCCTTAATTATCTGAAATGTCTGTTAGCAAATGTTACGCTAACATAGCATATCTGTTTATGATGCTGAGCACGGACGAATTATTGAAATATTATTGAAATATTTCACTGTATATCCTGTGTTTTTATTAATAATCCGAGTGTATTTTACTGTTCATATTTGTGTGTTTTTTCAAAATAAATAAACCAAATTCATTTCGAGTCTTTATTTGTCATTCATATCTGTTTGAACAGCCTTTAAGTTAGTCTGGGCATATGAGGACATAAATTAGGGTTAAACTACTGCATGTCCACCCATAGAAAATAAATTATTATGGAAAATTACCAACTGATTACCATCACACAACTATTGATCCACGACGTTGCCACGACGTCACAGTTACTTACTGGCAACGTCACAAAGTTACGTTGTAGCAACGTATCCGGGAATTTCACTTTTCCGGTTGTCACAACGTAATTACTGACATTGTCACAACGAAGGTTTGGTCATCAAATAACGTTGCAGTTACGTAACAATAGGCCTTTTTCACAAAAATTGGAAATCACGTGATGCAGGGTAAATATAGTTCCGCTAGCGGTCTGCGGACATAGTGTTGTATGCTCTTGTTGTTATATAATCTACAAAGAAATTTATTTGTAGCTTATATGGCCGTTCAGATTGTTCTAGAATTTACCGGCGGGTAGTTTTATTTCACCAGCTGTCCTATATATAGGCTCATTCAACAATTCCCTTGCTCGTTTTAATAAATTAGGCATATAAATAAATGCTTGTCATATATGTAAAAACGAAATTCTAAGTACGTATGCACCGTTACACATAGGAACAAATATATAAATTCAGTGTCAGAATGAGTTATAATATGCTTTAATGTGGGATATAATGTTGCGTGAACATGCTATTGCCTGTATTTTAAAAACGCATGAGTAACTTTAAAAAAGTCACAACAATATGTAGATTATCTCAACCTAATGAAACGCTGAAACTGTTGACCATGTATTAATCGTAACCTCATTGTATAGCTACATCAGTTTAATTAGAGTTAATATATTTATTAACTAAATATACAACAAAGTACTAATAGGTTTGTTAATGCTGTGCATATTACAGACCTTAGCTCTTACTAAAATTAACTACGAATCAAACCAAAACGGCAGTTATTGCAGTTATTCCATGGTTTTGTTACAAAATCTGATTTGTGTGGTTATGCAAACAGTAATAAAACAAACCTGCTTTTACTATAATAAAACCATGGTTAATCTTCGTAAGGGAAGATGATAACGAGCGGAGAAAATGTGAGTGAACCATCATTGCGAGATGACAGAAGTGCTGTCCATATATCCAGAAAGAAATGCAAAAACGCATCCAGGGATCGAGTGGTCCTCTTTCACAAATCGGAGGATCAGAGCTGTCAGTCGATTTCTCCAGCACATCGCCAAAAACTGTTTTTTACATGGAGTGTGACAATGCACCACTGCACCAAATAGACACGGACAACGTCACTTCTAATTAATGCTGAAATTTAGTTCTGAAATAAAACTTTGTAGTCTCACCAATAAATGACCAAGACAGTTTAAACATTTACATGAGATTTAATTCTTGCAAAGACACTGATGCCCGAGCGGGTGCTCCTCAGACTCGGCAATCACTGTTACCGGAAATACTTTTACCCTGCATGCAGCCACGCCGGAAGCCAAAAACCCATAAGTGTGAAAAAGGCTAATCACGTATTATGGTTAGCTGGGATCCCTTTAATGACAAGCGGAAGCATGTTTAGTAAAATTAGTATGTTGTCCCTTTAAGAGCAGCTTGACAGTATTAGCGTAGTCACACACGATACATAACTTAGTCCAGTAATTAGGCATTATTAGTGTGCACATGCTTCAGATGTACGCACTCTGGAAAAGCGTATGCATATCAGAACAGCACACATGATCTGTTTAAGGTAAAAATCTATTTAAACTGGAAAAGAATAATTTCTATCACTGCTGTGAAAGGACCACACAGAATATGAAGAATACTAAAAACTTTAGTAGTCAGCACAGTAGTCCCTAAGCACTATAACACAGACAGCAAAATATTGTCTAATTATCTTTATCGATAATATCCCAAAAAATATCAAGATATTATTTTTTGTCAATATTTGTTTTAAAAATTATGATTGAATTTGCACAAATACAATGCACAGTTATGAACTAGTAGTAGCTTTGAGACTACATACCAAATTCTGTTGTAACAAATATATGGTAATTCTTAAATTTACTTGTAGAAATGATTGACTTTAGTGCTTATTTAATTGTATTCAGAAAAAAAATGTTTTGTCAGCAATTCATTTTGTACTTGGCATAACAAAAAATATCATTTTTGTGCAATAATATGTTGATTGTAGCAAAGTTTTATATACACAAATGTAGATTTGTTAAAGTTTCTCCTTGTTTTACAGCATTTAAAAATGATTTAAAATTTTATTTAAATCCATAAAACATTTGAAAAAAAAAAAAGCCTTCAAATTCTCTGAACTTGTCAACATATATGGATTGACACCCAATCAAAATGTAATTTAATTTGTGTTATAGTCAGGGCTTAAAAACGAAAAAAAACATCCATTCGGTTCACTCCAAGCAGAATCGATATTATAACGTTTCTGTTCTTGCGTTCCTCATTAAACAATACGTTCCGAAAACGGTTTTCTAGAAAAAATACCGGTTAATAACGTTATTTTATTACACGGCGCGATAGATAGATAGATAGATAGATAGATATATAGATAGATAGATAGATAGATAGATAGTGTGTGCCTTTTAATAACATGTTTGGCATTATGTTTATAAATGATTAAACCAAATTCCGTGTTCGTGTCATTTGAACGTCTTGTCTTTAAAACCAAAAGTAAACGAGTTCACCTGGCAGAAACTCGTTACAAATGCGCTAATAATTTTTTAAAAACAATTTTCTTGTTTGATAACTTACTTATCTGGTAAATAGCCGTGTAAGTGGGTCAATGTACGGCTGTTATCAAAATAATACTATAGAAATACGAAATAAGCCATGGGGACCATCCGCTTAACATCCTGACCACACGGGCTTAATCTGCAATAAAAACCTGTTGACTTATTCCTTACCTAATATGCATAATAGCCTATTACATTTTCACTCAAACAAAATAGAACTCCAGATAAACTTAAACCTAAACATACCTTTGCACATGAAACAGCCAGGTGCTTGGTAACCTTAAGCTCGTCGCATCAGAAAGGGCTCAACGCAAAGCGGGAAGGGTGGTCACCCTATGTGAAGCCCAATCTTCCATGTCATGTCAAAAGAATAATCAGAAGAGTGAAAGAAAAACTTTTTGATGCCACTATCCCTCTCTCCATTGCAGGGAGTATAAACAAACTCTTCACAGTTGAGTGTCTCCTCTCAAACTACCAAAATGGACCTTTGGTCAAGAAATGGAGATGTGAAGTGTGACATTGTTATCATCATCATCATCATCATCTTGTAAATAAATTAAATATATAAATAAATATAAATTATTGTTTAGTGTTCAACATACAAAGTTTGTAAGAATAACATCATTTTGTAAATTGCCTTTGATATATTGACTGTTATTGTAAAAAGTTGAAGGTGCAACATAAAAAAAAACACCTGAAAAGTCAGTCATAGTCATGTAATAATTTAGTTACCATTTACAGTTAAAGGGATCAGTTCTAGTGTCAGATGTTTGCTTTCTTATCAGTACAATGGTAATAAATGACTGGTCTTTCTCTTGGGGTAAAAACTTTTATTACGCTCAATAATAACATAATTTTCACTTTTAATAGTAAAAAAAATAATAATTTAAGAGCATTTTTTTCAATCCTGCAAGGAGCTGCAACAAATACTCAACTGATCAATTGTTGCATTAGTTGCAGTCCTGAAGCGTTAGACATTTCTGCAAATAGACAGAAAATAAAACCTGTCTACTTTCTCACATCCAAACATGACTGTCTCTGTAAATTCTTTGAATGAGTATGTCTTCCTCAGTTAACCCCAGATAACACACGTACATCTGCAAGATGTCTGTTAAGGATATCTAGATCTGGAAAGCATCTGATGTGTATAAACATCTGCCAGACATTTGTAAGATGTCAGTTTTACATATATTCTAAATCATAAACATCTTAAAGACATCTATTTGACATCTGATAGGAAACATCTAATAGTCGCATGCAGATGAACAAACTACGTCTTTCAGATGTAAATGCAGATGTCAAATAGACATTTCCGAGATGTACGTGTGTTATCGGGCAAATCTCGCCTATCGGTATTCAGCAAGTTTGTCTGAGATGCCAGATGCCTCGCCTTGAATGAGGATCAGAGTAAACAGCGGCAGTCAAGATTTTTTGGTTCCCATTCCAGAATTGCTGAAGGTTTGCCACATCCTACTGGTGATGGAACTGCAGTTATGGTAACGTTTACTGACCTGAATGGCATGACCCACAGATTACTTGAGCTTTTTCAGAATTGTAGTGCTCAGTCTTGCTACAAATTCATGCCAGTTTCTTTTGAAATAAAGCAACGGTCTGAGCAGGGTTACCAGGTTTTCAGAACAAAACCTGCTCAATTGCTACTGAAAATGAGCAATCGTGTTTCGAGGGGGTCCCCCCATTAAAAATCGCATTCAGTTGGATAAAATTTTTTGTCGGGGTTCCCCTGGTAAATTTGCATTTCAGGGGCTAAATATGGTGTTATTGCGGTCAATTCAACCTGTGGACATCAAAAACAACCCACGGCAACCGTGTTAAAGTAGCCCAATTCCACGCGAAAACAGCGGACTTGGCAACATTGAGTCTGAGAAACCATGCTCATCATCAACTTGTGAGTCACTGTCAACTTCATCCCTGTCAAAACTACAAATTAATCAAAATCCCTGAAAATCTTGTGTACATGACGAAGAGGTACCACACTTATGTTCTTTTCCAGAGGAAAAAGGACGACTACATAATCAGCAGGTACCATACTAATGCTCTTTTTCAGAAGAAAACAAAAAACTACATGGGCAAGAAGTGCAGCACTGATTAAAAAATGAAGGACTACATGGCCAGAAGATATACAACTGATTCAGAGTTTAGGTCACAACTGAAGTATCTCAGTTTAGGAAACTAAAGTATCTCTCCGATGCGGGATTCCACATTGTTTATAAGTTATGATGTGCATTAAGAATCAAAAGAAAACGCAAACCATACATTCCTTCAAGCCAGGATCCACCCAAACATGATGCTACAAACCTGCTTGTTTCCAACAGCTTAATGCAAATGGTCATATCCGTATCTGCATTTCAGTGTCAAATTCTGCATGGTTCAACTTACATCTGCACAGATTGTCACAGGACTATTTTTCCAAATCAAGTCAAGATGTGTAATAGAACACGATACGTCACAAATGTTCAAACTGCAGCCTCTTGCTTAACCGGGAAATATGTTCAGGCTTGTGACAGTGCCTGTTCAGTTTCTTGTGCAGTTCCAGAAGAAGAGACAGGAATGGATCTGCCACACTTGAGGAGAGGACCCATGCCTTCTATTGCAGTGCCAAACAAAATTGAATTGCCTCACAACCCTACAGAACTGCTTGAGTTGAATGTACCAACAGTTTATCACCAGAATTGTTCCATTTGCAAAAATAGTGACATGCCCAAAGGACAGCAAAGAGCAGTGCATGGTGCTGTTGTGTGTGTGCCCTCTGAGGTGGAGAAAATGGTCAACGGTCTGCCAAGGCCCACCTGCTACAGATAAAACTGAAAAGACACATCAGGTTCAGAAGATACCAACACTTCTATGCAGTAAATATCCACAATATGCTAGCAGCTTTGTATTCTGAATGCATCGTTAAAGACATCTTAACAAGTGACACTGCCACATTTAAAATCTTGCAAGAATGGAAATGTGTTTTGTAGATATGGGTTCCCTAAACTACTCATGTCAAGGACCACCATCACCTGTCCACAACCACAGTGTTCTGAAGACCAAAACTGCTCAGATGGAAAGAAGGCAAAACAGGATGCTGTTGGAAAAGCAATGAATGATGCCAGGATGAAACTCAAGCCATTGTGGGATTTGTTAAATGATCCCCAGGGTTCCTTTGACAACTTGTCAGACCCACTGACCAAATGTAATCTGTCCATGGATGATTACAGTACTTATGTTCAGACATTTTCCACTTCAAGTGTGATTTTGCTGAAGCGTGATCAAAATGAGGCTTGGGTGAATGGATCAAACCCAGATTTGCTGAGGGCATGGAACAGCAACATGGACATTCAGTTTGTTCTGGACTCTTACAGCTGCAATATGTATATGCTGTTCTACATTTCCAAACCAGAACATGAAATGAATGATTTCCTGAAGAACGTGATCAAGGGTATTCATAAAACCAACGTAAATGGAGAGGACGTAAATAAACACATAATGCAGGGCTACTCCAAACACAGGCAAGTGAGCGCTCAGAAGTCTGTTGCATGAACACACAGGTTACCAATGAAGAACTGTTCGCGAAGCGTTGTATTTATACCGATGGATGATGCCCTGAAGATGAGTTTGCCCCTTAGTGTCCTACACAACAAAGATCCTGATTCAGAGGATGTTTGGATGTCAGCAAGGCCTCAAACACTGGAGTTCAAAATGTTGTGTCTGGTAGACTTTGTGTCGAATTACTGTGTTGTATATGGTCGGCAAACTAAAGGAAAGAATGTCCACTGACTGCTCAATGATATGGAATTTATCACCATCTGAATGCTTGGACAGCGTTTGCGCATGAAATTGACATTGATCTCTTAAGAGTGTATTGCGGAACAAGAAGACATCGATCAAAAAGATGAACAAGATGATGTCTCGGAATACCTGCATGAAGATGGAGTCGTACCACAGATAGAGGCACCACAGATGACTACCGAATTTGTGAGGAAGATGTTTAGGAGTCTAAATGAGACATAGGCACCATTTCCTACATTGTCCACCAGTGGTGTCAGAAGCATGTGTGGGGTCATAATCCAAGCATTTTTTTTTACCTTGTGTCAGGCTGCGCTGGTTGTGGGAAATCACACGTCATCAAGTACATACACACCGAAGCAACCAAGTCAACTCTCTCGACTCCAGAAAGAAGGGGATCTCTACGTCTCTATGGTGCTGTTGTCTGTGTTTACTGGAACAGCAGCATTCAACATCTCTGGTAAAGTGCTGCATTCCCTTTTAAAACTGCCAAGGAGTCTGAAGCCGCCCTATCAATGATTTAGGAATGCCTTAGATGAAGTGAGAGCAGGATTATGTGACCTGGATGTTCTTTTAATCGGTTAAGTATCCATGATTTCAAAGGATCTGTTTGCTTACATAAACTGGAGATTTCAGCAGATCAAATGCAGCAAGAAACCTTTTGAAGGAATCACTTGTCTTGACATAGGTGATTACTATACGCTGCCACCGCTAGGTAATGCCAAACCACTGTGCATGTTTAAAGATGATGTGCTGGACTTCTGGAAGGACAATTTTCAAATCATCACCCTCACAGAGATCATGCACCAGAAAAATGATCCGACTATGAGTAAAGCAGAAGACCGAATCTCTTAGGGAAGATGATAGAGCTTTGTTACTCCAGGCTGTGAAGAAGCCTGCGTAATGCTCTGCACATATTTGCCACCAATAAAGAAGTTCACAAGCACAACACTGAGACCGTACAGGCCCTTCACACTGACATTATAACTATTTATGCCAAAGATTATTAGAAAGACCCAAAAACAGCAGGAATGAAGAGACTTAACAAACCTGTAACTAGAAAAAAAGGACAATTTACTTGACACCATACAAGTTGCCGTGGGTGTCTGGATGTAGAAGACAGAATTGTTAATGGATGTTTTTGAAAAATTGCAAACATACTCACCAAAACAAAAGATGGAATTGCCACAGTAGAAATGCTATGACTTCAACTCAACAATCGGAACGCTGGTCAGAAACATTGCCAAAAAGTAGGAGGTGAAGAAGATGTTGGCTACACATTAAAGACTTTGATGACAAGAAGATATATGTTGATCTTGAAATTACAGCCTCTTTACAAACCATGAGAAGTGCAACAGTAGAAGAAATCATGCCATTTCTGCAGCACATAAGGGAGAATAGGCAGGAACATACACTTACCATCGTTCATCACAACACAAAAGAACTGAGACCCCACAGAGGATATCAGATGCCATCATGAGCTGCAACTTCGTCGGATCTCAAATTGGAAGGATACAACTTATTTACACCCAACAGACATGTCTCCTACACAATGCATCAAGAAATTGAAAAGAAGAATGGAGGTGAAATCGCAACATATCGCAAAAAGCACATTGAAAATTGATACAAAATGTGACCGATTTGGAGTTTGTCATTGTCAAACAATTGCAGCTGTGTATAGGCCACCACAGTACAGTGTTGAAGATTGCTTGACCAACCTGAAGAGTATGCTGGATTATCTGGACTTTGCACACAACCATCTTGTCTTCAATGAAAACTACCTACGCACTGGGAAAAAAACTATTCTGGAGTTGTTTCAAAATCAAGGCTACAAACAACTGATTACAACAGCGACAACAGAAAAGCACATACTATTGGATCACATTTGTGTTTAAATCTGGACCTCTGTCTTTAAATGCATTTGGCAATCTGCACAAACCATAGAAGAGTTCATGAGTGATTTTAGTCTGGGCGATAGTTGGCGATTACAATACCCAAATGCTAGAGAAGAATACTAATTTTTCTCACCAGTCCATCACTCATATTCCCACATTGATTTCTTTCTCACCAGTAATTCTATCATATCAAATATTTTAGAATCAAAGATCACTCCAATTGTTGTATCCAGAAACCTGAAAATGGAATAGAAGTGAACCTTGTGGCATTACAGATAACTCCCGTACTGCCCCGTGTTTATTTTCATTTTTTTGCCACGTCCGTCAACTAAAATGTTCCGATTGGAGGCCAGGACCAATTAAGAGGAGGAGCACACATGTATATAGGGCATGGTTTAGAGGCGGAGAGAAGGTTCGTCTGACCTGTGCTGGTGAGCTACGTTCCTCCAGAAGGCAGTTCTTGGTGGTGGTTTTACGAAGTGTGCGTATCCGGAAACGTGGACAGAAGGAGGTACTTCCTGTTTTAGCCTGTTGCTCCTAGGCAGTTCACGGAGAAGTGGATGCCTTGTTGACAAGTCGGGGATTGAATAGGAATTTTGCCCCATTCTCAAACCGGCACCGATGTTCCCAAGTCACTTCTAAAGGTCTTTTTGCACACTGGATTCCGAAAATTTCGTATGCGTTTTTTCGGGGTTTTTTTTCATAAATTCGTCACGCACAGACACCTTGCACACTGAGTACGATGTGTATTAATTGATCATTTCCGGAAAAAAAAAAAATAAAAAAAATAAAATTCGCAAAACAATACAAAATGGATTCTTCAAGTAGTGATGATGGTTATTTTGTCCTCTCGCTTCTGCAAAAGAAAAAAAGAAAGAGAAAATATTGGGTCCATCCAGTCCTGAGACTGCAAAGAGAGGAAGGAGAGTTTCACCTCCTGATCAAGGAGCTGCGGGATTATCCTGAGAGATTTAAAGTTTATTTTAGAATGTCAGTGGCTCAGTTTGATCATTTGCTAATGATACTGGAGCCACATATCAAAAAGAATACCACCAATTTTCATGATCCAATTGATCCTGAACAGAGACTGGCAGTTTACCTAAGGTATATGGACCGGACAGACACACACACACACACACACACACACACACACACACACACACAAAGTTGTCAAAAAAATCCAAAAAGTGCGCAATATAGCCTGCGCTATACAGCTATTCCATTTGAATCAGTACATTATTAAATACATTTTCTCGTTCTATAGATATACGTTTTTATGTCAAGGCAGTTTAGTTTAATTTTTGACTATGTCAAATTCATAGGTACGGAGACGGCAGAAACAATAGGCAACAATTTTTTCTTGAAAGAGCGGCCTCTTGTGACCATCATGCTCTCCTACACCCATAAGCAAAATAATTACTGACAGTTAGCAATTTTAGTATTGTTCAATGTCTTTCTCAATTTTGGAGTTCGTTCGTAGCTACGGTGGCTCTGAATGGCCAAAAAGCTACTAAAAACGCTTTCTACGGATGCGGAAAACGCAAAAAATCGAACCCGGTTCGAATTTTTTTATGACGGACGAAGGTTTCGGAGGCAGTGTGCAAATATGTTTGACACAACGTGAGGTCAAATTTATTTTTTAACGTGCGAAAATTTCGGACTCAGTGTGCAATGGCCTTAACAACCCTGCTGCCTGCCAGTTTGGTCAGTGTGCGAACTATCACTTACACGTCACACATCCACACACCCTCACACACTGTGCACTTATCGCTGCCTATTTTTATACTTTTTCCCTTTTTGTTTTTTTTTTGGTGTTGTTCGCATTATTACTGAGTTCGTGAAGTGCAGTTGTGATGCTCAGTGATTTTCCTGTGTCTATATTATTGTTATGTCATTAAAAATCCAAAACGAAAGTTGCATCCAACTCTTCTGTGTTAACTGTGATCGTTAAATGTTTGTATGTGGCGGATGGTTTAGTCTGTTGCTGTCCGTTGAGTTATCTGGGATGAATGTACTTAATGTTAAAATGTGACAAGCATATTCTTGTCTGGCGCCCGAACATAACATAACTAATACAATTGTTGTTTTTTTTTTTTTCTTTTTTGAGGTTTTCTTTGAAACTCAAGTAAAGGCTGAGCGAAGACTGCGTTATGGCGCTCCCTGTCACCTGTGAATCGAGGTTATTCTTGGTTGTGACAGCCAATCACGTTCCAAGCTGTAACCAAGATTCGAATTCGATGGCCAATCAGCGCTCGTATCGCTACCACGATTGTAACCAAGAATCATATTTTTTGGCCAATCAGCGCTCGTATCGCTACCACGATTGCAACCAAGAATCTAAGCCAATCACGTTCCAGGCTCCAACCAACTTTGATATGCTGTGGCCAATCAGCGCGCACATCGCTCCCACAATAACCCCCAACAATGGCAAATATATATAATTGTTTTATATAAATAAACTGTCGCTCAGACTAGCGAATAGTTCAGGTGACAAATTAAAAAAACATATTATTAGAAATCGTCATACATATAGGTAAGTTATAGGTTAGCCAACCAAGAAAAATATAATGTAAACGTAACGTAACATTACGGTTTACTACAGCTTTACTTTGATTCTTACACATTAATGCATCATTAATTACAATCCAATAATAGTGTACATTATGTGGTTGTACTGTACGTGTATTTTGATGCAAACCGCTTTAGCTAAGCATACTTTTGAATGCATGACCTTAACGTGAGGTTTCATATTTATATTTATATAATGGTAAGTTTACCTTGTTATTTTATTATTTATACCTTGTGTGTTTTTTTTATTTTATTTTATTTTATTTTATATTTTTAATTTTTTTTGGCTGGTGTGGTAAATGTTTGTTTTGGTTTATTATTATTTTTCACTATTCAAGCAAGTGTTTGTTTTGTTTTACTATTTATTATTTATTATTTTCACTGTTGAGGTAGATGTTTGTTTTGGTTTACTATTTATTATTATTTTTACTATTTAGATAAATGTTTGTTTTGTTTTACTATTTATTATGTTCACTATATTGAAGTAGATGTTTGTTTTTGTTTACTATTTATTATAATTTTTACTACTGTGGTAAACATTTGTTTTAGTATTTTACTATTTATTATTTTAAACTGATGTGTTAAAATTCCACTTACGTTCTAAATGTTTTATTGACTTCAAAATCTATGCAAATAAAAAGGCTTGCCCTCATATTTTTGTCATTGTGCCTATTTGTGTGCTTATAATATATGTATTTCATAACTTTATATAAATGTAAAGGCCGGCGCAAAATAAAAAAGGAGCAGGCAGAATAAGGCAGAAAATATAATTATATAAAATGTTATAACAATATTATATTATATAAAATATAATTAGATAATTTATATTTATAATAATTTATTAGCCTATAATATATTTTTTATACTGCAAAAAAAGGAGTCAGGTAGGACTGCGTTATTCATATTTGTATCAAATAAATATCAATAAAATAATATAAAAATATCAATAAAAGTTACAGAATAACGGCAAATCTAAGATTTTATATGAATAAATAATTATTGTAAGCAAGCAAAAGTGAAATTATTCATTACAAAAATGTTTATTACTCATTTAAAAAAAATGTTATGTTATAAAATACAATTAAAAGCATACCAATTTAGTTTCTGAACTGAAAAAACAGGTGTCGATTAGGACCGCGTTATTCATAATTTTGTCAACGCACCAAGAAGATGGCTTGAAAAATATATTGCTGGTCAAAGGTTTTTAGTCTTCAAAATAAACCAAGTAACGTTACTTCTGGTGAAGAAGTCAAACAGTCACATTCCATAACAGGTCTGAGCGGGCCGCGAACCCGGGTCGCTGTGCGTCTTCTTGGTTCTTTTACCACGCACGCCAGCCTCGGCGCGAGTGTGGTCGCGTGGTTAGAACTCTGCGTCATCGCACGGACGACCCGGGTTCGGTTCCAGCCTCAGATAGCTTTTTTTTTTTGTGTGTGTTTATTCATTTTTGAGTGTTTTGGGCTACCACCGCTACAACCTAATAAACCTAACACCAGATGGTGTTTTAACACATCTCTTCTGAAAGACCCAGATTTTGACAGTTATTTTAAAAGAGAGTGGGCATTCTTTCTCGAAATGAATGGCACCCTTAAATCATCTTCGTTTCTTATCTGTGGGAAACAGGAAAAGCAGTACTAAGAGAGAAAATAAGCTTTATCTAAAATAATATTGGTTTACAATAAAAAGATGGTAAAAAAACATGAAGCAGAATTGGAACAGAAAATCAAACAACTTCAAGACATCAATATAAATAACCAAACAAGAACCAAGAAATACAAATTAAAACTTGTTGAACTAAATGATCAACAAACTCATACTCAATTTCTGATTCATAGGCTCAGACTACAAGAATTTCATCACAGTAACAAATCTGGTAAATATTTGGCAGACAAAATCAAACAAAACTAAGAAAAAGCAACAATTTCAGTTATTATAGACTATAGCAAATTATATTCTTCAGAAAAAGACTCCCAGCTAATATAAATACAGCCACAATTTAACTTCTTCTCAAACCCAATAAAGATCCAAAATTACCCTCAAGCTACCATCCCCAAATTAAAATTATCGCCAAAGAATTAGCCCACAAAATAGAAAAGGTCACACTATCAATAATACACCCAGATCTAACCAGTTTCATTAAATGAAGACTAGCATCCACCAATACATGCTGACTATTCAACTTAATGTATTCACTTAAAAAAGCAGAAACCATTATAGTCACTCTGAATGCAAAAGAAGCATTTGATAAGGTCAACTGGAAATTCCTGCTGTCCACATTAGAGAGGTTTGTTTTGTGGAGTCACTCATTAATTGGATAAAATTTCTACATACATCACCTTCAGCAACTGTCATCCCTACTGGACTAACATCACATAGCTACATTAGAAGAGTTTAAACATTAAACATACAGCTCAAAATCAGTCTTGACGCAGATTACATATTACTGTATTCACAAATCCCCATCATCATTACAAGAAACAACTATTATTGATTCATTCTCCCATATTTTTCAACTGGAATAAGTCTTATATTATTTCATTGCATCCTAATAGCTTGGGTGTGACCCCATTATTAATTTATTTACAAGGGGAACAAATGTGTATGACACTGAAGACCAAAGCAAGGACAATGTTGAAGGAACTACCTAGATCTAGTGTTTTAGTCCATTTTATTAAACACTGTGTTTTGATGTGAAAGCTTAGATATTAAAGTGTATGAAGGTTCTTACAGAAGTTAGACAAAAATCTCTTGAAAGACAAATCAGATGAAGTGGTTGACCAAACTGCAAGGTTGCAAAAGTTCTCAGGGTAGCTTCTAAGCAACTAAAGGCCTTTCTCACATTGGCTAATGTTAATGTTCATGAGCCCACCATCAGGAGAACACTGAGTAACCATGGTGTGCATGGCAGAGTTGCAAGAAGAAAGCCACTATTGTCCAAGAGGAAATAGCTTGCTAAAGATCATGTGGACAAACCATGTGGACTATTGGATGATGGATAGATGAATGAAACCAAAATAGAACTTACTGGTTTAAATAAGAAGCTATTATGTTCTGAGAATAGAACACACTGCTTTCTAGCTTAAGAATCTTATCCCATCTGTGAAACATGGTGGTGGTAGTATCATGGCTTGGGCCTGTTTTGCCACACAAGACATCTGTTTAAGAACAGAGTCTCAAGAGAATGTGGGTCATGCAGCAAGAAAACAACCCCAAGCACACGTCATTCTACCAAAGAATGTTTTAAGAAGAACAAAGTTAATGTTTTGATATGGCTGAGTCAAAGTCCAGACCTTAATCCAATTAAAATGTTGTGGAAGAACCTAAGCAAGCAGTTCATAGGAGGAAAACCACCAACATCACAGAGTTTAAGTGGTTCTGCACTAAGGAATGCATTAAAACTCCTACATGTTATTGTGCAAGACTGATCAGCATTTACAAGAAACTTTAACTTCAGTTACTGTTGCAAATGGGGGTCACACCAGATACTGAAATCAATGACTCATATACTTTTGCAATGCACAGATATGTAACACTGGATCATTTTTGTCAATTAATAAATAAAATATTTTTGTCTCATTTGATTGGGTTCTTTTTGTCTACTTTCACGATGACAATCTTATGTTTTGGGTCATATTTATGCAGAATTATAGAAAATTCTAGGATATATTCAGATATTTTAAGTGTAGTTGAGATTTTCAAGCTCAGTTCCCATCACTTGTGGGGTACCCCAGGGTTTTATCCTGGGTCCAATGCTATTCTCTCTGTACTTGCTTCCCAATTTCTTCCTTTCTGGCTTGCTTAGAGGATATCGAGAATTGGATATCTTGAAATATCTTTCTACAGTTGAAGTTATTTTGTTTGGCCCTCACCTTTTACATAATTTGAGAACTACGTTGGGCCCTTTTACAGAAAAGCAGGCCTTTCTTTCAGAACATGCTTCACAAATCCTTGTTCAAGCTCTTATTCAGTCCAGGTTTGACTATTGCAATGCTCTCTTGGCAGGTCTTACAGCCAGCTCTATCAAACCTTTACAATTGATCCAGATTGCTGCTGCAAGATTAATTTTCAATGAGCCAAAAAGAACACATGACACACCCCTCTGCATCAATTTGCATTGGCTACCAATAGCTGCTGGCATAAAATGTTTGAGCAAGGTTGTTTCAAGGCATTAATGTTTGCCTACAAAACCAGCACTGGTTCTGCATCCCTTTACCTAAATTCATTACTTCAGACTTATGCACCCTCTAGAAGCTTACGTTCTGCAAGTGAATGATGCATTATTGTGCCTTCCCAAAGAGGCAGAAAATCACTTTCACTGACTTTTACCTTAAATGTTCCCTCTTGCTGGAATGACCTACCCAATTCAATCCGAGCAGCTGAGTCCTTAGCCATCTTCAAGAATCGTCTTGAAGAACATTGCTCTTTTGTTGATTTGGATTGCTTCCATTGTCCTCATTTGTACGTCACTTTGGATAAAAGCGTCTGCTAAATAACTAAAAGTAAATGTAAAACATCCCTGAAAAGGTAATAAATATGGGATACATTTTTGATCCTGAACTTAAATTTGACAAACAAATTAAAACTCACTAGTCTGAGCCAGTTTCTTGCAGCTTAGGGGCCTTTGAAAGCTTATAGGTTTTCTCAGTTTTAATGACTTAGAGTTCATCATTCATGCTTTCATCTCAACCAGGCTGGATTATTGCAATGCCCTTCATGTTGGAATTAACCAGTTTTCATTATCACGCCTACAATTGGTTCAGAACTCTGCTCTTTGTTTTCCCACAGGGGCAAAAAAAGGAGCACCCCTGTGTTGATGTCACTTCACTGGTTACCTGTTAAATTTAGTTGATTTTAAGGTTTTAGTCTTTGTATTTAAAGCACTTCATGGTCTTGCCCCTGCTTACATTTCAGATCTCCTCTAATTATACTCCCCTATGAGAACACTTAAATCATCTTCTCAGATGTTACTGACTGTCCCAAAATCTTGTCAAAAAATTAGAGGGAATAGGGCTTTTCGGTTCTTGGTCCTATGCTCTAGAACTCTGCTGTCCATCAGATCATCCCCTTCATTATTTTCTTTTAAATTGTCTCTTAAAACATATCTCTTAAAACATTAACTCGAGTATACTCTGTTGTTTGTTTCGTGATGTTCGCATGAACAAAGGATTTATATTGTATATGTCCCAATGTCTTTTGGTTGTGCAGCACCTTGGTCAGCCATCGTTGCTTTTAAGCTGCTGTATATAAAAAACTTGACCATGACCTTCTTATTTCTTTAGTTTATAAAGTTAATTTAAAAACATGTTTGGAACATTTTTTAGTTTGTTAAAGTTTTTATTTTTTGAAATAATGACCAATCTGTCAGCGGCAGATCAATTTAGTCTTCGCAAGTCTTTAAAATCTATAGATAGGCACTTTAAGCACATCACAGATAAACTTTTAACCCAGATAAATGTGTGCTATTATGTGCATTCAAAAGTAATATGACTAAAGATTTTCACGAAAGAGATTTAAAAGCACAAGGGGAAATGCACACACCAATCTTTCAATAAATGCAAATACTATAACTAAATTACGTTAAAATCAACAGATATGGTTACAAATAAGGTTTCCAAATTAATCTCATAAAACACACATTGAGTCCATAAAGTCACACAGAAGGCACTCTAGCAAATCTATGGCATTTCTTTCTGGATTCAATGCTCTGTGTGAAGGGGGACAATTGTTTCTTACATGGCACAAGTTGGCTGGCCACTACACTATGCTAAAGTTGAACAAATGTGCAAATAAAAAAGGGAACTGGAAGAAATAGATAGCAAATTGATATCAGTGATGCGGTTACTCCACTGCATGGATCCTCATGTGTAGCTTCAGGTGACTTTTACACCTGTTATGAGGCTTTATCACACCTGTTACGAGGCTTCTCTCTGCTGTGTATCTTCTCATGTCTTTTCATATTTTCTAACTGACTGAATGTCTTGTCACAGTATGAACACTTGTGAGGTTTTTCTCCAGTGTGAACTCTCTGGTGCAGTCTTAAATGTCTTCCTGTAGAAAAAGTCTTCCCACACTTAAAGCACAAGTGCTCTCTCACAGCAGTATGAGTTTTCTGATGTACATGTAAATTCCTCAACTGTGAAAATTTCTTTCCACATACAGAGCAGGAATGTGGTTTCTCATTCGTGTGAACTGCCAGGTGAGCTTTCAGACCTGATGACCAATGAAATGTTTTGCTGCACTGATCACACTTGAATGGCTTCTCTCCGGTGTGGATCCTCATGTGAGAAGTAAGACCATGTTTGTATGTGAAACTCTTCCCGCACTGATCACACGAGTGTGGCTTTTCTCCAGTGTGAAGCCTCATGTGTCCTTTAAGATGTGCTCTTTGCGTGAAGCTCTTTCCACATTGGTCACAACTAAATGGCTTCTCTCCAGTGTGAACTCTCACGTGATTCTCAAGGCTCTCTTTGTTTGAGAATCTCTTTTCACAGTGATCGCACATGAATGGCTTGACTCCGGTGTGGATCCTCATGTGAACCTCGAGAGCATTTTTATGTGCAAATCTCTTTTCACATGTATCACATGCGTACGGCTTCTCTCCTGTGTGAATTCTCATGTGTACTTTAAGGTTTGCTGATTGTTTGAAACTCTTCCCACAGTGATCACACGGGAACTGCTTCGCTTCAGTGTGAACTCTCATGTGAAACTCAAGATTTTGTTTGTTTGAGAAACACTTCCCGCACTGATCACATGAAAACGGCTTCTCTCCAGTGTGGATTGCCATGTGCTTTTTAAGGGATCCTTTTTCTTTGAATTGGTTTCCGCATTGGTTACACGTGAATGGCTTCTCTCCGGTGTGAACTCTCATGTGACACTCAAGGCTTTGTTTGTGTGAGAAACTCTTCTCGCACTGATCACATGGAAATGGCTTCTCTCCTGTGTGAACTCTCATGTGTCCCATAAGGTTTCCTCGTTGTCCAAAACCTTTCCCACACTGATCACATGTGAACGGCTTCTCTCCAGTGTGAACTCTCATGTGGCACTCAAGAATATTTTTGGTTGAAAATCTCTTATCACACTGATCGCACATAAATGGTTTCTCTCCACTATGAAATTTCATGTGAAACTCAAGAGAGTGTTTGTGGGGAAAACACTTCCCGCACTGATCACATGTAAACGGCTTTTCTCCAGTGTGGATTGCCATGTGTTTTTTAAGGTTAGCTTTTTCTGTGATTTGAAATCCACACTGATCACACGTGAACGGTTTCTCTCCAGTATGAACTCTCATGTGACGCTTAAGACTATGTTTGGCTGTTAAACTCTTCCCGCACTCATCACACCTGAACGGCTTTTCGCCAGTGTGCACTTTCATGTGACGCTCAAGACTACCTTTGGTTGTGAAACTCTTTCCACACTGAGTGCAGGTGGTAGATTTCTTGGCTATTCTTTTCTTTAAAAATGTCTTTTTAGTCTTTGAGTGACTCAAAGGTTTTTCTCCAGGTTTGACATGATGCTCCTCCTCCACTTCACTCAGTTCTTCACTCTCCTCACTCTCTTCCATCAGATCTGAAATAATAAATAAAGTCACTTTAAATAAATATTTAAAGAGCAAAATATGAAAAGGAGTCATAATATGTTTTTCTAAAGCTAAAGGGACCTTAACTTATGTTAGAATATGTATAACATATTTTTTACTAATTGCAAAAACTGAAAAACAAAGTATACTGATTAGCCAGTAAAATAATCAATGATTAGTCAATTAATCGTTTTAATAATCGTTAGATTATTCGATTATCAAAATAATCGTTTGCTGCAGCTCTATTAGTGGTCAAATATCAAAGGTAGAGTTAGGGATGTAACGATATAGGATTTTTCCTTACTGTGGTAAAGAAGCAACAAATCGGGTTTGGCGGTTAATCAAAGCCTAACTATTTTTAACTTTGAGTGTGGTTTGTGCGCCAACAGTGCACTTTGGTCAACGCAGCAACAAAAAGTCCTCACACGACGCAAGCCATTGAAATAAATGTTTTTTCATAGCGCAGCGCATTCCACGTCTTATGTGAAAGGGCCTTGTAAATGAACACGTAAATGAATAATAATTAAGCAGTCTTCTTTATTATTAAAACAGCTAATTATATTAATGATAATAACATAAAATAATTATCTTTTGAGTTTAATAGGAATTATTGAACAGTTTTCGTTATCTTTTGTAGCCCATTCCAATAAATTATTAAAATAACAACCTAAACAACTTTGATTCCTATGTCTTTAGATGTTGTTTTTTGGGTAACAGTCCATGGATACAAATGCACTCGTCCAAACGCAACTTGTTGAAACTTAATTTATTGTGCAAAAAATGACTTACAAACGATGACAAAAACTGTTTCAGAATTTCTATTAAACTCAAAAGATTTCGGAAAAAAAAAACAAAAAAAAAAACACCAAAGTTATAGAAATAAATATCATTTAATTTTATTTTTGTCAGGGGCACTCAGGGCATGTGGTTTATTTTGGTTCATTTTCCTGACGACGACCAACGCTTGTTAACCAATCATTAATCGTTAACTGTCAAAAATTAGGACCTTAAATTAGACTTAAAATTAAATGAGAATTCAGTACATGTGCTACTATTTGCGGAAACATCAGAACTGTAAGAATTAACAGGTTTGGAACCTGTTTATACTGTCATTTTTGGGAGAGCTATCCTTTTTTGCTTGAAAAATAAAACAAAAAACAGTGCTGTAAACTATATATTTGAACTTTATTTAAATGTGATGAAGTGATCGATGCTTTCGATGTTTGTAACCAAATGTTTCTGGTTCCCCATTGATTCCTATAGTATTTTTTCATACTATGGAAGTCAGTGGGGCCCAGGAACTAGCCACTAATATTCTTCAAAATAAGTTTTTTGTTCAACAGAAAATAGCAACTCATACACGTTTGAAACAATATGAAGGTGACAGAATTTAATTTTTGAGTGAACTATGGCTTTAACAACAACTTTGTCACATATACACTGTTAACACAACCAGTGAAGTCCAGCTTTCTACTGAAGTATGTACTTGCTCAGTTTTCTTTACAATAAATCTGGTTGTTTTAACCAAGATTACGCTGCATATTTTTTTAACCACATTTAATTTTCCTGTAACAGGCTAACATAACATTTCCAGTTTATTTCTTTTAATTCAAATGGAAGTTTTCCAACTTTGAAAATTCACAGAATTGTGCATCCCTAATCAAGAATGAAGAATAAACACCAACCTATTTGTTCCTCAGCATCTGGATCACTCATCTTCTTGCTGTTCTCTTTAATAAACTCAGCCTTTGCAGATTTCAGCTCTTCCAATGCTTTGACGCTCGTCTTCGCTCGTGAACTGATGGGAATCTTTCAGCATTTATTCCAGAACTGCAATGGGAGGAGATTCACTGATGATGAATTCCAGATCTGCCCAAATCAAATATAAGAGTTACTGAGTTAGTTTTTACTGTTAAAGACCAGATGTCAAATTTTAGTGTCTGCAACAAATTGTTTTTTTATTTAAAAATGAAACCGCATAGTTATTCTGTACAGTACAATATATAAATTATATAAAAGAGCATCATACTAAATGTTACTATATTTTTATTATATTTTAAATTATTAAATATATCTTGCTGACAAATAAGTACAACCTAGTCAATTAATAATTATTTTTGGGTTGCACCATGATCCTTAAATACAGTGTTTGAATATGTAATTGAATGATTCTTGTTCTACATATGTACCTTTATGAAGAGTTCAAATGCAAAAGCCTCCAACTCCATACTAACTGACAAATGTAAGCATATAAATCTGTATCGTAAAGTAACTGGTGCTAATTCACACATTTTTCTTTTGAATTTTAACACTGTGTTTCTAAATTATTGGCAGATTTATAGAAAAGTAGTAAAGAACTGTATGAAAAGCATATGAAAAGCCTTCTGTTGACACCAATGAAATTAGCTTTAAGTGGCCATTTACAGGAGATCTGAAGACATCAGTGTAATAAATGAGGTGAAAACAGGAGCCATTGATATGAACATGAGTCTTTTAGCAGCTCTGTTAATATTGATGAGTCTCAGACTATCAACAGGATCATCAGCAGATCATTTCACTTTATTCTGAGTGTTTGCTTTTAGAAACTGATTATTTGAGTTGGGATATTATGTTCTACTTATAATCCTATACTTCTCTCAGTATGACATAAATAATGCAAAAACAAGCACTAAACCATTATCATTCGACCACTACAGCTAAATAACCACAGCAGCATGTCCATATGAATATATTTCTAGTAAATATATTCATTGCAATAAAGTAACTTAAATGTCCAGCAATACAAAGCACCTTAAAATAGTAATATTTCCAGCATCAAACGAGTATTAAATGTCTTACTCGTTATAAGCTCAATGTATTTATCTGTTCCAGTATATTTTTACAAAGTAAAGTAACTAACAAAATCGGTCCAAAGATGCCACATGAGTAGAAATAAAAGCTCAAAACTTGAGATGGATTCCCATCAATTCCCCTTAAGGATCTCGAACTTTTTTCCTCACATGCTCGCTGCACTAAATGTTTACTTCATTAGGAAGACGCCAAGAAAACGACGAACAGGTAGCGCTGTGCCCGATCAACACAATACAGAAATAAGTCTGTAAAATGTCGCTTAAACAAAAACAAATGAAGTGTGTTTGATCCATGTGTAAACGTGCTCACCTCTGAAGACTGGCGTCGACTGAATGAGGGGGAGGCGCGAGCTGTGACGCCATCAGCCGCCAACAATAGACAACCAAAAGTCAGGCTGTTGTGAAAGCTTTTCCAAAAGAATTAATATTCCTTACAAAAAACCATATCTTATATATTAATGAAATAACAATAAAACCCTCTCTACTATTGGACGGTATTAGTATATATGATAAAAAATGCATGAATAAACATATTCTTCGGATTCTTCAACATAAAAAACAAATCGCCCCAAGAGGAAAACCCTATTGGTCAACATTAATACAAGATATTAACTGGAAAAAAAAACATGGCTTCTCCCTTATAAATATGTAATTCCAAACAAAGCAAAAGAAATCAATTTTACAATTCTACGTAAAATATATCCGGTTAATTCTTTTGTTTCCAAATTCACTGATATGGCCGATAATTGCTCTTTTTGTAAAAAAAGTGAGGAAACTTTATCCCATCTTTTTTTTTTTTTACATGTGAAATATCCCAAAGATTTTTGGTTAGATTTATATAATTATTTAAATAAATCGCCATCAATGAAACATTTCTTTGATTTAAAAGATATTATTTGTTACTTCTAACCCCAAAAATAAAAATGAAGAATATATATATAACTTTTTTATATTATATGGTAAATTTTTTTATCCACAAACAGACATTTCTAAAATCTTCCCCCTTATGTGGTCCTTTTTTGACTGAAATTGACTCTCTACTTAAAGCTATACGTTTATCTAATAATAAAAAAATTTGTAAGTTGATAGAAATATATGACAATTTCATGCCTTTCCAGTAATCTAATTTCATTATTTCCCCTTCTTTTCTTTTCTTTTTTTTTTTTTAACTCTCTGTAATTTCTGTACAAATGTTTCAATTGTATGTATTGTATTCCTGTTCTTTGCATTTATTCCTGAATTTTCTGTATATTCTTTCTTCATCTATTAATAATAAAAAAAAAAAAGTCATGCTGAAAATTTACTCAAGATTATTTTGGAAAGACATGGAATTCTATAGTAACAAAAAAATGGAATGTATGATAGACATTTGTGTATTTGATATGCTTTTTACACAGAAAATGAACATTTGAATTGTGGAGAGTGGCATATTGTACATTTGTTTATTTTGGGCTCAATGTAGACCAAATTTTTCCCATTTTATTAATGACTTTAAATTGTATGTAAATCTCTTGGAACAAACAAAAAACAAAAAAGCACTGAAAACGTGTAATGCTCTGAAAGTATTAAAATGTATGTAATTTTATTTTTATTTATGTATGTCTTTTTCTTTTTTTGTTTCTTTTTTTCCCTCTCTGGCAGCTAATGTTAATCTGACATTTGAAGAATTATATTCTAATGGTTTCACAGTTCATAAATAATGAGGGGTATCTACTTACATATAATGAATTTTTAGAGAAATTGTGTATTCCAATACCTCCATGTGAATACAGTATGTAGTTGATGCAATATTAGCAGGATTTGTAAGACTTTTTCAGTGAATCTAAGCCATCAACATTTAAATTATTAAATGGCATTGATATCAAAGATATAAAAAAATGCAATAATACATTTTTTAGATGTTTGATTGTTTTACATCTTTTTTTCCTCTCGAATGTATGTATGTGAAATACTTTTGGATTGATGTTGAATATTTGTTTACTATGTTGAGTGGATCTAAAAATTAATATAAGGAAAAGAGATGTTTAGAAAGAGATAAGACTCATATTTTTATGCTCAATCTCTTAATATTATTAGGTAATTTCTGTATACACAAGTGTAAATGGTCAGAAAGGAAGCCCAGCATTTCTCACTTCAAAGTTGATTTAAGGGTGTATTTTGAAACTCGTCAAGGACTTTCAAGGCGGAAAGCAACCAAAACTGTGAATATGCTCAAAAAAAAACTAAACTCCTCCCTTCTATTATGATCATTAATGTATACTTCCTTGTTATTTTGTTGTTATTTAATTTTATTTTTGCCCCTTTCTAAAAATGTGTACATTTTGATTGTAATATTTTTATATGTTTTGATTGTTAATTGTTCAGTATTTTCAATAATAATAATAATAATAAAAAAGGTTGAAAAGATCTTATTTTCAGTGATCTTTAATTTACAAGCATAATTTCCCCCCACATAGTTATATAATTTGATTTACTGTGCAAAAATAAATATTTGATAATTGAGCAAAGTGTAGTATTATTTTGGCTAGTCAGTTATTTATTGAGAAAGGAATACCTTTTAAATATGAGCATTTTTGTTACACTATAAAATGTGCAATTTATCTACAATAAAATCAAAGAAGTGTATTATAAAATGAAACATCGATGCTATCCTACAATAGGATTCTTCCTACCCAGCAAAAACTCATAGAAACTACGTCAAAAAGACGACAAAAGTGAAAAGTGAAAGACGAAAAGACATCTTTTTCAGGTTGTCCAAAAGACATCTATAAAAAGACGTCAAAATTACGTCTAAATGTAGTTGTAAAGTGAAAGTAAATAGACGTCTTTTTCATGTCTAATTTCAACCGTGAATTCGTGATTATATTTATTTCATATTCATAATTACTGTCAAAATAAAACACGAAAGAATACCAAACCATTTATTGACACATTAAATACATCTTTCATGTAAGAAAACACTTTCCTGATCACATCTTAAGCCTGCATTTGATCAAACATACCATAAAAAAAACAGTAATATTACAAAATATTACTACAAAAACATTTGTTTTCTATATGAATACATTGCAAAAGGTAGTTTATTTCTGTGAAATACATTTTCCAGTCTTCAGTGTCACAAGATCCTTCAGAAATCATTCTAATATGCTGATTTGCTGCTCAAAGCAATCTGATTATTATCAATGTGGAAAATGCCCAATATTTTGGGGATAAGTCATGATATTTTTCAGTATTTTTTTTTTAAATATAACTTTCAAAAGAGCAGTATTTATTTGAAACAAATAATCTTTGAATGAATGAAAATGTTTATAAAATAGAACAATGACCAACTATAAACATATTAGAACACATTTCACCCAAAAATATAAATTCTGTCATTAATTACTTACCCTCATGTTGCTCCAAACCCATAAGACCGTTTAGTGCACAACGCAAATGAAGATTATTTTTAACCGATGTCTTGTGTACACAAAAAACTGCAATAAAATGACATCTTTATTCAGAAATTGTGTATCTCCAACGCATTTTCACAAAAGCACCATGAAATGGTCAGCTCTCAGACCAACATAACGCTGATGCATAACGGTGCTCTTGTGAACGTGTTATTTTGTGAATACATTTTTTGTGCACACAAAACATTCACATCACTTCATACAACTGGAGTCACATTGGTTAACACTGCATAAGCTGAAATGGAGGGACAATAATTTCTCAAATTTCATTAAAAAGATCTACATTTATGTGTTGAAGATGAACAAAATTTTACAGGTTTGGAACGACATGAAGGTGAGCTGGCCGCTGGCCATTTGGTCGTTACTTAAAAAAATAAAAACCTGAAATGAACAAATGAAAAATGTTCCAAACATATTTTTAAATGAATTAATAAACCAAAGAAATAAGAAGGTCAAAGTTAAGTTTATTTATATGCAGCAGCCTAAAAGCAACGATGGCTGACCAAGGTGCTGCACAACCAAGAATCAGAAAATCAAGAACAAAAACATTGGAACATATACAATATAAAAAGTTTGAAAGTCATAAAACAAAAGAAATAGAACAGAAACAAGTGACAGAGTATATTCAAGTTAAGCAAAAGCCTATGTTTTAAGAGACGATTCAAATTTTTAGACAAGATTTTAGGGACAGTCAGTAATATCTGAGAAGAGTCAGGAGTGCCCAACCCTGTTCCTGGAGATCGACGTTCCTGCAGAGTTCAGCTCCAGCCCTGATCAAACACAATTGAACCAACTAATTAAAAAAACAAAACATTGAAATTGTCACTTCAGCTCTACTTGAAGCAGCTAATCAAGCCCCTCAAGATTGCTTGAAAATACACAGGCAGGTGTGCTGAAACAGGTTAGAAATAAACTTTGCAGGACAGTGGGTCTCCAGGACCAAGGTTAAAGACCTCTGGCCTGATGTGTCCCGGTATTTGTCCTAGGATAGTTTTTTCAGTTCATTTACACTTAATTTAATTCAGTTCAAGTTTATTTGTATAGCACTTTTCACAATACAATTCGTTGCAAAGCAGCTTTACAAATAATGTAAGTTTCTACAATCTATTTAATGACGCTTCCGGCCAGTGCAGGGAGCTAGAGAAATCCAAAGATTACCTTCTACTCATGTTTAGGATTTATAATTATCATGTGAAATGCAACTAAGGACTACATTTTATATTGTTAACGGAGACAGTGGCATTTGAAACTTACGTATGTTTGGGTCCAGTGAACGAATGAAATACTGTAATGAAAGTTGACTCAAACTCATTGTGTGCAAACATGCATAATGTATTTTCCCCTTACCAATTATGTAGTGTATAAATAACTTATATTTTAAAAATGCTTGTATTACGTTTACTATTTTTATAACTGAAATACATTTGTCTTGTGAGACAAATTGACTTTCGTAAAAATATCCGTTTCTCACTTCTGCTCATAACTGATCATGATTTGTTCCATCGACATGTTCGCATTATATTTTAAGAGGTTATTTTACATTTGCACATTATCTTTGCATCAAATAAGATGAAAACATGGGCTTCAAAAATATATAATATGACTAAAGATTTTCACAAAACAGATTTAAAAGCACAAGGGGAAATGCACACACCAATCTTTTAATAAATGCAAATACTATACTAAATTATGTTAAAATGTACAGGTAGAGTTACAAATAAGGTTACTACTAATTTAATAAAACATATATTGAGTCCATAAAGTCACACAGAAGACACTCTAGCAAATATAGTGGGTACGGAAAGTATTCAGACCCCCTTAAATTTTTCACTCTGTGTTATATTGCAGCCATTTGCTAAAATCATTTAAGTTCATTTTTTTCCTCATTAATGTACACACAGCACCCCATATTGACAGAAAAACACAGAATTGTTGACATGTTTGCAGATTTATTAAAAAAGAAAAAACTGAAATATCACATGGTCCTAAGTATTCAGACCCTTTGCTGTGACACTCATATATTTAACTCAGGTGCTGTCCATTTCTTCTGATCATCCTTGAGATTGTTCTACACCTTCCTTTGAGTCCAGCTGTGTTTGATTATACTGATTGGACTTGATTAGGAAAGCCACACACCTGTCTATATAAGACCTTACAGCTCACAGTGCATGTCAGAGCAAATGAGAATCATGAGGTCAAAGGAACTGCCTGAAGAGCTCAGAGACAGAATTGTGGCAAGGCACAGATCTGACCAAGGTTACAAAAAAAATTCTGCTGCACTTAAGGTTCCTAAGAGCACAGTGGCCTCTATAATCCTTAAATGGAAGACGTTTGGGACGACCAGAACCCTTCCTAGTGCTGGCCATCTGGCCAAACTGAGCTATCGGGGGAGAAGAGCCTTGGTGAGAGAGGTAAAGAAGAGCCCAAAGATCACTGTGGCTGAGCTCCAGAGATGCAGTCGGGACATGGGAGAAAGTTGTAGCAAATCAACCATCACTGCAGCCCTCCACCAGTTGGGGCTTTATGGCAGTGTGGCCCGACGGAAGCCTCTCCTCAGTGCAAGACACATGAAAGGCTGCATGAAGGACTCCAAGCTGGTGAGAAATAAGATTCTCTGGTCTGATGAGACCAAGATAGAACTTTTTGATTAATTCTAATTCTAAGCAGTATGTATGGAGAAAACCAGGCCCTGCTCCAATACAGTCCCAACAGTGAAGCATGGTGGTGGCAGCATTATGCTGTGGGGGTGTTTTTCAGCTGCAGGGACAGGACGACTGGTTGCAATCGAGGGAAAGAGGAATGCGGCCAAGTACAGGGATATCCTGGACGAAAACCTTCTCCAGAGTGCTTAGGACATCAGACTGGGCCGAAGGTTCACCTTCCAACAAGACAATGACCTTAAGCACACAGCTAAAATAACGAAGGAGTGGCTTCACAACAACTCTGTGACTGTTCTTGAATGGCCCAGCCAGAGCTCTGACTTAAACCCAATTGAGCATCTCTGGAGAGACCTGAAAATGGCTGTCCACCAACGTTTACCATCCAACCTGACAGAACTGGAGAGGATCTGCAAGGAGGAATGGCAGAGGATCCCCAAATCCAGGTGTGAAAAACTTGTTGCATCTTTCCCAAAAAGACTGTATCCAAAATGGCAGTATTAGATCAAAAGGGTGCTTCTACTAAATACTGAGCAAAGGGTCTGAATACTTAGGACCATGTGATATTTCAGCTTTTCTTGTTTAATAAATCCCCAAAAATGTCAACAATTCTGTGTTTTTCTGTCAATATGGGGTGCTGTGTGTACATTAATGAGGAAAAAAAATGAACAAATGATTTTACCAAATGGCTGCAGTATAACAAAGAGGGAAAAATTTAAGGAGGTTTGAATACTTTCCGTGCCCACTGTATATGGCATTTTTTTTCTGGATTCAATGCTCTGCGTGAAAGGGGGCAGTTGTTTCCTACATGGCACAAGTTGGTTGGCCATTATGCTATGCCAAAGTCAAACAAATGTTTGGAAGACTGGAAGAAATAGATAGCATTGATGCGGTTACTCCACTGCATGGATCCTCATGTGTAACTTCAGGTGACTTTTAAAAGAGAAACTCTTTCCACACTGATCACACCTGTTATTAGGCTTCTCTCTGCTGTGTATCTTCTCATGTGTTTTCATATTTCCTAACTGATTGAATGCCTTGTCACAGTATGAACACTTGTGAGGTTTTTCTCCAGTGTGAACTCTCTGGTGCAGTTCTAGATGTTTTCCTGTTGTAAAAGTCTTCCCACACTCAAAGCACAAGTACTCTCTCACAGCAGTATGAGTTTTCTGATGTAAACGTAAACTAAACAGCTGTGAAAATTTCTTTCCACATACAGAACAAGAATGTGGCTTCTCATTCGTATGAACTTCCAGGTGAGTTTTCAGACCTGATGACCGATGAAATGTTTTGCTGCACTGATCACATTTGAATGGCTTCTCTCCGGTGTGGATCCTCATGTGATGAGCAAGAATGTGTTTGTATGTGAAACTCTTCCCGCACTGATCACACGAGTGTGGCTTTTCTCCAGTGTGAATTTTCATGTGCACATAAAGATGTGATCTTTTCGTGAAGCTCTTTCCACATTGGTCACAACTAAATGGCTTCTCTCCAGTGTGAACTCTCACGTGATTCTTAAGGTTCTCTTTGTTTGAAAATCTCTTTTCACAGTGATCGCACATGAACGGCTTCACTCCGGTGTGGATCCTCACATGAACATCGAGAGCAGTTTTACGTGTGAATCTCTTTTCACATATATTACATGCGTACGGCTTCTCTCCTGTGTGAACTCTCATGTGTACTTTAAGGTTTGCTGATTGTGTGAAACACTTCCCACAGTGATCACACGAGAACGGATTCTCTCCGGTGTGAACTTTCATGTGAAACTGAAGATATTGTTTGTGTGAGAAACACTTCCCGCACTGATCACATGAAAACGGCTTCTCTCCAGTGTGGATTGCCATGTGCTTTTTAAGGGATCCTTTTGCTTTGAATTGGTTTCCGCATTGATTACACATGAATGGCTTCTCTCCAGTGTGAACTCTCATGTGACGGTGGAGACTTTGTTTGTGTGAGAAACTCTTCTCGCACTGATAACATGGAAATAGCTTCTTTCCTGTGTGAACTCTCATGTGTTCCATAAGGTTTCCTTGTTGTGCAAAACTCTTCCCACACTGATAACATGTGAATGGCTTCTCTCCAGTGTGAACTCTCATGTGACGCTCAAGACGCTGTTTGTGTGAGAAACTCTTCTCGCACTGATCACATGGAAATAGCTTCTCTCCTGTGTGAATGATCATGTGTTCCATAAGGTGTCCTTGTTGTGCAAAACTCCTATCACACTGATCACACGTGAACGGTTTCTCTCCAGTATGAACTCTCATGTGACGCTTAAGACTATGTTTGGCTGTTAAACTCTTCCCGCACTGATCACATGTGAATGGCTTTTTGCCAGTGTGCACTCTCATGTGACACTCAAGACTATATTTGGTTGTGAAATTCTTCCCGCACTGATCACATGTGAATGGCTTTTTGCCAGTGTGCACTCTCATGTGACACTCAAGATTATATTTGGTTCTGAAACTCTTCCCGCACTGATCACATGTGAATGGCTTTTCGCCAGTGTGCACTCTCATGTGACACTCAAGACTATATTTGGTTGTGAAATTCTTTCCACACTGAGTGCAGGTAGTAGATTTCTTGGCTATTCTTTTCTTTAAAAATGTCTTTCTAGTCTTTAAGTGATTCAAAGGTTTTTCTCCAGGTTTGACATGATGCTTCTCCTCCACTTCACTCTCCTTGCTCTCTTCCATCAGGTCTGAAATAAAAAAAAATTCAGTTTAAATAAATCAACATTTAAAGAGCAAAATATGAAAATGAGTCCTGCTGTAGTAACAGAAATAAGACAGCTGCTGTAAAATATTGATTATTCTGTTATATATATAACGGGCCAATCACTGAAGGTGCGATTGTATCTGTTACAATTCCTATTATTCTTCTTTTTCTTCCGTTCGAGTCTATGGCAGCCCATAGAACCGCTTGAGGGAAAGTTGGAAAATTAGAAATTTGGCCACTTGTCCAAAGTTTCAATCATGTTTATGCTAATAATTTTTGAACCCTAGGCTGTTGCTTCAATTTGCATGAAAATTAAACCAGATCATCTTCAGCCCATGCCGACAAAAAATATGGAATTCAAGTTGATTAGTCAAACTGATTTCAAAAACACACAAATGAATTCTATGAAACGCATGAAAAAATGAATGTGAGGCTATATCTCTGCAACGGTTTGGTGTATTGAGACCAAACTTGGTGTGTGTTATAACAAGCATGACCTGAGGCTACCGGCAATGTTTTGGCACAGTGCCCCCTAGTGACCAGGAGATACACAAAAATGGCTATTTTAGCTAAACCTCTGAATGGTTTGGCCAAAAATCAGGAAACTCTTTAGATTCAGTGCATCATGCAGAGTCGAATGATACCCAATCTTTCCACGTCGGCCAATTTGAATTTTGTAGTAAAATGCTATATTTTATGAACGCATTGACACCAGCATGATGCCCTGAAGGAGCCTGAGAAGTTTTGAACCAGCGCCGCCTAGTGGTAAAATCAAATATTCACATGCTTATAACTTTGGGTGTGGATGAGTTATTTTCAAGGGAGCAACCTTTTTAAACTCCTGAATCCTTGCAGAGCCCAGCGATACCAAACATACCAGGCCTTATGGTTTGTGCAATGTTGCATTTTAGCACTTAATAAAACATTTGCCGATATCTTAGAAACCGTTACTCAGATCAACTCGAAACCACCAAAGGAAATTTGAAAACATAGCATTTTTATAACATATTCCAATGCCCAATTGCCAAAATCTTGATAGTAGGTGCCATTAAAATGCAAACAATGTCAGCAGTCTGTCATTTTTTTCTCTTCTCATATATAACAATGCCTATAACTCCAAAACAAAATTAGATATTTTCATCAAATATGACACACATATGTATGGGCAGACTCGAATGACACATGAAAAATTTGGTGAGATTGTGCCTCTTGGTGGTGCTATAAACAAAACATGAAACTGCCATTGACTACAAGAGTATTATGAAATACAATGCTACATTCTTACAAATGGATTGGTGTACCATTTGAAACTTTGTATGTACCATGGAGACCATGACCTGAAAATACTCAAAACGTTTTAACACAGCGCCACCTTGTGGTCAAACGTTATGATGAAATTTCAAATAAATGCTAATAGCTTTCTGTGAATAATAGACTCCTTGGGTCACCCTGAGAACAGTGATACCAATTTTGCCATAGTCAACCAAACTTCCTGCCCGCCATTTTGATTTTCTTTAAAAACCTACTTTTTCGAACTCCTCCTAGACCACTGACCCAATTTTCACCATTACAGACCATGCTGACAATAAGTTATGGATTTTGTGTTGACAGACAAAACTGTTTTCATATACCACAGCAACAAAATTGAGGCATGATGGTAAAATGACAGGTTGTATTTATTATTTTTCAGCCATTTTATCTAAAATCATCCTAAAATGGCTTTAAGTACTCATTGCTCCAGTTGGTCTTATGCTTCCCTTGCCTAGTCCTTGGCCCCATAATTGCTGCTTGCAGCTATATTTTAAATTATTTTTCAGTCAATCATCTTACGTTTAACGGACCACAAAAGGTCTCACCCCCCCTCCCCCAATTACTTACATAGTAGGAAAAACAGTATGAAAAATAAATACTGTGCAAGTCACTGGGGAGGCAACATCTGGTTAATTACATTCTTCCAAATATTTTCCTTTGTGTTCAATAGAACAAAGTTGTTTAATCCCTGCTCAAGCAACCCCCAATTTTGGCATGGAGACATACATTATCTATGTATGTTCCTCTTCAAGGAAGAGCAGGGGAAATGTATCAGGGGAAGTGACAGGGTCGGTTGTGATGTGAAATATTATTGACATTTCACCAGCATATTGGCGGTGAAACAAGAAAACACTTGTAACATCTTTATATATATTTTTTACTTTATTTAAATACGATGAAGTGATCGACACTTTCTTACATGAATGTTCTCTAGTATTATGATTTGGGTTATAACATTTTCAGGACAACTTAATTTTGGAAACATTCAACGTTAGACACAGAGCTTATAGAAGTTAAAGTGTTTCATTTGTACATCAAATAAATTACGTTAAGGGGACAGTTACCCAAAAATGAAAATTCTGTCATCAATTATTCAACCTCAAGTTGTTCTAAAACAATATGAATTTCTTTGTACTCCTCAACACTAAAGAATGTTCGTAACCAAACGTTTCTGGTTCCCCATATTCTTCAGGTTTTTTTGGTCAACAGAAAATAGAAACTCACACAGGTTTGAAACAATATGAGGGATGATGACAGAATTTAATTTTTGAGTAAACTATGGCTTTAACAACAACTTTGTCACATATACACTGTTAACACAACCAGTGAGGTTCAGCCTTCTACTGAAGTATGTACTTGCTCAGTTTTGTTTGCATTAAATCTGGTTGTTTTAACCAAGATTATGCTGCATTTTTTTTTTCAACATTTACATTTCTTGTTACAGGCTAACAATATTTCCAGTTTATTCCTTTTAATTCCAATGGAAGTTTTCCAACTTAGAAAATTCCCAGAATTTTGCATCCCTAATAATGAATGAAGAATAAACACCAACCTCTTTGTTCTTCAGCATCTGGATCTCTCATCTTCTCTGTGTCCTCTTTAATAAACTCAGCCTTTGCAGATTTCAGCTCTTCCAATGCTTTGACGCTCGTCTTCGCTTGTGAACTGATGGGAATCTTCCAGCATTTATTGCTGAACTGCAGTGGGAGGAGCTTCACTGATGATGAATTCCAGTGTGGGAGGAGCTGATCGGACAAAATTAAATATAACAATTACTGAATATAGTTTTATAGTGTCAAAGACCAGATACAATTTTTTAAATGAAACAGCATAGTTATTCTGTACTTTACAATATATAAAGTATATAAAAGAAGCTGATATCATACTAAATTTTATTAAATTTTAAATATTTCTCACTTACAAATAAGTAAAACCTAGACAATCATTAATTTGGGGTTGCACTATGATCCATAAATAGTGTTTGAATATATAATTGAATGATTCTTGTTTTATGTATATGTGCATATATATGAAGAGCCCAGATGCAAAAGTCTCTAAATCCATACTAACTGACAAATGTAAGCATTTATATCTGTTTCATAAAGTAACTGGTGCTAATTCACACATTTTTATTTTTAATTTTAATACTGTGTTTCTTAACTATTGGCAGATTTTTAGAAAAGTAATAAAGAAGTGTATGAAAAGCATTTGAAAGCCTTCTGTTGACACCAATGAAATGAGCTTTAAGTGGCCATTTACAGGAGATCTGAAGACATCAGCGTAATAAATGAGGTGAAAACAAGAGCTATTGACATGAAATAAGAGTCTTTTAGCAGCTCTGTTAATATTGATGAGCCTCAGACTATCAACAGGATCATCAGCTGATCTTTGCTGCTTTGAAACTGATTATTTGATTCAGGATATATGCTAAAAGTTTTCTACTTAAAGAAAATACTATTACTTCTCTCAGTATGACATAACCCCTTATCATTAACCACTACAGCTAAATAACCACAGCAGCATGTCCATATCAATCTAAATATACTTTGATTTTCTAGTAAGCATATTCATTGCAATAAATTAACTTAAATGTTTTGTGTGCAGAAACTGACAATCAAAAAACATCCAGCAATACAAAGCACCTTAAAGTACAATGTTTCCAGCATCATTATCTACATTAACACTTAAGTAATAAATGTCTCACGTAACTCATTATAAACTCAATGTGACATATTTATATCTGTTCCAGTATGTTTATAAAATGTAAAGTAACTAACAAAATTGGTCCAAAGATGACAGAAGAGTATAAATAAAAGCTCAAAACTCAAGATGGATTCCCATCAATTCCCCTCACAGATCTTTTTTGTTAACATCCCTGCTGAAAAACCCCCCCAGCTAAAACCAGCCTAGGCTGGTTGGCTGGCTGGTTTTAGTTTGTCAACCAGGCTGGTTTTAGCTGATCATAGCTGGTTAGCAAGTTGGTTTTAGAGGGGATCTGGCCACTTTCCCAGCCTGACCAGGAAACCACCAGCTAAAACTAGCTGGTTTTAGCTGGGGTTTTTTTCAGCATTGATGCTTGCTGCACTAAATGTTTCCTTTATTAGGTAGTGCTGTGCCCAATGAAAACAATACAGAAATAAGCCTGTAAAATGTTGCTTAAACAAAAACAAATGAAGTGTGTTTGATCCATGTGTAAATGTGAAACTCACCTCTGAAGACTTGTGTCAACTGAACGAGGGGAGGCGCCAGCAGTGCCAGATTGGGTTGACAATTTCAAAAGATCAACAAAACCTGCCCACTTCAACAAAAACCAGCCCAAAATTTTAACCTCCAAAATAATGTGATATAATATAATGTCAATCAAGGTTGATAAGCACTGTTATCTATGCTATGGATAAAAAGGAGTCCAAAAAATGTCCAAGAAATTAACAGATGACTTTAACCCACAGTAAAATGTCCACAATAATAAAATAAGCAAATTTTTGTGCAAAAGGTGCACAATAAAGTGTTTAGAAAGCAATTTATCTGGAATTTACTCTCATTCATGCACACACCCACCAAAAATGCATTATTCATTGACACCCTGATAGCACAAGTACAGATGCATTTACTTATGTAAAACATCTGCAAGATGTAGTTTGCTCATCTGCAATATGGTCAGTGGTGTATAAAGTACCTGAAAGCCATACTTTAAAGTACAGATATCATACCAGAAACTACTTTGGTAGAAGCTGAAGTCAACGTTTAGAATATTACTTGAGTAAAAGTCTTAAAGTATTTGATATTTATTGTACTTAATTACAAAAAGTATTTTTAAAATATTAAACGTACTTAAGTATTGAAAGTAAAAGTGCAAGTAAATGGCAGTTTTACATACATTCTAAATCATAAGCATCTTAAAGACATCTGATAGGAAACATCCAATAGATGTCTTGCAGATGTAAATGTAAACATCAAATAGACATCTCCGAGATGTATGTGTGCTATCAGGGTATATATTGATGTGGAGATGGCTTGGGATAGGTTTAAGCAGAACGTTTTAGAGGTTCTGAATAAGGTTGCACCTTACAAAGAGATAAGAATTAAGCAAAGAACTGAACCATGGATGACAGATAGTATTTTAAAGGATATTAAGGAATGTAATGATAGTTTTAAGGTATTTAAAATGGCTAGAAATAATTATAATTTTGAGCAATTTAAATCTAAAAGAAATTAGGCAAGAGATAAGATAGAAGAAGCTAAAAAATATACATATTTAAAATAAAATTAGATTAGTGATTTGAAGCAGAATTCTAAAAAAATTTGAATGATTTAGGGTACCGAAAAAGGGCTAATACTAAAAGATTGATGTCAGATCAGAAGGAGGTAGCAGACTATTTTAATAGATTTTTTTACTTCTGTAGCTGAAAAATTGGCAAATGATCCTCCAGTGCAAACTGGTACATTTAATGATGAATGAGTATTATGCTAACCATGGTGTTATTTTGGGAAATTTTTTGTTTACTAAAGTTAAATGAACTTAAAAGTAGTAAAACAACAGGAATATATAATATTCCAGTAGAATTTATTAAGGATGCAGCAAATTTAATAACTCTTATGGTTACCCATATTATAAATCTTTTGATTAGTCAAGGAAAGTTTCCTGATGAGTTAAAGGGGGGGTACAATGATGTTTCATATATTCAGAGTTGTTTACAATGTTAAAGAGTTGAATTCTCATGTTAAACATGGCGAAAGTATATAAAAAAAAAATCAGATGAATATCTTTGCCGAAAATCTTACTTCCGGTTTGGTACAAGTTTCGGCAGTTTTTTTTTTGATCGTGGCTGTAATGACGTAGACACTCCTTCTATGAGCATTTCTCCCAGAAAAGCGTGCCCGTGGTGCCTGCGCCAATCAACCTGCTTCATTCGGCTGCACTGCTGCAAGGGATCCACTCAGGAAGAATGTCTCTAAAGAAGTGTGGTTTTAGTTGTAAGGCAAAGATAACTTTGCTCAGCTTCCCAAAGAACCAGCGTTACGTGAACAGTGGATGCAGTTCCTTTTTCCATGGCAGCACTGGAGTTTTGCAAGTGTGTTGACGAACGTTTCATATACAAGGCCCAGTTCGACACTGGATTTGCACATTGTTTGATACTGAAAGATGGAGCGGTCCCAGCTATGAAAGATCCCGGTCATGATTCAGAACTGCAGATGGTAAGTGAAACGGCATCAAATGTCTGTTTTATTGGCAATCCCAGCACGAGTGCTCATAGAACTTAGTTCCACCCACGGCACGCCTCCAGAAGTGTGGCTTTTTTCTGAAAGAAAAGCTGTATCTTTCTTTTAGAACTATGATGAAACTCTTTCAGAGAGGTAGAAACTACCTTCAGTGTTTGGGTCGCTTTCGCTGAAGGTGGATGTTCTGCTTGCGAGGACATGCCCCTCGGCACACTCTGTTCACGAGCCACATTCTTTCTGAAGAAGCCATGGCTCACACCATCCGCTTCCCGTACCGGTCCTTCTACTTCCGGGAATGATGCTGCTACGGTGTGTGTTGGTGGAGAATGGGAGAGATTGAGTGGTTCCTCGCTGCATGAATCCCCGCCATCCTCTCGCCCTGTGTGCTTGTTGATCGAGCTTCTGGATGACTTTGAAAATTCGTCTCAGTATGGACTGGATTTGTTATTCGGGGATCCCGCTGGGGAAGAGGAAGTGAGTGCAGCATTGGAGAGTGGGCCGCTGTCTGAAGCGGATGCGCTAACTGAGATGACCCAGCCCACTCTCCAATGCTGTAGTCACTTCCTCTTCCCCAGCAGGAGCCCCAGCAACCCACACTCTGCGAGGGAACAAGTGTTCGGTTCGACTCCACCTCAGCTGTCTGCCTCATGGCAGGCAGCCACCACATGGTCAATAAAAGAGCAATTTCCTTCTTCTCTGGACTTAATTCCCAGCATGTCAAGGTCTAGGTGGCCGTTATATCTGCTAACCACAACCTGGCGGAAGGCAGATCGGTTGGGAAGCACGACTTGGTTACTTGATTCCTTAAAGGTGCCCGAAGGCTGAACCCTGTCAGACTGCACCTTGTCCCCTCTTGGGATCTATCTGTGGTCCTCCAGGGCCTACAGCTAGATCCCTTTGAGCCCCTTCAGTCAGTCGAACTCAGTGCTCTCTCCCAAAAGATGGCTCTCCTGACTGCGCTCACCTCTATCAAAAGAGTGGGAGACCTTCAAGCCCTCTCCATCAGTGACTCGTGCCTGGCTGGCTAATTCTCACGTTATCCTGAGACCCTGACCCGGATATGTGTCCAAAGTGCCCACCACTCACGTCAGAGATCAGGTGGTCACTTTGCAAGCTATCCATTCTCAGGAAGACGACCCCAATCTCTGTTTATGCAGAGTCCATGCCCTGAGCATTTACTTGGAACATACTGACCTTCTGACCTTCAGAAGGTCAGATCAGCTCTTTGTCTGTTTCAGGGGGCAGCAGAAGGAAAATGCTGTCTCCAAACAAAGAATCTCCCACTGGATCGTGGACGCGATTTGTACGGCCTACCAGACCTGAGGTATACCCTGCTCATTGGAGGTGCACGCTTACTCCACCAGGGGCATCGCAGCATTAGCATGACCAGCGAATGGGACCTCCCTAACAGATATTTGCAGAGCTGCAGATTGGGCTACACATAACATGTTTGCCAGATTTTACAATCTACACATGGAACCAGTCTCCTCAGGAGTCCTGTGCGCAAGCCTTGTGGCACCTAAAGCTGGTATGGTGTCTCCCTCAGTTTCCTGGTGTGAACCCTGAATAACCCATTCCATCATGCCAGCACCCGTTACTTAGCTATGTTCGGCGGAGGAGTGCCTCTGAGTGTGGCCGAGTTGCTATTCAGCTCCTCACAACAGAATGAATGAGCAGAACTTAGCCTCTTATATATGAGGGTTACCATACGTAACCAAGACATTTATTAATAAATAATATGATTATCTCCTTATTTGTGTCCTGGGATAGTATTTTTCAGTTCATTCACATTTAATTGAATTCGTTCACTTCAAGTTTATTTGCATAACACATTTCACAATACAAATCATTGCAAAGCAGCTTTACAGAAAATGTATGTTTCTACAATGAATTTAGTAGGGGTGTGACGAGACACTTATCCCACAAGACGAGACTGGGTTCACGAGACAAGATTTTTAAACTTTTAAAAAAAATCCTGAATAATGAAATATATAGGGAAAAATAGTATTTTATTCAACTGAAAAACAAAAAGTGTAAGTTCATATCAAAATGCACCTATATCTTATGAAATGAAACTTCTATTTTAATAAGTTATATGCAGTAACAAACATGTAAACTAATACCTCATGATTCTAAAATTAAAAAAAACTATTCTTCAATGATTCTGAAGAAAAAAGATAAGAAATCTAACAAAAATAACAATTTACTAGTGATTCGCAATTAATAAAGACTTATTTACTATTGGAATCTCCTGAATGAATGATTCAGTGATAAATACGCTTTTAAATGTGCAGTTGTCGCCACCTCCTGGTGGAAGAGGATAATACTTACAATACATACATGTGTTCAAATATTCACGTTTTGATCACTATTCTAGACATTAAGTGTTTATACCCCAATTATACAATTTTATTCTAGTACTTCTGCTATTTAAGTGCCTGTAACACACAAATATTGATCATTATGAGGTTGAAAGACAGGAATAACAGAGAACAGAGATTGCGAGCTTTTTTAGGATTACTCGTGCAGCTATAATGTAAACACTGCATGTTCTATCACGTTCTCGTGAGACCAGACAGATCTCGCGATGTCTTGTGGCATTCGTCACATCCCTAATATTTAGGTTTAGCTTATCAATGGTAACTGTGTCAAGTTGATGTATATACGGCAGAATTGTAAAGATAAAAATCGATTAATTAATGACACGTAATCAAACAGACAATAAACACTATAACAGCAATATGGTTGCAGTCCAACTTATAGCAAAATTTGGTAGTTCTGTTTCAGGGTTGGCATCTTTTGAGATGCTCTGATTTAATCAAACTTGTGCATCGCATACCATTCCACCAAGCTGGTGAATGATCACAACTTCAGCTGCATCACTATGACACACCCCTTACACCATTGATCCTGACTTCACACAGAGCATGTTCCAGGACTGATCTTAGCAAACTCATCCCGAGATCAATCCCAGGATGTGTTTGCATTCACACAGATGCGCTCTAGCAACTCTATGGCATTTTTTACTGGAATCAATGCTCTATTTGAAAGGGGCAATTGTTTCCTACATGTTTGGCCGCTATGCTATGCAAAAGTCAAGCAAATGTGCAAATAAAGAAGGTAACTGGAAGAAATAGCTAATAGATAGCAGTGAGGAGGTTACTCTACTGCATGGGTCCTCATGTGTCTTTTCAAGTAACTTTTAAAACAAACTCTTCCCACACTGTTCACACAGGCTTCTCTCGGCTGTGCATCTTCTCATGTGATTTCATATTTCCTAACTGACTGAATGTCTTGTCACAGTATGAACACTTGTGAGGTTTTTCTCCAGTGTGAACTCTCTGGTGCAGTCTTAAATGTCTTCCTGTAGTAAAAGTCTTCCCACACTCAAAGCACAAGTACTCTGTCACAGCAGTATGAGTTTTCTGATGTAAACGTAAACTTGACAGCTGTGAAAATTTATTTCCACATACAGAACAAGAATGTGACTTCTCATTCGTATGAACTGCCAGGTGAGTTTTCAAACCCGATGACCAACGAAATGTTTTACTGCACTGATCACACTTGAATGGCTTCTCTCCGGTGTGGATCCTCATGTGACGAGCAAGATCGTTTTTGTATGTGAAACTCTTCCTGCACTGATCACACGAGTGTGGCTTTTCTCCAGTGTGAATTCTTATGTGTCCTTTAAGATGTGATCTTTTCGTGAAGCTCTTTCCACATTGGTCACAACTAAATGGCTTCTCTCCAGTGTGAACTCTCACATGATTCTCAAGCCTATCTTTGTTTAAGAATGTCTTTTCACACTGATCGCACATGAACGGCTTGACTCCGGTGTGGATCCTCATGTGAAACTCGAGTATTTCTGTGTGCGAATCTCTTTTCACATGTATCACATGCGTACGGCTTCTCTCCTGTGTGAACTCTCATGTGTACTTTAAGGTTTGCTGATTGTGTGAAACTCTTCCAACAGTGATCACACGAGAACGGCTTCTCTCCGGTGTGAACTCTCATGTGAAACTGAAGATATTGTTTGTGTGAGAAACTCTTCCAGCACTGATCACATTGAAATGGCTTCTCTCCAGTGTGGATTTTCATGTGTCCCCTAAGGGTTCCTTGATGTGCAAAACCTTTCCCGCACTGATCACATGTGAATGGCTTTTCGCCAGTGTGCACTCTCATGTGACGCGCAAGATTATGTTTGGTTGTGAAACTCTTACCACACTGAGTGCAGGTGGTAGATTTCTTGGCTATTCTTTTCTTTAAAAATGTATTTTTAGTCTTTGAGTGACTCAGAGGTTTTTCTCCAGGTTTGACATGATGCTCCTCCTCCACTTCACTCAGTTCTTCACTCTCCTCACTCTCTTCCATCATTTCTGAAATAAATAAACCAATATTTAAAGCAATATATGAAAATGTGTCCTGCTGTAATAACAGAAATAAGACAGCTGCTGTAAAACATTGATTATTCTGACATTTCACCAGCAAATTGGCTTTCTCTGATTCATACTACAAACACAGAAGAGTATAACAAATGCTGGGAAATACTAATGAAATCAGTGGAAAATAAATAGAAATGATTCTGTCTGAAGAAATATGTAAATACATCAATATTTTTTTAATGTATGCACATTTTTGGACTATAAACTCATATTGATGATATTTAGTGAAGCTATGTTAACAAATAAACCTCTGACTGAATATGCGCGGCGATTTTTCTATCACACATACAGATTTATTTTGCACTCTTGACACCAATATAAAGCATAAATTGCTTTCACTGCAATAGTTTTGTCAAATATAAGTGATCAGTGGTTAAATATCGAAATATCAAATACCTCATTGCCATTTTTAAGTTTTAACTGGTTACATAGGCGATTAAAACTAATTTAACGATTAAAACTAATTTTAGTACCATAACGTACAGGGTCCTGCAAGTCATCTGTAGAAGAAAAAACAAGACCCACAAATCTGGCTACAGAACAGCAGAATATGAACACAATGCGCAACTTACACTTGTCCTCCCATTCAGCATAACATGGCATAATAACGGACTAAGATGAAAAAGACTAAATTCAGTATAAAGCGTATTGTTGACGCAAATACATTCAGACCAGCGGATATGAACGCGCATGTATTAAGTAATATTAAAAAGACCAGCCCCGCAATGCTTTAAATTTCACGTTAAAATTTTACCTCCCATAGAAAATCATTACAGCCTAAAAAAAAAAACACGTAATGTTGCTTAATGGACAAAGACAAAGATATAAAGGGCTGTAGACTATAGACAGTTTATTCTATATGGGAAAACGCGAAAATTTGCGCTTTGTTTTTATTCTGTGCTTACTGCTTGTCTGTACATATTAGTTACGTTTTAATAATGAAGAGTTCTTCGATCCGAGTCCGACCTGAGTCTGTCTTTTTTCCCCTTCTCCCAGAATAGCTTATACTACTGTTTCAGCTGTTAAAGCAGTCACATTTTGTATGTAATGGCAAAGTGATTATATTTTGTTTCGGGTTTTTTTTTTATTAAATGAATTTTTTGTTCGTTAAATATAAGTTTTTGTTTTTTAAAATAACGAACAGCGGCCAGCGGATGACTGTTCATAGTCTGATCAGAGCCTTCTCAAATCATCACGACTTGCATAAAATAAAATCTATAGATCTAAAACAGTTAGAGTAGCTATAAAACAATGTTAGTTTAAATGTTACACCTAGATAAATGTACGCTATTAGGTGCATATCGTTTTTGGAGAGGGGAAGCTGAAACCGCTTTGCAGGACATGAAGGCACCAGCGCGATCATTTGTATTTTTTCAGCGAATACATTCCTCACAAACATGATAAATATATAAATAGAAAGCTTTAAATTATTACTCAACAAAATAACAAATCGGAAAAAACTTTTTCATTATGTAATCCATAAATATGCATTTCTTTATAAAGGTGTGTCCAAAGAGGAGATTGCAAGTTAGGGTCTTTGCGACACTATCTCAGAATACACTAGTTTAATCTATATTAATATATTAATGAATCATTCAAATATCTCTTTTTCCCCCCTGACACATTCGTTGTTAATTATTTTTGAAGGTGCTTTGTGGAAAGATAGCGTTGTGTTGTATCTGTTCTTATCGTTATGTTCTGCTTATGATGACATATGGACTTATGCTCTGATTAAACGGTGGTATGTATTCAAGCAGGTGTAATTGCGTTGGCCAATTTTGATAAAATATAACTTGATGTATCTTAATACGTAAAGCCATATTAAGTGTTTAGTTTTCTACGGGATAAAAAAGTTTAACAAGAACGCATTGCGTTCATATTCTGCTGATCTGTGGCCACGGTAGACATGTGCCGATATTCGGTAATGCGATATATCATAATAATGAATATGCAGAGTATTGTTATCGTGGGCATTTCAAAATACCAAAAATAATTATTTATTAAAAATTATTCTGAATTTTGAATACTTTTTAAGCATACTTTTCCCATTAACTGGTTAAATGCACAACACCATTGTAAACTGCGTCGAAGACGTGTGATGTAAACAGAAGCACATGACGGAACGCATGAGACGCGCTCTGGATGATATTGAAAATGTCATTCACTCTCTAACGCAGATGGTGCTAAACCACAAATGCAACGTTAACCCCGAAACAAAGCAGCTGCGCTAATTTCTGAAACGTATGAAGAAAAAATTAAAAATCAAGAAAAAATTAAGAAAAAATTAAAAATCAAGCTAGGGTTTTATTTTAGGAACAAGTTTTGTTTGTCATTTAATGCAAGAAAAAAATTAGTTTCTGCGACTTTTTTTTACCTGTACTTGATTACGGTGATGTTGTGTACCAGTTTGCACCTTTTTATCTTCTCTCTACTTTAGATGCTGTTTATCACGGTGCTCTAAGATTTATATCAAACTGTAAACCCTCAACTCATCATTGTGTTCTGTATATTAGAGTGGGATGGCCCTCTTTGTCTCGTAGGAGAAAAATGCATTAGTTTTTATTAATTTACAAAGCACTCATAGGGATGTTGCCTTCGTACCTTTGTTGTCTTGTAAAACGGAAAACTGTTGAGAATTATTTTTTACGTTCTCAAAATTATTATACTCTTTCTGTTCCATTCATTAGATCTGAATTAGGTAAGAAGGCTTTTGTGTACGCAGCCCCATCTGATTGGAATCTCTTGCAATCGAAACTGAAGCTACAAAACTTATTGACTCTGGATCAGTTTAAATTTAAAATTCGACAGCTTGAAGATGACTCAGATTTGTAATTGTTTTTAAGTGTTATTCGTTTGTTTGTAAGATTGTTTGCCTGTGTCGAAATTAATTGTATTGCTGTGAATCTTGGCCTGGACTCTCCTGTAAAAGAGATTATTAATCTCAGTGAGACTTTTTCTGGTTAAATAAAGGTTATAATAATTTTGTTTACAAATTCACCAGACAACATTAATGGTCAATAACTGTACTTTTTTAAAAGCCATTTGTTTTCTGAAAAATAATAAAAAATAAAAATTGCACTTGAAAATAGAACATTGTGTTAAAATTTTAGTCAAATAAACAAATTATGTGAAAATTATCTATTTTGCCCTTAGGTCTTAAAGAGTTAAGAAACTAAACGGAATACTACTAATCACCTATGCAATGACTAAATTCAAACTTTAGCATATACAACCTATTCGGACAAATATAGTCAACATAATGAAAAGATGATACAAAATTGAATGAAGACTTAAGACCCTGGGAAGAGAAGCTAATTAAAAAAATCAGTGGAAAATTAACAGAAATGATGATTCTGTCTGAAGAAATATATCAATATTTCTTAATATTTGCATGTCTTTGAACAAACACAAATTAACCTCTGACTGAATATTAATGCCTGGTGATTTTTCACACATACAGATTTGTTTTGCACTCTTGACATAAATAATAAATTGCTTTCACTGCAACAGTTTTGTCAAATATACGTGATCAATAGTCAAATATCAAAGGTATTTAATCGCTGTAATGATGCACAGTTGTCCAGATCAAGTAATATTGAGGTTTGAAAGTTGATCTGAGGCTGCTGGCGATCTTTGCGTCTTAACAGTATAAAGAGGTTTGGAACAACCTGAGGGTATTTAAATATGATGAAGTGATCAACGCTTTTTTTTTTGCATGAATGTTCTCTAGCGTTATGATTTGGGTTATAAAGGAGTGAAAAAATTCAGGAGAACTTAATTTTGGAAATATTCCTTGCTAGACACAGAACTTACAGAAGTTAAAATGTTTAATTTATACATCAAATAAATTGTGTTAACATATTTTTACATCAGTTACCCAAAAATGAAAATTCTGTCATCAGTTATTCAGCCTTGTTCTAAAACAATATGAATTTCTTTGTTCTCCTCAACACTAAAGATATTTTGAAGAATGTTCGTATTCAAAAGTTTCTGGTTCCCCATTGACTCCTATAGTATATATTTTTTTCATACTATGGAAGTCAATGGGGCCCAGGAACTAGCCACTAATATTCTTCAAAATAAGTTGCTTTTTTTTTGTTTAACAGAAAATAGAAACTCATATAGGTTTGAAAGAATATGAGGGTGACAGAATTTCATTTTTGAGTGAACTATGGCTTTAACAACAACTTTGTCACATATACACTGTTAACACAACCAGTGAAGTCCAGCCTTCTACTGAAGTATGCACTTGCTTAGTTTTGTTTGCATTAAATCTGGTTGTTTTAACCAAGACTATGCTGGACTTTTTTTTTACCACATTTAATTTTACTGTTACAGGCTAACGTAACATTTCCAGTTTATTCCTTTTAATTCCCATGGAAGTTTTCCAACTATGAAAATTCCCAGAATTTTGCATCCCTAATCATGAATGAAGAATAAAAACCAACCTCTTTGTTCTTCAGCATCTGGATCACTCATCTTCTCGGTGTCCTCTTTAATAAACTCAGCCTTTGCAGATTTCAGCTCTTCCAATGCTTTGACGTTCGTCTTCGCTCGTGAACTGATGGGAATCTTCCAGCATTTATTGCTGAACTGCAATGGGAGGAGCTTCACTGATGATGAATTCCAGAGTGGGAGGAGCTGATCGGACAAAATCAAAAATATAGCAGTTACTGAGTTTGTTTTTATAGTGTCAAAGACTAGGGGGGTGTTCCATAAAACAAGTTTACCAAATAAGCCAGGCTTATTTAATTTAGTCTGACTTATTTTGAGCCAAATCAAGTGACAACGAGTCAGACTAACTGAAATAAGCCTGGCTTATTTGATAAGCTTGTTTTATGGAACACCCCCCAGATGTCAAATTTTAGTGTCTGCAACAAATTCTTTTTTATTTAAAAATGAAACAGAATAGTTATTCTGTACAGTAGAGTATATAAAGTATATAAAAGAAGCAGAGATCATACTAAATTTTATTATATTATAAATTATTAAATATATCTTGCTGACAAATAACTAAAACCTAGTCAATTAATAATTATTTTTGGGTTGCACCATGATCCTTAAATACAGTGTTTGAATATATAATTGAATGATTCTTGTTTTATGTATATGTGCATATATATGAAGAATTCAGATGCAAAGGTCTCTAAATCCATACTAACTGACAAATGTAAGCATTTAAATCAGTGTACCGTAAAGTAACTGCTGCTAATTCACACATTTTTATTTTTAATTTTAACACTGTGTTTCTGAATTATTGGCAGATTTTTAGAAAAGTAGTAAAGATCAGTATGAAAAGCATTTGAAAGCCTTCTGTTGACACCAATGAAATGAGCTTTAAGTGGCCATTTACAGGTGACCCGAAGACATCAGCATAATAAATGAGGTGAAAACAGGAGCCATTGACATGAAATAAACGTCTTTTAGCAGAGTCTTGTTAATATTGATGAGCCTCAGACTATCAACAGGATCATCAGCAGATCATTTCACTTTATTGAAGCTGATTATTTGAGTTGGGATATTATGCTAAAAGTGTTCTACTTAAAGATAATACTATTACTTCTCTCAATATGGCATAAATAATACAAAAACAAACACTAACTCATTATCATTAACCACTACAGCTAAATAACCACAGCAGCATGTCCATATCAATCTATATACTTTGATTTTCTAGTAAGTATATTCATTGCAATAAAGTAACTTAAATGTCTAGCATCAAACTATTACCTGTATTAACATTTACGCATTAAATGTCTCACATACTCATTATAAGCTCAATGCATTTATCAGTATCTGTTCCAGTATATTTTTACAATGTAAAGTTAAATGGGTCCAAAGATGCCAGAAGAGTAGAAATAAAAGCTCAAAACTTGAGATGGATTCCCATCAAGGTTGTAAAGATCTTATTGGGACCTCAATAATCACTAACTACAAACCATGTCTTGTTTTAAACTATCATTTAATCATTACAGATAATCAAAGCACAGTCTATCATAAGAAGCATTAAATGTGACTGAATTGTCTTTTAATGTTAGATTTTTCTGTTTGTTAATATGTAAAATTAAAACTACCATACCATATAATAACCCTGACTTTGTGTTTATTAAAGCACTAAATGACTTCAACAAAATATTGGATTTTAATAATGTGATTTTTATTTTTACAAACATTAAAACGAATAACATTTATTTGGCCATAACTAGGATAACATTTCATTCGTCTTACCACTGAATTAACGATGATGTGCTTCCCTCTTTTGGTCAGTAAACGAAAACGTCTCGGTTAACACGTTCTCTTCAATTAGAAGTGACAAATCTACCTGAAATCACAATTTTTACTCTCGATGAACACAGTCTGAATGGAAAGACGAAGAGTAATCCAGACAGGCGACAGTTCCAGGGCAAGCTGCAGACTCGACAAAATGATTTAACAGGCAAGGAATCAAGACACGGATAAAAAGACTAGAAACTAGGCAAAACAGGACTAGGGAAAACTAGACATGGCTAAGTCAGATGCTAACACGAGTAGTGTGTTAAACGCAATACAATACTCTGCCTGGAACAATGATTGGGCCTCATATTTAAAAGGTAAGTGTTATTGGCTGCAGTGTTAATTTCGTTGACAAATAATTTGTCATTAACTTCGCCAAAGACATTTTTTCACAGATGAAAACGAAACAATAACGAACTAAAATTCTTCTTGAATGACAAAAACTATGAATATAACGTTATATATCTACTGGCATTTTACATGGCTCATGCGTCAATGGATAAAAACTAGAAGAAAAAGTTAGGGAGGAACGATTTGGAAAGAGATTAATTCAGAAAAATCTGTTGCATAGTAGGAGGGTTAGATGAGTACAAACCGGCGGGACACAAGCTAAAATACACTTGCTGCACGTCTTATAAAACATTCAAAAATGTCATTATGTAAGAGAAGTGCAGATACCACACACTGCTCTTAACTGAATGACTTATGTAGCCCTAAAGATTAATCTAAATTATTTTATAGAAATAAATATGTCTGTTTGAAAGAATGAAGAACATGGTAAACAAGTTACATAAACAATCCATAATTAGCCAATATTATGGTTTTATGATTATTATGATAACCATTGATATTTCATTGAAAAGAAAACCATGTTCTTTATGAGAAGTGGCTTTATTTAACTTTAATATTAAGGCATGTTGTGTATCACCGCAGTTAAATAGTGTGTTTATCATGGTAGAACCTTATTATCAAGCCTATATAATGAGTTTGGAAATTTTAGAGTAATTTTTAATAACTAAACCCATTAAGTTTTAGCCAATTAAGTTTATTGTAGATTTAGTCAACGAAAATCTTATGATATTTTGTCGACTAAAACTAGACTAAAGCTAAATATGACTAAAACTAAATGCCATTTTAGTCAAAAGACTATGACTAAAACTAAATCAAAATCTGCTGTCAAAATTAACACTGATTGGCTGCAGGTGTGTGTGTGTGTGTGTGTGTGTGTGTGTGTGTGTGTGTGTGTGTGTGTGTGTGTGTGTGTGTGATCAGTGAGGTGGAGCATGGGAAATGTGTAGTCCAGGGTAATGTGTAACACTCTGTGTGGTATGAGAGTCCTATGAATGGTAAGGTGACATCTGGTGGAGAGCAGATGGAAGAACATGGACTGGATTTGTGACACTAATTTATTTATTTAAAACAAAATTGGCAATTAACTATATACAAAAAAAAAAATCACTCCTCTTCCTGTTTCTTCCTGCTCCTCTTTGTCATCTGCAAAAACAATATTCTGCGTGTTCTTGAGCAGGAGGAGCAGGATAATGCTCTGGTGAGAGTGGAGGTGGTGGTTGAGGTAGTGGGATAAAAGGAAAAGGTGGAACATTTGGGGTCCCTCCTCCTTCTGATGATCTGTACTATGTGTCCTGCAAAGTGGCACAAAACAACAGCTGTCAAACTTAAAACCATTTAATTATCATAGGCAAGAAATATATGCATAGCTTAATGACTATTTAATTGATAATGGTTTGCCTCTAAAAATATGGGAGGAGGGCAGATGGAAAAACACAAAACTCACTGCCAAGCCAACAGAAGTGTGCTTCCATCCGAAAGGATTTCTCTCTCACTATCCTCCAGAAATGTGTGCAGGAGAGCAAGGGTATGAATTGCAGGGTCACCATCTTGTAGCACCACAAAGATGAAGATAATGTGCAAAATTTCCTTAAATAGCTGTGAACACAAAACACAAGTCACTGCAAAATCAATAGGTTCAATTTCAGGTCATCGTCATCTTGGACCAGGAAAAAGGACCACTCTTAATTTCCACATTCTGTACCCTTCACATTTGTGTCATGCAAATATATGTAGTTATTGTTGCATCATACTAACAGCACACAACTAACCCTCAGGCAATATCTGCCACCCATATGTTTGCATCAAGGACATTTGCAAACTTCTCTGCAAGCTCAAGGTACAAAGTATAATTATTTGGAACTTTCAACACACATCCTCAGATGTGGGACTGGGGACTTTGTGTGAAGAAACTTTGGTTGAACAAACCAGACATGAATATACTAATCCATTTACTTACTTAGAAACTAAATATAATAAATAAATATACAGTATCTCACAAATGTGAGTACACACCTCACATTTTAGCAATCATTTTAGTATATCTGATCAGGGGACAATACAATAGAAATTAAACTTGGATATATTTTAGAGTAGCCAATGTGCAGCTTGTATAGCAGTATAGATTTACTGTCATCTGAAAACAACTCAACACACAGCCATTACTGTCAAAAGAGCTGGGAACAAAAGTGAGTACACCCTAAGTAGACTTGTCAAAACTGTATCCAAAGTGTCAATATTTTGTGTTAGCACCATTGTTATCCAGCTCCACCTTAATCATTCTGGGCATGGAATTGACCAGAGCTGCACAGGTTGTTGCTGGGATCCTCTTCCACTCCTCTATAATGATATCACTGAGCTGCTGAATGTTAGACACATGGTGCTTCTCCACCTTCCGCTTGAGGATGCCCCACAGGTGTTCAAGAGGGTTCAGGTCTGGACACATACTTGGCCACCCCATCACCTTCACCTGCAGGTTCCTCTGCAAGGCAGTTGTCATCTTGGTGGTGTGTTTGGGGTCGTTATCATGTTGGAAAACTGTCAGTTCAGCCTAGTTTCTGGAGGGAATGCATCAATTTCTGCTTCAGAATGTACAGTAATAATGGAATTCATGGTTCCCTCAATGAACTGCAGCTCCACAGTACCAGCAGCACTCATGCAGGCCCAGACCATGATGCTACCTGCACCACGCTTGACTGTAGGCAAGACACAATGTTCTTGGTACTCTTCACCAGGGCATCGCCACACATACTGGACACCATCTGAGCCAAACAAGTTTATCTTAGTCTCATTAGACCACAGGACATGGTTCTAGTATTTCATGCTGTTTGGCAAGTTGTCTTCAGCAAACTGTTTGCAGGCTTTCTTGTGAGCCAGTTTCAGAAGAGGCTTCCTTTTGGGACAATGCCCATGCAAACGTATCGTAAAAATGCATCGTATTGTCTGAGCTCTGACAAGCTGATCTTCTACTTCTGCAACCTTTAAAGCAGTGGTTCTCAAAGTGTGGGGCGTACCTGGCGGGGGGGCATCAGTATTGTAGGGGGGTGTGAGCCATCAGCAGAAAAATAAAAGAAATAAAACAGAATGGGAGGTCAGTATGTGAAAGGGAAGAGAAAAGCCATAAATGAAGTCGCACAGGTCCAGGCAGGTGCTAGTCATTCAAAAGCTATATGAAAATATGAAAGAAAATATGAGAAGGCACATCTTGCTCTTGGCTTCACCGGATGCTACAGTTGACACGCCTGATCTGATGCCTTGTTCTGTTTATGACGTACTGACACAAAGTTAAAATGATTTGCAAGTGTGTTTTTGTCATGTCCAGTGTAGAGCTGGGGGGGGGGGGGGTGCCAGATTTCTTATAGGTTTAAAGGGAGCGTGACCAAAAAAGTTTGAGAGCTACTGCTTTAAAGCAATGCTGGCAGTACTCATGCATCTATTCTATTTTTTTTTTTTTGAAGCCAGGTTCTGCACCTGACGCACAGAAAGAGTACTTTGTTGATCGACCCTTGCAAGGCCTGTTCTGATTGGAACCCATCTTGGAAAACCTCTGTGTGACCCTTACCACTGTGGTGTAACTCGGTTTCAGGGTGTTACTGAACCTCTAATAGGCTTGGCCATCTTTGTGGAAAGCAGCAATTCTAATTCTTAAATCCTCAGAGAGTTATTTGCCATGAGGTGTCATGTTGAACATCCAGTGGTCAGTATGAGAGAATTGTACTTAAAGCACCAAATTTGCACCAAAACTGCTCTAATACAAGATACACAACTTTGTATGGTCCTGTCAAGCAGACAAAACATAAACATGATGATTAGGACATGTGGCTTTGCATGGTCAAACAACATACTGCTGTTATCACTTAGGGTGTACTCACTTTTGTTGCCAGCTGTTTTACAATTATAAGCTGCACATTGACTACTTTAAAATATAACCAAGTTTAATTTATTTAGTATTGTCCCTTGAGAACTGTGAGAAATGTGAGGAGTGTACTCATTTTTGTGAGATACTGTATAAACCAAACATCACTTGAGTTCTTGATAAACCTCTTGAGATAATCCATGTTCTGGCTTTCTCTGTTGTTCAGTGTTTCATGTTTTAGTATGGCTACAACTTTCCTAGCTGTTGGAGTATTGCTGATCATCATTCATTCAGTCCTCCTGGTGGCAATTTCAGTTCTTTCAACACGCTGCTATGTAAGCTGGGTCTTTTCAGCAGGGGGTGATTTAGAGACATTGCTCTGCTTGAAATATTTGCTCCTTTGCAGTAATATTACTTTTGTCATTTTTGTTTAGCACTTTTCCCAAATTTTTATTTTTTAACAACTTTTTATAATATTTACATTTTAATATATGTATATGCTTTTATTACACATTAATTACACATCTTTTTTTTCTCCACCTGTATTTTTTTCTGACTGTGACCCAATGTGCATTTTATTGCCCAATGGTCATGCCTTCACTTTGCAAATTCTAGTATTGCATTAGTATTGCATCCTTCTCATTGACATTCAATATATTTTTACTTTTAGTCTGAATATAAGAATATAAGAAGTTGTTCACTTGAATAACTATATATCACTTATAAATGATTAAACGCAAAATCAATCGTAGTTATTAAGATTTATGTGGTTTGGAATTGGTCGAATGTGCTTGGAAAAAATATATATAGAATATCAACTTGCCTAATAATTCTGTATGCAATGTATGTGCATATTTCAAATATCTATTAAATACATTAAATATTTTAAATACATGTTTTATATATGGCCTAGTCATGTATGAATGCTATTAGAAAATGGAACAATTTCATGTAATGACATATAAGTCTACCCCGTGCAAAATATATAATACATTTATTGCCATATGTGACATGTATATAATTATTATTAATTATTTTTAATTATGTGTGATATAAAAATTACACATATATACATAGCAAGTTATTTACATATACGTGACGCGTCACTTATATATACCACAATCTTTTAATTATAAAATATACCCTTTTATTTATTTGACCTTATAATATGTGATCTTTAAAATGATCTTTTAATACAGGTTGTAGACATATGTATCTACAAAGCTGCAATGCATTGCACATTTCATGCCTTAAGTCTTAAATCCTAAATGGTACAATAAGGTAGAAAAAATAACACATCTATATTTAAAAAGAAAAAATCTTATTTAGCTGCAGAATCAAAAAGGGGAAAAAAATAATGAGAAAAATGACATATATAACTGACTAAAATACCGAACAGGTGAAAGAAACAGAACATCAAGCAGTTGTAGTGGTTTTGCTACGGTTTTTATATTCCTATGGCTTGGTTTCATCCAGCTCTCCACTCAGTGATGATGGTCTGTCTTTGTGCCCATCTATAAAATCATTGTAATTGGTTTGTCAGTGCACAACCAATGGTGACAATTTTATTCAAAAATGTGACATACTCACCTTCACATGGGAGTAACATGTTGATGGGTATGGCTCCTGTTAAGATCTTTCCGATGACCCTTTCAACATGGATTCTTAGATGTGCTATTTTTCTCCACATCTCTTGACATTACTCTAGAGATTTGGTGCACTTGGAGAGTTTTTATAGTTAAAACAGTATGTAGATCAGGTCTGGGCAAATGTAGAAACAGTCCAAACACACACATCTTTCAACATTTTGATAGAGATTTGTCAGTCATAATGACAGCTGATTAAATAAGATACTAAATAAAATACTCTGGCTCATATATATATATATATATATATATATATATATATATATGAATAATGTTTGATCATTTTGTATTTAAATCAGCTACTGTTTAAAATTTCCAACCAATTTAAGCAAGCATAAATAAAACTGTTAGGTCAAACAATTTACCTGAAACAACTTGATATAATCCAATAACAGAGGCTTTGTTCTGTAACAGCAGAGCATCTCAGCCCTCATTAACACATCAGGAAATGATAATTTACAGCAATCAAAACTAATCTGTAAACGACAGTGATCTGCCATATCAGCACATTGTATTGTGTTAATGGTGTTAAGTATATTGCAACATTAGCAAACTCACAAAATAAATTTGCAATTTAAAATTAGTATTGAATTTTAACATGAAGGCAAAAAACATAATAATAACGAGTATATATATATATATATATATATATATATATCACTAGCCAATTTGGCGGGTTACTTTTCGTAAGTTACGTTCACTCGTTAATTTCTTAGGAAAGTTCATGCAAGCCAAATATAATCACTTAACTAGTGAGACATCATGACATTATGAAGTAAACCAAACAAAACATACAGAGTGCAGGTATTCGCAAATGAAGTCTGGTTAGACTAATTTAGTGCGCAAAAGTGTTTAGAGTGCGTTCTTTCACTGCATGATTAAGTCTGTTAATATGCATTAAGAATGATCACATAATTCAAGATAAGTGAGCAGAAAATGTATATATTTATATCATGTCATATATTTAATCAATATCACATGAAGAGTGCCGTTTTCTTTCTTAAAAATCATCATGGTTACATATAGCCTTGATTTCATATAGCAGTTTAAAAACGTTAAAAAGTTAACATCAAGAGATTTACATTTTAGACACCATATTGGTTGTTTTTGCTTTATTTCACCAACAAAAATTATTACAAACACAGCCACAGCATTGTTTTGCGTCTCTGGGCAACATATGACAGTGTTTCGTCCCTGGATGACAAATCACAAAATGATTCGGATCAATTGCAATGACTCACTTAAGAGTGACTTACTGCCACCTACTGGTGGTTTTAATTTCACATTTAAAGTATCTTTTCATTTTTTAAATAATTTCAAATATCAGTATTCAGTATTTTATGTTTAAATGATCAAAATGCATATTATTTATATTATTTATACACACTTAAGTCTGCAAATCGCTGAATGAAACAAATGGTTTAAATGTCTATTTGCTGTGTGGTTTAGCTCTGTTTGCTATTTGATTTCTGTAAATACACTAAAACTTCACTTAAAGTATTCTTGTGTTTTAGCATATTTCTTTAAAGCTTAACTAAGAATGTTTTTGTTCCATATATATATATATATATGATAGTATGTCTTTTTCATCTGGGTGAAGATGAATACACAAAATACCAGGGACAATTTACAGAATTAAACTGAACTTTTATTAAACATAAACACAGACTACAATACAGATTAATAAAGTATATTAATGAGGGGAAAACTACTATAAAACATTAAAAATTAAACATAAAAGCCCTGTGATGAACAAAGTATTTAAACTGTAATTTAATTTAATAAGCAAAGCTAACACAAATGGCATAAATGATTTTTGTAAAAAAAAAAAAAAAAGAAAAAAAGAAACAAAACACTATATTCTAGGAATAAATTAATAATAGTTACAAAATAGATAAAATGGTTACAGAGTTTAATGTGGCTGTCTGCAACTATGAATAATAAAACTGTAAAATATACTTAAAATATATATACATTAAAAACTCTAACTTTAAATGATACTCTTCTGACCTAGTGAGAAAAAAAACTTAACACAATAAACAAATTATGCTTTGTTTGTTGAACTACATACTGTGCTTTTGTTCTGTACCAGCAGAGTATCTTAGCCCTCATTAATGCCTCATGAAATGATCATTTACAGCAATCAAAATAAATCTGTTAACGACAGTGATCTGTGCTAATGGCTCATTGTGTTGTGTTAATGGAAGCAATACATTTAGACAAGCAAACTCACAAAAGACAAGTTTTGTCATTTAAAATCAGTATAGTCACAAAATACTCTAAAGTTACTTAGAGTCAAACTAAAGTATGAACATATAAAATACATGAAATGGAACTATTGACAAAGTCTTGTGTTAATATGATGTTTAGATTTAGAGTAGTTAAATTGCCATTACTATAAAAAATATTTACTGATGAATAGTAATAAACTACATGTACAGGTAGGGTTTGTTTTAGGTGTTGTTACTTGCAGTAATGCATAAACAATTGGTTTTACTGTAGCAAATGCATACAGTAACATGTAACTCTGTCACCTTAAAATAAAGTGTTAGCCAACAGGTAAACTATATGCAATAAACTGAGTATAATAAAATACAATGTACACCTCATTACCAAGTTGTTGTAATTTGTCATTCAGTAAGATTTAATTTATTTTTACAGAAGTCTCTTCTGCTCACCAAGGCTGGATTTATTTTTAGAAAAGGTGTATTCTATGTGAATATATGGTCAAATGTAATTTTCAACATCATTACTCCAGTCTTTAGTGTCACATAATCTTGCAGAAATCATTCTAATATGCTGATTTGCTGCTCAAGAAACATTTCTGATTTTTATCATTGTTGATAAACAAAAAATGTATGTACCATAATAAATGTCTTCACTGTCACTTTGAATTAATTTAAAGCATCCTTGATGAATAAAAACATTCATTTCTCTCTCTCTCTCTCTCTCTCTTAATCTTATTTTATTATTATTATTATTTAAAAGAAACATGTACAGCTTGATAATAGTAAAAGCAGAAAGGATTGTCTGGCCACGCCTTTGGTACTTCTTATTGGCTGAGCTTCAGTTACATCACTAAAGCCCCGCCCACACTGCCACATAAATACAGGAGGTGAGGTCTCTGCTCTCTCACTTAAACCTGTGATTTGATACTTGCATCAAGATACAAACTCTTCTCCTGCATCAGATACTTGACTGCTGTGATAATGGCTGAACAAGATCAGAAGAGGTGAGACTTGTGTTACTAATGTTTTCTTCAATTTCAGAATAAATTTATCTAAGAATAAGCAGTTACAATGGTTGCATCTGAATTATCTAAGAGATACTTTTCACTGCAAAAAAGCCTTATCATACTTAGTATTTTTGTCTTCTTTTTAGTCAAAATGTCTAAAAATTCTTAAACCGAGCTAAGCAAAATGACATAAGATTTTTTCCCCCCACTAAACAAGACTAAATATCTTAAGTGAATTTTGCTTAAAACAAGTCAAGTCAATTAGAAAAGATTAAGAAAAATAATCTTGTAAGAGTAATTTCCTTAGATAATTTTACTTGTATTATGCAAAACTCACTTAATTTATATTTTAATTTAGATCTAGTAAATGCATCTTGATCTCTAAGTATAAGCTTTTTTTTTTGCAGTGTAACAATGCATAGAAATATGACAAGGCATAAAACATGCTAGTAACACTTTTTTTTTTTAGCTAAGTGGTCAAATTGTTATCGTATGGCATGTTTATTATGAAAGAGGAAGTTAGTGTAACTCATGCATACAATATCCATATCAATTGATAAGAATACTGGCCTGAAGACATCTACATGCCTATATAAACTTAATCATAGTGCCACTTGTTGGTAACATAAAGTATTGCAAAAGCTATGGTTAATCTTCATAAGGGTATTAAAGACAATGTGAGTATGTACTAATTGACACTAGTCTGTGCACATTCACAACATTTAACACCCATTCCAGGCACTCACAATAGAAATGCTAATAGGGTAGGTCCTGTTCTGCTGCTACTTAGTTTCTTTAAGTAACATTTCTTTATATCAATTATTTTTTTCTTGAAGGTCTGCTGAACGCAACATTGTGCACTGTTTGCAGTGCCATAAGCCACAGGAGAACCTTCCTGTTCACCTGAGCAGGGTGTGCATGAAAAAAAGCACACCAGAGGAAAGACTGGATGAGGTGCAGAAGGCCAAGGCTTCCAGCAGAGAGTGGCTCCGTAAAAACAGGACCTGGAGTTACAAGCAGCTTTGTGAGCTCCTGCCTGACAGACGCTCTCTGATTATTATGGTGAAGGAGCTGCTTCGGCGTGGTTTTTTCATCATGAACCAGCCAGAGGAGTCTGAGATGGTCTTAGATCCTGAAGGTGACTCGACCACTGTTAATGATGTCACATTTGCCAACACTTTCACAACCCCCACATCCCCCAGAGATCCTCAAACCTCTTCTGTGAGGATGCAGATGAAAGGTGCAGGTCTGCATTACAAGTTCCCTGCTCGTGCCAAACTCCTGATGGGCTTTAAAAAGTACCTGGTAGAGACAAGGAGGCTCCCCAACTGGCAACAGGAGGTAAGATCTCTTTTCACTTCTATCCTCAGTACACACAGTTCAGCAATGTTCCACAGGTCTTCTTTCTTTCTTGATCTTAATGCTGACATTTCTTTCTCACTGTCTTTCTTCAAAGGTTGAAAACGTGTCCCGTTTCCTTAGGTACTTGCAGCCCACTGGGAGTGAGCCATCTCTGGACTTCCTGTCAAAAAGAACAGAGACCCAGGACTTTCTGAAAGCCCTGCAGCGCACTGACATGTCAGCAGCCACCATCCTCACTTACATCAAAAGCATGAAAAGGTTCTTGGAATACTTGTCGTTAAGGCTGGACATTCAAAAAAGAGACCCACAGCTGCTGTCCAACTGTGAGAGCTACACAAACATGCTGATGACTCTGCGGAAGACAATATGCAAGACCCATGAAGACAAGATGTGTGATACAAGGTTAATGGTTGAAATGTTCATTTTGCATTGTGCTTTATAACTAGTGTTATTGAGGTTTCCTCACATTAAACCAAAGTCTTTGTCTTTAATAACCTGTCTTGTTTGTTTAATTCAAACACAGACTCGATGGGGCTTTCTGCATTAAAGATTGCCAAAAGATTTTGAGAGTGGCAAAGCCAGACTTCCTCAGGATCCACGAGAATCTGCTCTCAGGGAAAGAGGTCTCAAATACAGAAAAGACACTGTACCGCTATTACTGCGAGGCACTCTTGGTCTTCCGTCACATGCAGCGTCCAGGAGCTGTGGAAGGCTTCACAGTATGTTGATCTATTTCAATGAGTTTGTACTCATGATGTGCTGTAATATTGGAACATATGCAACAGTAAATTTATCCTTTTCAATGTTGCAGGATGCAGACTGGGTGGAGCGGATTGCACAAGGAGATAGGGTGGTGATTGGCATAAGGAAAGATAAATCTGCAAGTATGCAAATTGCTTTGACGCAAGGCGAGGAAGCTGTAAGTTTTAGTTCGGTTTAAAGAGTACAATTCATACCCATCAGTGTTTTACATTCAGTAACTCTTTGGTCTTTTTCCATAGTGTTTTCAGCTGTACTACAAGCAGATCAGGCCTAAGAACATTGGACTCAAAAAGTTCTGCCAGAGTTTTTTTACCTCAACGTCTGGTGAGGCTGTTCACACCGTCACACAAGACATGAATCGTCTCCATGAAATGTACGTACCTATACAGATCCATGTGCATGTGTGTAAATGGATACACTTTATAATGCCTCGTCAGTCACAGTCGTATCACAGTTAACATTTCATGTTACTTGCAGGTATAAGCTGGCCCCTTTCAGGAGTTACGATGTAAGGAAGGCTGTTGAGACCGCTGCAAAAAAGCTCCCAGTGCATCAACATGAGGCTGTGAATCATTACCTGACCCATTGCACTGATACAAACAGAAATCCACAGCCTCAGGATATTGTGGATGCAGCTATGCTGCTGGAATCTTTGGAGGGGTAGGTCTCCAGCATATAACACATCACCAACAATTTGTACAGCTGATTAGCAAGTTGTCCTCATTTTTCTGATATTTTATACATTGTTATCTTTGCTTACACAGCACTTCTTCACATGATGACACATCCTTGGCTGAACTGAGTACTGCAGGAACCAACAATGAGCAACACACTTTGCGGAAAGACTTCTCTGCCTTCCTATCCAGATTTCCTGTTTCACTGGAGGGCCAGCCACCAACCAAAAAGCGGCGGGTCGATTCTGGTTTTCCAGAAGACCGTGTCTTTTACGACAAGTGGAGAGCTGCCCAGTGTACCCAGAGAGAGGAATATCTGCTGTGTAAGTCTCCAATGCATTGATACGACAATGACATTCAGTACCAATGGCACAAACTTTACTCATGCATGTCACTTGTCACAATAAATTAAATAAAGTTATTTCATTCTTTCTTTCAGCACACTTCACACACCGCAAGCCATCTGCCTCTAAGGTGTCAAGGCTGATTGCGCAGGAGGGGTGGAAGGCCAACTATCCAAAGCCAGAAGAAATCGAACGGCTGTGGAAACCAGCTCCCACAGAAACCATTGAGGCAGATGATGTTATAATTAAATGTGTGTCTGAGCAGGGCTGGACAGGCCTGGCTGTCAAGGACTTTGGTGCTGAGGAGGGTCTAGGTAAAAAACTTTTCATTTTCTTTGTAAGGAGAGAAAATATCTCTTAAAATACACATTTCAGCAACCATTATGTGCATCAATTGTTTATGAGTGTATTGTATATTCAGTTGGCTTTTTTGACCTAAAAATGTAATGTTCTCTTGATTTATAGGAGTGGTTGCAACAAGACCATTTTCCAAAGGCGACATTGTGTGCGATTACCATGGAAAGGTAATCAGAGCAGCCGAAGGAATGACCAAGGTGGAAGGACTTCATGATGATGCTAGGTACCTGTTCTTTTTCTTCAAAGCTGGACAGAGAGACCTGTGCATTGATGCTCAGACTGGCTGCGATTGCCATCCCAACACAGACACAGTTGGCAGAAGAATTAAATGTTGTTTTAAGAAGCCCAACCTGGAGCCCCTTCACTGTGTGATGAAGGTGAATGGAGAGGACAAGGATGTCATCCTCTTTAAGGCACTGCAGGACATCAGCATTGACACACAGTTAAAATTTTACTCTGGAGTAATGAGGAAGTCTTTCCTTGGCCTTGACTTGAACTGGCTGGATGAGTAGGCCATGTGCACAAGTTGAATAGCTGCTTCTCCACTGGCTGGCCAGTGTGAGCCAGTGCTTTCAATGGGCTGGTGGGGCAAATGGCCTCGGACCAGTAGCATTAGGCCCAAAATCAGGCTGTGTTGCTACTTTTGGACCAGTGCTTAACCAAACATATCCTCAACATGCCTCTCTGGAACGACGGCATGCAACCTCATCATCTCACCACCAAGACGTTGGAAACTAGCAAGATTACGAAACTAACATGACAAAATGTGTTTGCTTTTTTTTTGTGTGTGTGTGTATGTGTGTTTTACTTTAAGACTTTTAACTTAACCATCAATGTTTTACAATAAAAAGTGATACAATGATAATTCTTTTGTCTCAAGATTTCTCATTAATCATGCAGAAATAAAGTGATATATACTGTTATTTTTCGAAAGAAAGAAGACACGCATACATGTTCAGGTCTGTTTCTATTTGTAATCACACAAAAACACTGGGGTTGAAAACAAGCACATTTAAAAAAATACTGTGTACATCACAATTTGTTACAATTATCATTTCAATAATTCCACCAAACTGGAGTAGTGATATATTTTATGATATGCAGAGATAAATATGGATGTCAGTCTAGTATAGAGACATGAAAGACCATATTCTTGCAGCTGTACAAAATCCTGCAGCCACACATTCAAAGAAAGACAACTATATTCAGGAATGTAACAATATGCCTCTGGAGACTGGAGATCATAATACAGGGTTACCGAGACAGATGAAGTATCCGGCAATGTGGAGGAGCTATTAATGGCATTCATATTGGTATTTTAACTCCAATTGTCAGCTTTGCAGACTCCTATGATCCGAAAGATTTCTACTCTGTTATCGTCCAAGGCTGGTTGACTATTGACTTTGGCATCATAAACATCACCACATTGTTGATTCACCCTTGTTTGAGAGGGGTCAGAATGACACAGTGTTCCCTAATTTCACAGAGAAGTTTGGAGAAGTAGATGTGCCAGTGGTGATTTTTGCCAGTGGGGATGCAGCTAATCCATTATTGCCATGGTTGATGAAACCATACCCAGAAAATCAACAATCAACCCCTGCACAGATCACAGGCACAGTGTGGAAAGGGCATTTTGCTTTCTTAAAAGAAGATGGGTATGTTGAAAGAAGTGGTGTGACTGCCACATAAACAACATTAACATCATTATCACAGCCTGTTGCATGCTTCACAATTTTTGTGAAGCACATAAAGCACATAAAACAGTACTTTTCAGTGATGCTGCCACTACATTCATAATGTTCTTTGTATTTCACTTATTTTGCTTATTATGGCCATGGCATGTAGTTGCCACACCCCTGGTGAACTGTCTATTTTGGTTTCTCCTGTGTGAGCCTATATTTGGTTTTCTTGTCCTTATTAATGTGTATCACCTTCATCTGTTTGTATTAATGAGTCTCCTTTATAAGTTGCATTCAGTTCTTGTCCCCTTGTCTGGTATTAAGGTTGCTTTGTGTGTACATGTGGTCCTGTCCTTCTGTTTGTGGATTAACCCTCTGTGCATGCTATTAAAGAAATTTGCATGTCACATTGCGTTTGGTTTTTGTTTTAAACAGTGTTTTTTTTAACTTCCCCTGCCATGAACGACTGTTCCGTCCTCATCCTTCTTCTGGAGCAGGGGGAATGGTCTCTCGAGGACCACACCAGCGACTTTGTGTTCATCTCTGAATTCACATGCTTCCCGGACAGCTGCCTTTGCTCCTTTTACCACCATGGACTCAATTTTGTGCAGAGCCACAGCCCAAGCCTACCCTGACAGAGAGCCCGAGCCCTTGGTGACCAACGAGCCATTGTGGGAAAGAGCAACAGAGCTGAGGATTACCTTGGAGCCCGAGCCAACACAGTCGGACCAGGTGCATGAGCCGGCATCAGAGCTCGCCAAAGAGAAAGATGACAAGGGAGGGTCCGCCCACTGCATAAACACTGAGGGCGAGCCAGCACATGATCTCATTGACTTCTCAGTTATCATCACCCCGGATCAAGTCTTCCCACTCACCTTCCTTCTCTAGCCTGTTTCCATCTGCCATGCTGGTACAGCCACACCACCGCTGTCTGCTGACAGCCCTTCTGCTCACCCTCAGCCCACCATCTGTGCTGTGAATGAGCCTTGGGTCTGCCAGCTTTCACTGGCATTGTGGCTGGAAGATCCCTTATCTCCACCTCCAGCCTCAGAGTCCTGGGCTCCGCCTTGGCCTTCCGACCCAGCAGCTCCACCATGCTGCCAAGCTCCCTCATCTTCACCGTGGCCCGTCAGCCCACCAGCTCCACTGAGCTCCCTCATCCCTCATTGCGGCCTTCCGGATCCCCGTCTTCCCCTCAGTCGCCAGTGACATCTGCTTCGGCTCTGCCCTCCGGATCCTCGATGTTGCCCAGGCTCATCAGCTCTTGGGCTCCACCTGTTCCGCCTCCATCGGTGGGCCCCCTGGAGCTGTCAGCTCATCCTCCACCATGGCTCCTCTCACTGTCGGCTCAACCCACGGCCAACCATTATGGCTGCTGCCTGGGTCTCACCTGGCTCCTCCTGCTCTGGATCCCTCCTGTCTCCTTGGCTTCTTCCTCCATTGGATCCTCCTTGGACTTTTCTGTTTCCTCTATGGTTCCTTCTTCTGTCATCGCCACCCTGGACTCTGTTTATTATCCTCCTCCCGGGAGTCCGGCCTCCGCCGAAGCCTCCTCCTAAAAAGACTTCTTCTTGTCCATCCCACATCCACTCCTTTGTCTGCCACCTAAGTCCCCTTTGTCCATCCATTCTTCAACGGCACGAGATTGCATGTGTGTGTACGTGTGTTCCTGCTCTTCTGCTTGTGGATTACCCCTCTGTGGACGTTAGAACTTTGCATTTGATTCTATGTCGAATTGCATTTCTTTCTCATACACTGTGACAATAGTATTGCAATAAAACCCAGTCGATGCTAATGTCAAAGCTTAATAAACACTCCATGTTCCAGAAATCACAAGGTATGGGGCAGCTTTAATGAATTTAAAATATTTGTATAAATAGGAGAAGGCTATTAAAAGGTAGCAGATCTGTAAGTGAGGATAAATGTTACAGCTTATCTAGAGAAATGCTGTTTGGATTTCTAGAAGGCAAATCATAAGTCACAATAGACTGCAGAACATATTCAGGAAGATTTATCAGACCGATGTGTGACTGTATACTGTTGAACAGTGCATCAGCACCTTCAAGGAAGAAGTATGTATTTTGACAATAAGGTTGTCTTCTACTTGACTACCTGTACATAAAAACTGTATTTTGACCAAAAAGGATAAACTTTTCGTCCAGGTTTCCTGCATGTTGGAACTTGGCTCTGGGAAAACTGGAGCTCTGAGACACCGAATGCTGAAATCCTGGAAACATTTGAATCCCCTATGACCACATACTTCTTTTTAAGGTTTAGGCTCCAATCTACCTGCTTTCTTTCTGTAGTGATGTGTCTATAGGGCCTGCCTGCCGATTTGGGTGTGGAAGGTGTCATAGGGCCAACTGTGGTGTCTGGCACAACTTTCAGTTCCGTAGTCTGTGTGCATCGTCTTTCTGTCCTTCTGCAGCTGTTTGTTCAGCTCCAAGCTCTGATGTAGAATATGGTCTCATAATTGTGCCTACTGAGATATTCTACAGACATGTCAGTAAATAAAATAGGAGAATTGACCACTTTGGAATGTTATGGGAGGGGTGTTTTTCACCATCATTACCGCGGATGTGTGTGCTGTTTCGTCAAATTTATTGTTTGCCTCAACAATGAAGAGTCCATGAGAAGAGTTCATGAGAGCCATTGATCCTGTTGGTGTTACGATTCATTCCGGTGCAGCTCCCTCCCTGCGCCACTAGAGGAAGCCATCACTGTACTCTGGACCATATCACGAACTCCATTTCCCATAACCCCTTTCCTGCCTGACTTCCTGTGACCTATCACCTCTACACCTGTCAGCCATTACACCTAATCACACACACACACACACACACTATAAGAAATCCTTCACACCCTGTACACTTTGCAAAGTCTTGTATTGCTCTGGCCTACAATTCTGAGCATTTATTCCCGTCTTTACTTTCCTGTCTCTGACTCTGAGTGTTCCTTGTTCCTGATTGTTTTTCTGCCTGCCTTTTGACTTTTGGATTGTTTATTGGATTATTCTGTTTGCTTGCTGCTGGCCCCAACCCTTGCATGGACACTGACCTCTCTTTAGCCCTGCCTCCGCTATTCCTGTTTGTTGTTGTTTGACCCCATCTGTTGTACCTTGGTTTTTTGTTAATAAAGTTGCACTTGGATTGCCAATCTGCTGACTCCCTGTTACAGTTGGCACCGTGGACTTGGACTGAACATTGTGCCAAGATGTCCTTAATCAGTTCAAAATTACCTTTCATGCAGTGTGTAACAAAGCTCTATGTGAATGAAAACATCCTGCAAAGTTTAAAATCTGAAAGTGCACTGTGCACAAATATATTTTATTGTGGCGTTATTTTTATTATTATACTTTGTTTTATTTAAAAAGAGCCTCCAACAACACTAGCATACTCTATTCATGTACTTCTTTTATTTATATATATATATATATATATATATATATATATATACATACAGGGTTTGAAATTAACACCCGCATTTGTGTTAACACAAATGGCGGGTGACGCTGCCAATTTGGCAGGTTACTTTTCGTAAGTTATGTTTGCTCATTAATTTCTTGGGGAAGTTCATGCAAGCCAATTCTGCACAGGTTTAGCGCAAATAGTGAACTCGTGAAACATAATGACATTATTGAGTATATTGCAAAAACCAAACAAAACACACCTACAGAGTGTAGGCATTTGCGAATACGTGATGAAGTCTGGTTAGACTAATATATCGATTGATAAATTCGATATATATCGATCGATAAATTCATGCGCATCTTGTCACTAAAGCTGGTTCTTTGATTAGCGGTAAATCTCCATCACCTGTTTTCAAATGGAGCGCCAGTTGAAAACAGGTTTATACGTGTTTAGAGTGCGTTCTTTCACTGCATGATTCACGCAGTTCTAATAATAACCTATTCATTAAGAATGATCACATAATTCAAGATAAGTGGCAGAAAATGTATATATTTACAGCATTTCATATAGTTAATATCACATAAAGAGTGACTTTTGTCTTAAAAATCAGCATGTGGTATTGATATTTTATACAACAGTTCAATAAACAATAGGAGGATCTTTGTTGACATCTTTATGCGCATGCGCAAAATGTTGGGTGGCAAGAAAACAAACAAAATGGCGGGATGTAATGAAGCAACGAGCACTTCAAGGAGAATTAGCAGACGAAATACCCGGTATATCAGCACTTTAACTCATGAAGACCAGAGGAGGTACAGAGAGAAGCTTACGATTTGCATTGGGGACAAAATCGAAGCTATTCAAAGCCCGTATGAGATCTGGGATGACAAAAAACGTTGGTCGGACTCGCCTGTCTTCTGGCCACAAATCTGCTGGGGAGACATTTATTCCTATTTAATCGAGAGCCCTGGATCCTTCACCCATGACAAACTAAAGGCTTTCAAAAGTCTGGAAGCATACGATTATTTTGTTTCAAGGAAAGTTGGGCCAATTTCTTCAACGAAACAGAAAGCTGTGGTGGTGCTAAAAGCGGAGGTACAAATACATGATCAAAATTAACATCTGATTCTCATTTTCAACACTTCAGATGGAATCAAGTTTTTGGCAACAACTCTCTAACAGCACCTGTAGATGAAATCAACTTCCACCCCAGTAAGAAAGAAGAAACTGCCCCAAGGCCAGCATGTGAGAAGAAGGGTAGAATTCCGTTGGCTTGTATCAGAGGGGATGAGGGATACATGGAGGCATACAGTGGTTACATCTCTGAACTGAAAGACATTTGCCCCACTGCCTGCATATTCAAGTCCCTACCAAGATTGGACCCAGAAGAAACTGACACAGCAAACAGCGAGACAAATGACTCTGAAGATGAAGGTAAAATTGGCACTTGATATTTACCTACACTATCAGTGTTAACTTTTCTGTATATTATCTTGAAACATAAATATTCACCATTTTGTTTTCATAAATATTCACTATTCTGTTTTACAGATATGGGCATTCTGGCACAACCTTACCAGGTGTTGGTGGCACCACGCCAGAAACCACAACTCAGCCATCTACATGCCAAGGACTCTCCTGGTCCACCACCGTTCCCATTTAGTGGCACTAGGCTCCAAAAGTGGGGAGAGACTCCACAAGAGACCTCTGATCAACATAAAGTCTATATACATTTACTCTCTGTGACATATGAACAGGCAAATGAGCTTCAGAAACAAACAAAGCAACAGGCTGATTGTCCCAAATGGTTTCTGCTGAAATACTCAAGACTCACAGCTTCAAATTTTGGGAAAATATGCAAGAAAATGAGCAGTAAAAAAGCCAAACCAGAACTTGTTGCACGTGACCTGCTTCATCCAAAGCCCCCCACAGATTTCCAAAAAAAAAAATGCTCACATGGGGAAAGGAAAATGAAAACATTGCCATTCAAGTTTACAAAGGACTTGCACACAGAAGCCATGTCACAGTACATGAATGTGGTTTGTACATCAGCCCAGAAGACCCCATCCTAGCAGCCACTCCTGATAGAGTTTGTTATGATAGCACAGAGAACATCAAGTGGGGAGTCATTGAGGTGAAATGCCCATACAGTGCTAGAGAGAAAACCCCAACTGAGGCAGCAAAATCGAAGAAGTTCATGAGCAAATTACATGATGGTGCCCCACAACTAAAGCATGATCATGAGTACTATTACCAAGTTCAAGGACAAATGGCCATAACTGGGGCTCAGTGGTGCGATTTTGTCATCTACACAAAAGCTGGCATTGCTATTGAGAGAATTCCATTTAATCACCAGTTTTGGATAACAGCTGCTTGCAGATTGCATGACTTTTTCTATTCCTACTTTCTGCCCATGTTCATTGTGTCACAAGAGTCTGCAAAGTAATGTAAACAAAACAATGACATGCTGAAGGAAAACTTTTATTGTACTAGTCGAGGCAGGAGATTGACGAGCAATGATTGTGACAATATTGTCGGCACTCTTGACCAGTCCGAGGTCCCATGTTGTGTTCAGTATCTGGAATAGTTTGGAAAGACTGAATATTAGAAAAAGATAGTGGACTACATATTAAAGGCTTTTGGTTATTTTTTTATCGCCCTTAAGTCAAATGTTTTTTAATTAAGTTTTCATACAACTGTAAGCATTTTGAGTGTAAATTGAATGTAGAAAAACAGCATCAACTCACATGGATTCGGACATTGGCAATTTTCCTTGAATTGATGACTTCCTTGTGGCTAAGCTGATTTTTGCCTTTTGTGAACGCAGGGATGACAGGGCTTGCTCCTCTGCAGAGAAGCTCTTCTCGGAAAAGAAACCCTCGATCTGCCATAACCTTTAGTAAAATCACAAACAATTAATTGATGCAACAACTACTTTGTCTTAAAGGGGTGGGGGGTGGGGGGTGGGGGGCACTTACAAGTTATAAAATACAGAAATTTACCTGGTCACCATGTTCAAGCTGTTCCAGGAAGCCACTGTTGATCGTTAGCTCCTTGTCTGATACTCTGCCGCCCCAGCACTTTGACAGAAAGCAAACTGCCCCTACTGGAGTGATTCCCACTAACAGTTTCAGTGTGTTGTGATGCTTGTATTTAGAATATGTGATATTTCGAGCTAGTAAATTGGATGGCCGCTGAATGAATATCTCACTGCAGTCAATTATGACACGAGTGTTTCTGTATGTTCTGGTCTGTTTGAAAGGTTTGGGCAGGTTTCTAATGATTGCACCTTTTTCTGGCCACACTATCAAGAACTTCAGGGCATCAGCCATTATGGAACTTCCAAAATTGACAATCTTTGTTACTTGGTCAGCACTTATCTTGAAAATATAATATAAATAAAAAAAAAAATAAAAAAAAAAAATAAAATAATTAAAGTTATTTGTAATAATAAAAAAAGGTAGATACCTTCAAAAATTCTAAATGCTCACAGGCAATGAATCCCACCTGTATGCTAGGTCCTTGTTCTGGAGTCCCAGCCTCAGCTTCATTAAAAGAAGGAGGACCTTGTCTGTGATGCTCGATTTTGGACAGAAGGAAGGCAGTTGCCGAGCAGACACCACTTTGACTATCCAATCAAACAGTTTACGACTTCTGAGACCTTGAACAAAAGTAATAATTTGATTTAATAATTTGATTTAAGCCCCACACATGGGAGTACACATATATTTTTCAGCCTGTGTGTACAGCAAAAAGTGATGTAAAAATAAGTATTTTAAAAGTGTATTTGCCCTGAATTTGAGCAGATAATGTCATTAGTGAAATACATATGATCTTATTTCAGTAATGGTATAAAATAATGGTGAAATAAGATAAAATACTTTATACTGAGATAAGGTAATGTTATATATCACACTTAATATGATTATAAATTATATTATTATAAATCTAATTTTCAACGCAGGGTACAATATAATATTTAAAGTGCAGGAATACATTGCATTGGTAGATTGGTTTTCTCTTACCCGCTCAAAAAAAAGTGATATTCAACTTTAAAGCACATACCTGTGAAATACTTAAGTTGTTTCTTGCTTAGATTGTCTGCAGTGAATTTGTCTTTATCCAGAGCCTCTTGGAGTTTTGTGCACTTCTCATTGTAGTACACAGCTGCTCGTTGTTGTGCCATAAGTTCTTCAGCCAGTCTCTTGGTTTCTGTTTCTAGCTGTTGAATTCTCACTGTCTGATCACAACAACTGTCGCTGGTTTGTGTGGCCTTTTCGTTGTCAGCAGAAGGGGGGTCGGAATCAACAGGTACGGTCCCTTCTAAGTCCATGCTTTCATCTTGACCCGGGTTTGGACTCGAAGCAGAAGTAGAAGTCAAAGGCATTTCAGATACTCGTTGCCTTTTGATCATCCGTTCATATCGCTGGACCGCTTTTTCTTTCCTTTTCAAGTTTTGCGATCCAGGATAGCCCGTGTTGATGTGAGGTACATAGTCAGGGTGCTGTGGGTCACGGTTTGGGACGCCTGAATCAAATCGCGAATACAACATGATTCAGAGATTTTTATGCTACGCAAATTAGAATGTTTTTACAAAAACTCTTCCCTTACAGACACATAACCACTAGGACTTACCATGAACAAAATGAGCCCCACAAACTCTGTCAGTAGCTGCAGGAATCCAAGCTTTATTCGGAGCTTCTGGCTTTACGCTTCTGATCGCACAAAGCCATTTTTTACGTTTTTTACGGTCATTTTCGGAAGGAATTCGAAAAAACTTCTTATCAGGCCCCCAACGGGCTGTACAATCAACCACACAGCAAGAATGAACCATCCGCTTCTCTAAATTCTCCTCCAAACCACGCAAAACAACTGAAAAACAACTGAACTGTATGTAAAGTAGGCTGTTTCTTGCCACACAGTCACGTGACGCAGAGCGCCGGGACATAAACAACGACGTCACAAAAGATCCTCCTATAAGTTAATATCAAGAGACTTACGTTTCAGACACCGTATTGACTGTTTCTGCTCTATTTCGCCAACAAAAATCATTCCAAACACAGCCGCAGCACTGTTTTGTGTCTCTGAGCAATATGACTGATGTTTCGTTCCTGAACAAATCAATCGTTAAAATGATTTGGTTCAATCGCAATGACTCTCTTATTAACAGCAATTTACTGCAACCTGTTGACGGTTTTAATTTCACATTTGAAGTTAAGCAGCATATCTTTTCATTTTTTAAAACAATTTCAAATATCAATATTCAATGTTTTATGTTTAAAATATCAAAACATTATTTATGCATTTGTAACTGCAGGTTAAAGCATTCCATGTCCCTCTAAGCTGCATTACCATGTGTAAATACATCTAAATGCCACTTCATATACAACTTATGCAAATATGAATTTTGTGGATAGTGATTTAATTTGTTTAATAACAGCCTAAATGTATTATTATTATTATTTTTATTTATCTGATTACTGATTTAAAAGATTAATTTCTATCACTGTTGTGAACTGACCACAGAGAATATGAAAAATATCAAAAACTTTGAATCAGTTGTCCACAGTAGTGCTTAAGATATCAGCACAATAACACACTCTGCAAAATATTGTCTAATTATCTTTTTTGATAAAATTAATATCAATAATATATAGAGCTAGTAGAAATTCTGAATGACCGGTAACTTAAAAATTTTGTAGCCAAATTGGCTGGTGAGTGAAAAAGTTAATTTCAATTCCTATATATATATATATATATATACATATAAAGAAGTACATAGAATAGACAAAGAATAGAGTATGCTAGTGTTGTTGGAGGCTCTTTTTTAAATAAAACTATAAAACAGAACTCCAGAGTAAAATATATTCGATTGTAATATAACTACATTTTATATTGTGCCATATTAATATTTCTTTCTTGATTTTGTGCACATTTAATTAATAAAAGCTGAAGTATATGTCTTCTTGAGCTATTTGGACGTTCCTGGTATCTGTACCGTAATTCCACTAACAGACGTACAGTAAAATCCAGGTGGTTCCTGGTAGGGATGGGCGATATATATCGATCGATAAATTCATGCGCATTTCGCCACTAAAGCTGGTTCTTTGATTAGCGGTAAATCTCCATCACCTGTTTTCAAATGGAGAGCCAGTTTATTCACAGAGCTGTAGATCACTGAAAAGCGGTTCTGTGAATAAACTGGTGCTCTATTTGAAAACAGGTGATGGAGATTTACCGCTGTTTAAAGAACCGGATTTACTGATGAGATGCGCATAATATCGATCGATATATATCGCCCAACCTTAGTTCCTGGTAATATTGGGAGCCTTGATTTTCACTGAATTATTTGCCTTGTCTTGTTTTCCTCCTCTAATCCTCACTCATGAAGACTGTTGGTGTTGATCAAATACCGTGTCTAGAATTTCAAGTTTCTTTTCTTTTTGTGCAGATCTGATTTTTTAAACCAAAACAAATCAGTGCACTTAGGACACACACTAATTTCCCCCTATTATTTTCCCTCCTCTCGATGCTTCACATCCAGTCCAGCGGGTGGCGCTAAGACACATACTGTTGTTTGCCAAACACCATTAAACCTCAGAGGAAGAAGATTCCTTTCACACTCTCTGTTGTGTTGTTGTGATGCTGGTTAATACAAACTGTTATAAAAGTAGTTTCAGTAAATATAAAAATGCAGTTTTTGAATTAGGTAAGTAAATACCAGTAATATTCTCATCATTATATTCGTGACTAAGTTGTGAAGCAAGCAGGAATATCTGGAGGAGAATCAGCTGAGCTGATATCTGCTGCTGTGAAGATGGTGTTTGTTAAAGAGGAGATTGAGGAGAACACGAGTGAAGCAGAGCCCTGGAAAATAAAATATGAGGAACCAGAAACATGCAGAATAAAACACGAGGAACAGGGAGGTTAGTGTTTGTACTTTATTTAACTTTAATGACTTTGTGGTACATGAGGCTTACCCTCTGGAGTCTGAGTTTTTTTATTCCAAAATAAAATTAAGCCAGGAGTAGACATATTCTAAAATAGTTTAAAAATACATATTAAGTAAAGATGACAAACTTCTGGACTCTGAACTTCAGAGTCCTGAACTAAAACAAACTAGATTCATTTGAAACCAACTGTGCTAATTTGAATTAGCTTGACAGAGGCTGACTATAAAACGGAATAAACAAAAAAAAGAAAATATGATCAAAGAAGATTGTGAAAATAAACGTGTTTTTTTTTTTTTTTTTTTTCAAAAAGAATTAAGTAAATAAAAGTATATTATTATTATTTTTTTAATAATTTTCTATTTGTATTTGCAATAAAATTCAAAATTGTTAACAATGCAGATATATTTTCACAGCCTTCTTTGTTCATATCTACCAAGGGTGCAAATAATTTTGACATATAAAGAAAATATAACTAAATTATTTTTGCACCGTTTTACAAGGGTTCACATTCAAAACCACTTTCACATTTTCCTTTTGTTTTTCAAGCTTCTGACTAATTGTTTTTGTTCTTATTTTAGAGTTTACTGAAGAATTGAGTGAAGATGAGAAAAATCATCATCAAGTCAAAACTGGAGAAAATCCTTTGAGTTGTTCTCAAACCAAACTAAATGTTTTTCAGAAAAGAGGAGCCAAGAAATCTTCTGCCTCCACTCAGTGTGGAAAGAGATTGACAAACAAATATAACCTTGATGTTCACATGATAGAGAAACCACACACATGTGATCAGTGCGGAAGGAGTTATACACAAAAAAGAAGCCTTGTGATACATATGAGAGTTCATACAGGAGAGAAGCCATTCACATGTAATCAATGTGGCAAGACTTTTACATACTTATCAAGCCTTAAGGTACACATGAAGATCCACACCGGAGAGAAACCTTATAAGTGTTCACACTGTGACCAGAGATTTAATCAGTCAGCACATCTGAAATCACACGAGAGGATCCACACTGGAGAGAAACCGCACACGTGTGATCAGTGCGGGATGAATTTTGCAAGAAAAGGAACCTTTTTGACACACATGAGGGTTCATACTGGAGAGAAACGGTTCACTTGTGATCAGTGCGGGAAGAGTTTTGCAAGGAAAGGAATACTTATGATACACATGAGAGTTCATACTGTAGAGAAACTGTACATATGCTATCAGTGTGGAAAGAGTTTGAAAAGCAAATACAGTCTTAAGCTTCACATGGGAGTTCATACTGGAGAGAAACCCCACACGTGTGATCAGTGCGGGAAGAATTTTGCAAGGAAAGGAATCCTTAAGACACACATGAGAGCTCATACTGGAGAGAAACGGTTCGCTTGTGATCAGTGCGGGAAGAGTTTTGCACGGAAAGGAATCCTTATGACACACATCAGAGTTCATACTGGAGAGAAACCGTTCACTTGTGATCAGTGCGGGAAGAGTTTTTCAAGGAAAGGAATCCTTATGACACACATGAAAGTTCATACTGGAGAGAAACTGTACATATGTTGTCAATGTGGAAAGAGTTTGAAAAGCAAATTCAGTCTTAAGCTTCACATGAGAGTTCATGAGTCATGATACGAAACGCCATTTTCAAAAATGTGATTAAGAACAGACTTTCTTTAAAAAGACTACAACTTGAAAGAGTGACAAGAGGGACAAGTTAATCCTCGAAAAAACATATTTCTCATGCACAAACTCCTAATTAATATTATACTTGTTCTTCAGGCAAGGGCACCTTTATATGCTTTCTAATGTTTTCCTAATAATGAAATGTCCCTTTTTTGGAAACCATCAATAGAGAGTCTGTAATTTAATTAAATGTGTTTATTGGTAGACTTTTAATCTTGAAAAATGAATTTGACATTTCAATGGCCGTTTGTAGTGAAAGAACAAGTTCACAAAAAAAAAAAAAAAGTTGGATTTATTTAATTAGTCTACACAATAAAAATATCATATACAACATTAAATTGTGTAACATTTCATTTCTATAAACATTTAACAAAATGAACCTGTGATGGGGTGGTATGGACAAAGTGTTTCTCTATATGAACTGATTGTGCTTCCTAGCCTCTGCTTTGTCTTTTCAGTTCTTGTTCTGCTTTCTCCACTTATTATGCAGCTGACGCTTCCCTCGCTCACTTAGATCCCTAATCTCTAATGCTCTAGATCCTGTTTCCAATTATGTTATATTCATTAAACACAGATAGTGAGTGAATAAGAGAAAGTGACAGTGATATAGTGAGTGAAAGAATGAACCAAACATCCCTGATGGCACTCGTACATCTCCAAGACATCTGCTCATTTGTAATACGTCTGTTGAACGTTTCCTACCCTTATAGCATATGTACATCTAGGAGACATCTATTTTGTAAACAGACATCTTGCAGATATATGTGTGCTATCTTGGATAAAGCTTAAAACTACATAAGTTATTAATTTCCTTTTTTTAATTTTGTTGTTTGATTAACAGACATCACAGCAGTTGCCCAGAGAGCACACATACGTCTGCAAGATGTCTGTTAAAGATCTCTTGATCTGGAAAGCATCTGCTGTGTACAAACGTTTGGCATCTATTCTAAATCATAAACTTCTTCAAGACGTCTAATAGATGTCTTGCAGATGTAAATGCAGATGTTAAATAGATGTCTCCGAGATATATGTGTGCTATCAGGGAGGTTATTAGGATAAAAGAAGCAAGCGCATAAAATTGTCATAGCAACCAGATACTGTTTTTTTGAATTTCATGAGCTTGAAATGTTTTACTTGACATGTAATGAATCTAGAATATATGAAAGTTAATTTTTTTAAATAAGTTACAATAAGAACTTTTTCAGGATATTCTAATTTTTTGAGCTGCACCTGTACGAATATCGGCAGCCGATACATTGGTGCATCTCTTATTTATATATATACCCAGATAGCACACGTACGTCTGCAAGATGTCTATTAAAGATCTCTTGATCTGGAAAGCATCTGCTGTGTACAAACGTCTGGCAGACATCTGTAAGATGTCAGTTTTACATACATTCTAAATCATAAACATCTTAGGGTGTATTCACACTAGGCACAGTTGCTCTGAACCAAGTCAGAGCACAATTATCCCCCCTTCCCATTCCCCAGCTGGCCTGCACTTGCACTTGCATTAAACTTTCCGGCCCGAAGCATGCTTACGTCATGCACGAGATAACTGAGAAAACCACTTTCACTAGTATTCTGCCTAATAATCAATAATAATTCATTTATGATGTATGCCGTGCATTGATTTTCACTTGTATGTATCAGAGAATTATTATGGAGACAGTGTATGTCAATGAAAGACAACCCAGTGCAACCCAGTGTCACAAAAATACTTGTATATATGTAATATAGTTGAATTTTTAAGTAAGAAGTGTTGAATTATTTCGATCATGATTTTTGTTTTTTGTTTTCAAAATAAAAATCAGAAAATATATTCCTTTTTTTGTGTGTATTTAAATTTTGTTTACAAATTCAGCAGACAACATTAATGGTCAATAACTGTAATTTTCTGGAAGCCATTTGTTTTCTAAAAAAAAAAAATGACACCTTGCACTTAAAAATAGCACATTCTGTTAAAATTTTACAGTCAAACAAAATATGTGAAAATTACTTATTTTACCCTTAGGTCTTAAAGGGTTAAAGACATCTAATGGACGTCTATTTGACATTTGACATCTAATAGGAAACATCCAACAGACGTATTGCAGATGTAAATGCATCAAATAGACGTCTCCAAGATGTATGTGTGCTATCAGGGTTTGTGTGTGTGTGTGTGTGTGTGTGTGTGTGTGTGTGTATATATATATATATATATATATATATATCCAGGATTGCACTCCTTCATGATTCGCAGCTATGGTACTTGGCCTGTAATGAGGTCACAAAATTCTGGACTGTTGATAATTCTTTCCCAGATAGCACACGTACATGTCAGAGACGTCTATTTGACGTCTGCATTTACATCTGCAAGACGTAGTTTGCTCATCTGCAATACATCTATCAGATGTTTCCTATCAACGTCAAATAGACGTCTATTAGATGTTTTAAGGTGTTTATGATCTAGAATGTATGTAAAACTGACATCTTGCAGACATAACTGTGCTATCTGGGTTAACTTTGAAATAATCACGAATTGTGCCTTTGTGGCTCCCTTAGATCTCCACTAAACGGAGCCTTCACTGGAACTCTGAACTCTATCATGAACTCCATTTGCCACAACCCCTTTCCTGGCTGATCACCTGCACAGGTATGGGCCATTTCCCCTCATCACTCAGACTATAAATGCTCAGTTCTTTGCAAAGTCTTGTTTTGCCGTACAAACATTTCTGAGCCTTATTATTCCTGTGTTTGTTTTCCTGTTGCTGATCTTGTTTGTTTCCTATTTCTGATTGCTCTCTGCCTTCCTTTTGGACTTAGCCCGTTTCCCAGATTTACTCCGTTTATTGCCTGCTGCCCGCCCCAACCTTCTGCCTGTTTATTGAATACGATTCTGTCTTGCCTAAGTTGTGTTTGTTCATGTTGATGACCCACCGCATGTCTGACCTCCCTCACGATTTAATAAAGATGCAAATAGATCCCATTGCCTATGACCCTTTGTTACAGAAGACTTCGCCACCCTTTGATCCAGCGGCTTCCTGTCAGCCTTCGACTGGGTCTCCCAATTCAACCATAGATCCAGTCGATCGGCTAGTTCAACTATGGCAGGGGTGTCTAACCATTGAGGACTACGTTCAGGAGTTCTGTGAGTGTTTGTTCCAGTTTCCCTTGTATGATGAAATTGTGTTTATGGACTTGTTCTTGTATGGACTTAATGAGCCACTTAAGACAAGGATGAAATTTGAGGGTCCACGTACATTCCTTGCACACTTCATGGGCTATGCATTGTTGTGCGAGGGCTCATCATTCACTGTGGGTGTCGCGGAGGAGAGATGCAACACCACAGTAATGGCTACCATGGGGCAGCTAAATATTCTGAACACTATTGCTAATCACACAGCCCACTCACAGAATATCAGCCGCAGCTGGGGGTGCGTGCAGAAAATGGCATGATCACAAAATGGCTGCTACAGCTGAGTTTTCTCCCATTGATTGTTCTCAGCCTAGACTGATATCCAGTCTGGAGGACCCACCGCTGCTGACAGCATGAGCAGCCAATCTCCTAAAGCCAACATTGGCCAGACCAGCATTTGCTAGCAACACATCTGCCAAGCCAATGCCCACTAGACGCCTGCCAGGTTAGTGCCTGCTAACGACTTGTCAGCCAAGTCAGTGCTCGCTAATGTCAAGCCGCCTGCCAAGCCAGTGCTCGCTAGCATCATACGACTCGTCAGCCAAGTCTGTCAAATCTGCCAAGCAGACTAATGTCTCCTGCCTACCTGTCTTGTGAATTACCCTAATGTGGATTATTAAAGACTTTATCTATCTCTTTGTATGAATCATGACACATACATGGGCAGTTTATGATGAAAGAATAATTGGATAAATGTACAAAGCTAGAGAAACATGCTAATGCCTCCACTGCATCCTGACTCTTCTTTGAAGGATTCATCTCCACAGTTTATCAGCCTTCCATTTTGATTGATTAATTAATTAATTGCCTGATCTTCATGTTGTGCTCTTTATCACTCATACTGTGATAATGATAAATTTAAATCAAGGATTGAATTAGGAAAAACTGGAATAAATGATCATTTCCATTTCTGGGTAGAGATACAAATGAAACTCATTTTTTCAAATACAGTATGAAAAAATCTTGAGGTGGTAACCCCTCGGCAGGGGCGTCGAGCTGGTGCAGGTAGGTGGCGCAGCCCATCTCGTGGATGCTGGGAAGATTCCCACAGGATATCAGGAACTGGGAGTGCCAGGGATATTCTTTACCACTGCGGCCACTGACCTCCGGGTCAGCAGTACCCACCTTTTCACTAAAATATACATTTTCTTTATCTAACTTGGTGTCTTATGTTGGGTCTGATTGCGGGTGACGTGCAGCTTTCTTACACTAAGGCTTAGCATGCTTTCTTGCCATTAAAACATTTGGATGCATCGCTTCCTCACATTCTAATAACCTCACCGCAGGTTTGTGGATCAGGTAAAGGGCTGCTTTCACTAGCTCCGCTCTACCTCGGAATGCCATGCTTTCTGTGTTGAGCCACATTTTTCCACATGGCTGCCCTGCCCGCAGGTGTGTTAGAACCATTCTGCTGATCCCGCTTGTATGCAGGCTGAGGGCCTGGTTAGTGCTATCTGGACAGGCTGATTCGGCTAGCAATTCAGTTCGCCAAGCGACTTCCCATGTTCAGGGGCGTCCTTTTGCATTTGAAGTGGACAAGGATGCCTCTGCTCTGAGCAATGGATTGGGGTCCTTTTGGAAAATGATGCAATAGAGCCTGTCACTCCAGCCGAGATGAAGATTCTATTTTATCATACCCAAGAGGAGCGGTGGGTTACAGCTAATCTGGGATCTGTAGGTCTTGACTCTGCCCCCTTTTCAGGGTACCTTTTAAGATGCTGACGCAGAAACGCATTGCTTCTTGCATTTGGCACCAGGGTTAGCTTGCAGCCATTGGCACAAAGGACACGCATCTCACTTTTTTCTTGACACAAACCATTTTTCTGGTTTGGTTTGAGGGTTAGGCATGTCAGTACAGTCTTCCCCTTTGAGGTATCCCTGTCTCTCTGCGTTTTTACCAAATTTGCGGTGGGTCCCCGGGCCCCGACCGACAAGGTTGCCACACCTGAATCCCTGGCCAAGAAGTAAATGCTGGATCGAGGACTAGGCCACACAGGCTATTCCGCCATGGCTCCCTGGACTGTCTGCTCCACCATTGTTTTCATTAAAAGCATCATTTGACTCCGCACAGCACATCACAACTGCACCCAAATGCTGATGCGCTTGATATAAATTGATTTATTTCATTGTGTCAAAAGCCTTCACAGTCCACATGGATGCATATTGCTGTCCATATTCAAACCAGAGTCCACCATTTGGCAACTCCTGATTTAAATGGCACATAATTTGTATTAAACTGGTCAAGGATCTGTGGCTATACATCAAATTGACATTAAAGATAAATAAAGAATAAACACCAACCTCCTTGTTCCTCCTGTTTTATTCTCCAGAGTTCTGGTTCACTCATGTTTTCCTCAAACACCATCTTCACAGCAGCACATCCAACAGGCATCCATGGTCTATATGGCTTCCTTCTTTCAGATGAATCCAATCAAAAGTTTTATTAAAAACTGTTCTGGCTCTTCCAAGATTTAAAATGGCAGTGGGTGGGTGGTTTCTCTTCATCAGTCCAATGAATCCAATAAAGTGCATCAATTCATAATTAAAAGTATCTCACACTGCTCCAGAAGTGAATAAAGGTCTTCTGTAGCGAACTGATGTTTTTGTAAGGAAAAATATCTATATTAAAGCTTAAAAATCACTTATGTGGATGACATAATACGTCAGCAGTGCCCATGCGCCTGTGTCTCGTGAAAACCGGTTCTGTACTTCAGCAGAAGAAAACCTCTTGGTTTATATCGATATTCTCCAACATTTTTCTTTATAAATCCTTGTTGTTGAATGGTGTGTATAACTGTTAGCGCAAACTAGATTAAAGTGATTATTAAGTTTTATATATAGATATTTTTCTTACAAAAACACATCGATTCACTACAGGAGTCCTTTATTCACCCCCCGGAGCTCTGGTCTCGTTTTGGACTGATGAAAAGAAACACCCATTCATTGCCATGATAATGCTTGGGAGAGCCAGAACTATTTTTTATATAACGCCAATTGGATTCATCTGAAAGAAGGAAGTCATATACACCCAAGATGCCTGGAGGGTGAGTAGATATTAGGTTAGTTTTCATTTTTGGGTGAACTAACCCTTTAATCATGACTGTGAGAATATTACATGAATTTATTGATTTATTCAAAAACTGTTTTTCTAATTTACAGAAACAAAATTTCTAACTGCTTGTATTAAAGGGTTAGTTCACTCAAAAATAAAAACATTCTCACCTGGGCATTACTCACCTTTATGTTGTTTCAAATCTTTAAGATCTTTGTTCATCTTCGAAACACAATTTAAGATATTTTTGATGAAGTCCAAGAGCTCTCAGCAAGGGTACTACCAAGTTCAAGGTTCAGAAAAGTACCAAGATGATCGACAAAATAGTCCATGTGACATCAGTAGCTGTACTATAATTTTACAAAGCTACAAGAATACTTTGTTGCCCAAAGAAACACATGTGTCAACATCGGTGCATGTGTCAAAGTAACTTACTCTTGAGAACACCCATCCACAAGTAATGCAGCAGAGACAAAAATGTAGAATAAAGTCATTATTTTTGTTTCATTTGCTCAAAAAATAATTCTCGTGGCTTCATAAAATTATAGTACAACCACTGATGTCACATGGACTATTTGGGGTCTTGAACATTTTAGTACCCCTGATGCTTCTAGGAGGGTTAAAGAGCTCTTGGACTTTTATATTTTAAATAGTGTCCTTAGGATGAACGAATGTCTTCTGGGTTTGAAACAACATGAGTCATTAACAACATTGTTGTTCATTGTTCATTTTTTGGGTGAACTAACCCTTTAAAACAACATTACTATAAAACATCTGAGATCAGAGTCAAAATGAATCTTCTTTCTGAGGTTTAATGATGTTTTAGCGCCACCCGCTGGACTGGATGTGAAACAAGAGAATTACTAAATTAACCAACATTTAAATCAACTGCTTCAAAGTGCAAGTGTTCATGAAATCATTGTTGAAGCATTTGCAGTTACAAATAAAAACAATTACATAATCAGTGAATAATTGTACAAGGTTAATTAAGGTATATGCACAAAGAATATAAAATTTTATTTAGATTTCAGAAAAAAAAAAAAACTAAAAAAAAACACTAATTTGCAGTACATTTGTTGAGGATCTCATCCATCTGACGTTCATCCCATTCATCTGATGTTTATTACTGTGATGAATATTTGATGTATATTATATATTGTATATTATATAAAAGTCACACTCAAAGCACATGTAAGGCAAGTTTATTTATATAGTACATTTCATACACAATGGTAATTCAAAGTGCTTTACATAAAAGGAAATAAAATAATCATAAAAACATAAGATGAGTTAAAATAATCACAAGAAAGTGATAACCACAACAATAAAAACATTTAAATTGATGAAAAAAAATGTATTATACATCAAATACAGTGCAATCAGTTCGGACGTAGCACAGTGCTCATTCATAAAACTCATCTGTTCAGTTGTGCATTTAGAGTCTGGATTTAAATGTGGCTAATGTTTTAGCACATCTGATCTCTTCTGGAAGCAGATTCCAACCGTGGGCAGCATAAAAGCTAAAGGCGGATTCCCCTTGTTTTGTGTGAACCCTTGGTATTTCTAGCTGACTCAATCCTAGGAATCTGAGTGGTCTGTTAGGTTTGTATTCAGTGAGCATATCTGCAATGTATTTAGGTTCTAGGCCATGGAGTGATTTATAAACGAGTAAAAGTACTTTAAAATCAATCCTTAATGTAACTGGAAGCCAGTGTAAGGACCTGAGGACTGGTGTGATATGCTCTGATTTTCTGGTTCTAGTCAGAATCCTGGCAGCAGCATTCTGGATGAGCTGCAGCTGTCTAATGGTCTTCTTGGGAAGACTAGTGAGGAGACCATTACAATAGTCCACCCTGCTGCTGATAAAGGCATGGACAAGTTTCTTGGCTGGAAACAAAACATCTAATTCTTCCAATGTTTTTGAGATGATAGTATGTTGATTTAGTTATTGCTTTGACATGACTACTGAAACTAAGGTCTGACTTCAGAATCACCCCAAGATTTTTGACTTGATTTTTAGTTATTTGACCCCTAGCGTCAAGGTACACATTAACCTTAAGAGCTTCATCTTTGTTTCCAAATGCAATGACTTCAGTTTTCTCCTTGTTTAACTGAAGAAAGTTCTGGCACATCCAACTGTTAATTTCATCAATGCATTGGCAGAGGGAGTCAATGGGACTGTAGTCATTTGGCGTTACGGCTAGGTAAATCTGGGTATCATCTGCATAGCTGTGATATGCAATTTGGTTCTTTCTCATTATTTGACTTAGAGGGAGCATATACAGGCTAAACAAGAGCGGCGCAAGAATTGAGTCTTGTGGGACTCTGCATGTCATGGACGTCCACTTAGACTTATGCTCTCCTATACTCACATAATAGCCTCTCCCTTCTAAGTATGACCTGAACCATTTAAGGACCATCCCAGAAAGCCCGACCCAGTTTTCCAGTTTTTTAAGAAGAATGTTATGATTGACAGTGTCAAGCACAGCACTAAGAACTAGTAGCACCAGCACTGATATTTTGCCAGAAACAGAATTTAGGCAAATATCATTTATTATCTTTATTAGAGCTGTCTCTGTGCTGTGGTCGGAAACCAGATTGAAAATTGTCTAGGTAACCATTAGAGTTTACATAGTAGTTCAGCTGATTAAAAACTACCTTTTCAATAATCTTGCCAATAAAAGGAAGATTTGATATTGGTCTATAGTTGTTCAATATTGTGTTATCAAGACTGCTCTTTTTCAGAAGGGGCTTAACAGCTGCAGTTTTCAGGGAGTTTGGAAAAGTCCCAGAAAGAAGTGAGGTGTTCACCACTTCTAAACAGTTAAACACACTTTTGAAAAATGATGTAGGAAGTGTGTCAAGGTAGCAGGTTGAAGATTGAAGGTGCTGTACTATTTCTTTCAAAATTTTGCAATTAATTGCTTCGAAAACAGACATGATAACAGCTTTTTGAAACTTTGGGCAAATTTGTCTGACCTCAGCATAACTTGAGGATGTGTTAATCGTTTGCCTAATTCAACTTTGAAAGCATGAAGGCTGTCTTTATAGATGCTATAGTGAATTTCAAGTTTCGTCTTCCGCCACATCCACTTGGCATTTCTGCATTGTCTTTTCATACTCTGTACTGCTGTTGATTTTCTCCATGGTGCTTTTTGTCTGCCAGCCATCTATCTTTACACAGGTGCAATGTCATCAATGACATTCTTAACTTTAGAATTAAAGGAATCCCTGAGAAGATCAACTGAGTCTGCAGAAATGCTTGGCATTGAAGATAAAGCCTTCATAAATAGCAAACTAGTGTTCTCATTAATGCATCTCTTTCTGACAGAGACAGATCTAGATTCAGTGGCAGCAGAGATCAATATATCAAAGAAAATACAGAAGTGATCAGATAGTGCTACATCCTTAACTACAATGGATGAAATCTCTAGACCCTTACTGATGAGTAAATCAGAGCGTGACCACGATTGTGTGTGGGTCCATGCACATGCTGAACCAGGTCAAAAGTATTTAAAACAGTTATAATTTCTTTTGTAGCATTGATTTCTACATTATCTACATGAATATTAAAATCCCCTGCAATAGCAAAACTGTCAAACTCTGAGGAAGTCATTGTTGAAAAGCTCACAGAACTGTTATCAAAGGCTGGAGAGTATTTTGGAGGCCTGTAAATAATCATATGTACTCTCTCACACCAGTGTGAGATTTCTTTAGTTTTGTGTTTCTTTAGGACTGAAGCCTTCAAAAAATGCTTATCACATTGATCGCAAGAATACAGTTTCTCTCCGGTTTGAACGTTCATGTGTTTCTTAAGCTTTTCTGATTGTGAACTCTCATGTGAAGCTGAAGACTGTATTTGCTTTTCAAACTCTTTCCACACTGACCATATGAACATATGTACAGTTTCTCTCCAGTATGAACTTTCATATGTGTCATAAGGATTCCTTTTCTTGCAAAACTCTTCCCGCACTGATCACACATGTGTGGTTTTGCTACAGTGTGGATCCTCTCGTGTCCTTTCAGATGTGTTGACTGATTAAATCTCTTGTCACAGTGTGAACACTTGTAAGGTTTCTCTCCAGTGTGAATCATCTCATGTCTTTTCAGATGTCCTGAATCACTGAATCTCTTTTCACAGTGTGAACACTTATAAGGTTTCACTCCAGTGTGGATCCTATTGTGTCTATTTAGGTCTCCTAAATTACTGAATCTCTTGTCACAGTCTGAACACTTAAAATGTTTCTCTCCGGTGTGAATCCTCTTATGCGGTTTTAAACAGGTCACTGAAGTAGAAGTCTTTTCACACTCAAAGCACCTGTACTCTCTGACACCAGTGTGTAGTTTCTGATGTTCTTTCAAAATTGAAAAACTCTTTCCACACGAATTACATGAATGTGGCTTCTCATTTGTATGAACTGTCAGGTGTTTCTTTAGAACTGAAGCCCTCAAAAAATGTTCATCACATTGATTACAAGTGAACCGTTTCTCTCCAGTATGAACTCTCATGTGAAGCTCAAGACTGTATTTGCTTTTCAGACTCTTTCCACACTGATAGCATATGTATGGTTTCTCTCCAGTATGAACTTTCATGTGTCTCATAAGGTTTCCTTTTCTTGCAAAACTCTTCCCGCACTGATCACATGTGTGTGGTTTCTCTCCAGTGTGGATCCTCTCATGTGATTTCAGATGTGCTGACTGATTAAATCTCTTGTCACAGTGTGAACACTTATAAGGTTTCTCTCCAATGTGGATGTTCATGTGTACCTTAAAGCCTAATAAGTATGTAAAAGTCTTTCCACAATGATCACATGTGAATGGTTTCTCTCCAGTATGAATTCTCATGTGAACACTAAGGTTATATTTGTTTGTCAAACTCTTTCCACAGTGAGTGCAGGTGAAAGATTTCTTGGCTCCTTTCTTTAAAACACTTTGTTTGATTTGAGAACAACTCAAAGGATTTTCTCCAATTTTTACATGATTTTTCTCCTCATCTTCACTCAATTCTTCATTCTCCTGACTTTCATCAAACTCTAAAATAAAAAACAAAAAATGCATTAGTCAGAAGCTTGAAAAACAACACAAAAACTGTGCAAGTACATAAAAGTGAACCCTGGTGTAATAGTGTAAAAACAATTTTGATCAACATTGTGTTTCCAGTCTTTATATGTCATAATTATTTGCACCCTTGGTAGATATGAACAAAGAAGCCTGTGAGAATATATCTGCATTGTTAACAATTTAGATTTTTATTCCAAAAAGTAAAAATAATTATTTACTTTTATTTTTTGAAAGATCAATAGGTACAAAGGTTTAGGTTTATTTTCACAACCTTCTTTGATCATATTTTCTTCGAGTGCCAATACAATTCTGACCATCTCTCTTTCTCTCTCTCCATCTCTAAAACAGTTGCTTTATGTATAATGTCATAAATAATAATTAGCATGTTGCAAAACTGACAACAAAAGCTGAGTAGAAGAATTTATACAAGAATTCAACCCCACTTTATATTAGGTGGCCTTAAATATTATGTACTTACATTTTAATTAATAATTTGGTACAATGAACTTATGTACGTACATGTTTTTACATTGTACTTATATTTTTAAAAACACCTATAAGTAATTATTTCTGTAATTACATTTAGAATTACACTGTTGACATTAAGGGTGTTAACCCACCCTTAAACCTACCCTTACCACCATCCCACCTCAATAGGCCTTTATCACAGCGGAATTGAGAACCGGAAGCGCTCTTCAGAGCAGTGCATCGCTTCTTCCGGTTTTGTTAGCTGAAACACGTCGGGCTAACTGATGACAACCTCACTGCCGACACTGCCAAAATTTGGCCAAGGCGATGTAGTTCGTTTGGTAAACGAACAAAGTAAACTGAAAACATCCAAGCTGGACAAGGGATACAAGTTTTCAACTACAAGGGTAAGTAAAATGCATTCTCAATTCAACGTATCATGTTTGCTAGTTAGTTGTCCTGTTAGCTTCTGTTTATTTTTACTAGAGACATTTGTCTACAAACTATATCTAACACTGACGTAGCCTAAATAAAACTGCTTTTAAACAGCATGCCAATTTGCAGAGTGTGTGCAACTTCCAGCAGATCTAAGTAAGCGGTTTAGCAGTTGCTAGTAAGCTGTGATAACCTCCCTCCTTCCTCTGCAAGCAGTGTCAGATATAGTGAATGGCAAGGTAGTAGTACAGGCAAGTTGCTATTGGTCAATGCGAAAGAGGAGCCTCATAACTTACAGGTTGCTTAATGTTCAGGAAGTTTAGCCCACAGTCCAGAAACATACTCTAGTCCCTGCTCACTGAAACATCAACATTCATTAAAGGTAATGATAAAGAAAAATCTTTACCAAGTCAATATTTAACAATATGTAGTGCGTTGTTGTTGTCAACATTTACACACAATTGTATTGCAGCATTTCAAAGGTTCTCCACTAACCACTATAGTTTCAGACATAATGTAAAAATGTCAAATATCTCCCTAGCAGTCACTCTGTAGTGGATAGGGTGTGGTTCCGGACCTTCAGGTTCAAGTTCAAGATCAGATATTTCCACTGTTGTTGCGGTTTATTTTTCCTTGCACCTTTCTGTTATCTGTTATCATAAGTGTTCATAAATTGTCCTTAACATATATTAATATACTAATATTTGTTTTTATTTTAAGATTGTACTACAAGTAGTCAGTAAGCTGGTTATTTTAAAGCTGCAGTCCATAACTTTTTTGGTTAAAAATTATACAATATAAATTTCTGAGCAAGTACATAACCAGCCAGTGTTCAAAACTATCGCCTTACTTTAGCGCGATTCACAAAGGTTAGCTTATAATAATGTTTTTAAATTGAGTGGTACGGGTAGGTTTTCGCAGGAAATTGAAGCATGCCACTGTGTTATTACGTCACGTCTGTAAACATAAAGAAGGCGTCCCGGCTAGTAACATAATTGCTTGTGAGAATGCTGCAGATGCCGGATATTTTATAGCCTTTTCTCACAGCGGCTAAAATAACTTATTTTTTTGGTTGCGGATTGTGATCCAGAAAGTTTATGTGTTTATGAAACACAAGTGACTGAAATTAGATTACTCCAGTTTTAAATATGCATCTGTTTGCAGATAGCCTATGTGGGATTACACAAGTTTTGTATTTTAAAGAACACCGGTCCTAAGGAAGAATGATTTGCTAAAAGAACTTCTTGATATGAAATTTGAATTTTGTCAATCAGAGATTAGACTGTACAGAAACGCAATGCTGATGGATGCTATATATATATTATATATATATAAATGTAATAAACAATATATAATACAGATATATATTTATAAAATATCTATTTATAATATACAGTATAAATATATAATATAAAATACAATATATATCCATTTATATAAAATATATAATATACAGTATATATGTACATAGCCAATGTATAAAATGTAATATATATTTGTGTGTGTGTGTGTGTGTGTGTGTGTGTGTGTATATATTATATATATATATAAAAAAGTTCAGAGTGTCTATTTACCTTGTTGGCAGTGGCTATTTACACTAACTCCACCCACCAGTGTATATTGGGGATAGTCAACACTACAAAAGCTGGCTATTAATCTTTAGATCCAGTGGCGAAGCAGTTAAAGCATATGGTTAAATCTTTTCAACACGGACAACCCGGGTTCAATTCCACCTAATGGCGATCTTTTTTTTTATCCTTTTTAAATCTCATATGATATATTGGAAAAAGCATTGATTTTCTATGAAAATTAAGGAAATAATCGAAAATTGTAAAATAAAGTATCGGTTAGGGTTAGGGTAGGTGTGTAGGGAGGGCTTATTGTCCAATTAAGGCTGCATCCATTTAAAAAATTGAATTAAAACGATAACTTACACTCAATGCATAATTACGGAATATTGTTTTAATATAATACAATAGTAATAATTACATCTATTTGCAATAAGTATTATAAATAGGAGAAAATCCTTAAATCTTAATAGAATCTATAGCTATTTGTACTTAGTGTAAATAGCCTCTATCGCCATTTACACACCATAAAAATTTGTTTGAATATTTGAACACTCTACAATCACAACACAACTCATTCATACTTGTACATATTTCTGTATACATATTCACACATTAAGACAATTGTATAGACTACACATTAAGACCATTTAATAAACATTTCTCAATGTAAATTGCCTATGTCCATTTTGTGTTCAGGTGATGAATTTCATAGACATATGTGGTCTTTTGCATCCAGTGGGTGCTGAAAGTTGGACATCAAGCAGCAGGTTGTCCATAGATGATTGACAGAACCTGCAAGAGTAAGAGGAACTATTCTCCTGATGGCTCTCTCCACTAGTATTCTTAGACAGGCAATGCTTTGTGTTTTTCTGTGTTCTCTTTGCTGAAGCATGCACCTCTTTTAAATGGCGGGATGATGAGACGTGCACCAACATCTGACAGCATCTGATCAATGATGAAGCCTTTATCAGCCATACATGCATCTCCTGGCTCGAGTAATCAGAGAATTCCAGATTGCCTTGTTATCTCTTTGTCTGATATTGACCCTGTGAAGAGCTTTGAGACAAAAGTGATTACCCCAGATGGGGCAATGCCTATCAGAGCCTTAAAAGTGGTGTGATTCTTGTATCTAGAAAAGGTTTCGGACTGTAGAGATTCAATCTAATTTCTGTACAGTCCACAGTCACTCTCAGATCTGGACAGTATTCTGCAAATTTTGCTGGCATTGTTGCTCGGACCTGTTTCCTTGACATCCAGATTGGGAGTGACCCTAAGGCACGGTCTAAATAGTTGGCCCGTGTGATGATCACCCTGCTCACAGTTGTGGTGCTGATGCCAAAGATGCCTGCTATGACCTTCTCTTTCAGGCCAACTGCAACGCGACAGCAGTACAGGAACAGTTCGTCCACGAGTGCCAGTTTACGGTTTGGACTTGGCTTTTCAATATCCACCGTTTCACTCTTCCTCTAAGCTTTGCTCCAATATACTAACTTGGAGGCTGAGAATTGTCCAAAATAGTTTTTCTGACAGGAATCGAGTGTAGAATCTAAACTCCTCATCAGTTGCACAGTATCTGTTGATGTGTAATTTTGAAGCAGATAAATCACTGAGATGGTCTTCTAACTCTCCAACTTTGGCCTCTAGCTCTCCGATTCTTTGAGCAGCAGAATCCAATTGACCTGAAATATACAAAAACACATGTATCTATGAAATAAATATATATAGTCATGTGTAAAAGTTTGGACACTATTGAATTTCATGGTTTACTGTCAGGAGATGATAAAAAATATCTGGTCCTTGGCAGGTCTTAAAATTTGAAAAATAAATCCTCAGATAAACATCATCACATGACATATCACACAGTGTCATTATGTATTTTTAAAAAATACAGCCAAGAGGGAAAAGCCATGAGTGACAAAGTTAGGACACCCTATGATTCAATTGCCTGTAGACCCAATTTTGTCAGCCATAACTTGAAGCATTAATTTTCTGTGACTTTATAAGTCTCCCACATCTTTTTTTCGGACAACTCTTCTTTGCAACGCTGCTCCTGTTTATTGATGTTTGTGGGCATTTTTTGCACAGCTCTCACTACAGCATTTCAGTCAGGATGAGCTCTGGACTTTGACTGGGCTATTGCAACACCTTGATTGTTTTCTTTTAAGCCATTCTGTTGTAGATTTGCTGGTGTGCTTAGGATCATTGTCCTGTTGCATGACCCAATTTTTTGGCCAACTTTAGCAGTTGGACGAATGCCCTCACATTTGACTCTAGAATACTTTGATATACAGAGGAGTTCAAAGTCAACTCAATGACTGTAAGGTGCCCAGGTCCTGTGGCTACAAAACAAGCCAAAAAATCAGGCCTCCACCAGTTTGTGTGACTTTTGGTATGAGGTGTTTGTGCTGATATGTTCTTAAGGTTTTCACCAAACTTGGCACTGTGCATTATAGGCAAACATCTCCACTTTGGTCTTGTCTGTTCAAACAACATTGTTCTAGAAGTCTTATGGAGATGCAACTTTGCAGACCTAAAATGTGCTGCCGTGTTTTTTTTTTTGTTTTTTTTTTAGATAGAAGAGGCTTTCTTCTGCCAAGACTTCCAAACATGCCATTTTTGTCCCATATTTTTCTAATGGTATTGTCATGAACTTTAACATTTAACACGTTAACTGAAGCCTGTACAGTCTGAGATGTAGTTCTTGGGTTGTCTGCCATTTCTCTGAGCATTACAGTCTGATCTTGGGGTGAATTTGCTAGGGCCTCGATTCCTGGAAGGAGAGGTATTACTACTCTCGGATTGATGGCAGCAACAATTGCTTCTCTAATATGATTGCTGATGTCTTACCTCCTTGGCATTGTGTTAACACACACCTAAAGGCTCCAAACCAGCAAACTGACAGAACTTCTGCTTTTATAGAGGTGCTCACACTTGCTGATCATCAGTTAATCAAAGGTCTTTGATTAGCAGTGTATGACTGTTACTTACCCTCATAATTCCAATTTTAACAGTAAGGGTGTCCTAACTTTGTCACACATGGCTTTTCCATTTTGGCATTATTTCCATTGAATAAATAATGGCACAGTGCAATTTGTCATGTGTTGTTCATCTGAGGCTTTATTTTCCAAATTTTAAGACCAGCCAAGGACCGATTTTTTTTTTTATGTTGTCCTGGTACAGAAAATCATGGAATATATATATGTATATATACACACACACACACACACACACACACACACACGCATTCATCCATACATACATCCATAAATACGTACAAATACAAACACATTCGTATGCGTGTACGATTGAACACTATCAATACACACATGCAGCCTACATACTGTACTACTTCTGTAATGCGAGTATAGTAACTAGTCTGTATTTTTAAATATAAATGCTCTAAGCTGTACTCACCAGGTGAAGGTTGGCATGAGTAGTTGTGGTGTTCTTCAGGATACCGTTAACCTTGTGCTGGATTAGCTCGGTCAATGCGAACGTCAACACCAAGGCACGTACTAGCCCGGTCAAAAGCCGACTCCTGAATAACTACGTCTTTACCTCAGTTATTCCAGGCAAATCGACAAGGTGCAGCACCGGTCTTTAGCTTCTTTCTTCCACACTTTGTGAGCATCGAAATGCATGCTACACACAAACATACTCCCGCATACTACTTTAAAAGACGGACCTTCATCCCGCCGAATAAATCTCACCCATGTTTTCCTTAATTATTATTCTTTTGGGAAATTGTGAAAACTGAGGTAAGGGTGGTGTTGCTTTGAATTAGAGCAGTTTGGAACACTGCAATATCAGCGACGAGAGGATTCAGCATTTGCTTTAACCGTGTTGCCAGAGCTGGGTAGATTACTTACAAATTGTAATCAGTTACTGATTCCAGATTCCATGACAAAAATTTTAGTCAGTAGTGTAATCAGTTACATTACACATTTTAGGTAATCTAATCAGATTACTTTTGGATTACTTTTGACAACTCATTTATCAGATTGATTTAAACAGCATTGTCTTGTACCTTGATGTAAAAAAAATGGAGAGAGTAAGAAAATATGTTCCATTCACTGTATTAACAACAAGTGCATTAAACATTATATTACATCAAGGTTTCCCAAACTAGGGTTTGTAAAAGAACTGCAGGGGGTTTGTCAGTTTAATGAAAAGCTAACAAGTAATTAAATAATAAAAAATGTAAATAAATCATTTTAAAATGTTTTTTTTTTTTTTGCAACACCTCCGGAATAATGAATAATGTTTCTTATGCTCAAAAGGTGTTTAAAAAGCTTATATTTCAGGCTAGACCAGTGAATATGTATGTTTTGTAATGTCTGTATTACATGCAAATAATAAATAATGTGAATGTGCATTTTAATTAGTTTAACCATTTAACTGTCACTCCCTATTGTGAACATAGACATGAAAATGCACTATCCAAATGTAATTTTTTATAATTCATGAATAAAAACATTTTGTAATATGATTTTCATGTACAATTTCCATGATAATACAATGTCTGATTTTAAAAAGGTTTCCAAAGGATGAATTTTGAAATTTTAAGTCTTCAAGTGATATATAATTTCTTATGATTTCTAAAGCGTGATAGAAAAAAAAGGCAACAAAGAAAGTCTTTTTGTGAAAAAGGTCTGAACTCCTGTTATGAAGTACATTTTTTGAGGTGCACTCTTGTCATAAATTAATCTATTACTTTTCCTACATAATTTGTAACACAAAACAGTGGTAAAATATAAATTCAGGAGTCTTAGACCTTTCCAACGATATATAGTTTGTCATGATTAGATTAGGATTTATTTGAAATATGGTGAAGTAAACGTAGGCGTCCCGGTGACGGGACGGTGACAGTTAAAGGGTTAAAAGACAAAAGCCTTCCAAAGACATAATACGTTAATTAAAAAAAAAAACTATAGAGTGATAATTCAAATAAAATGAATGTGTTCATTAGTAGTTGATGCAATGTTGAAACCTCCTTAACCCTTTAACTGTCACTCCCATTTTTAAACATTTCAAACAATCTTTTTATAATTAATGAACTGTAATATGATTTTGATGTGCATTTTTCATGGTAATGCAATGTCTGATTTTAAATTGGTTTTCAAAGACTTTAAGTTTTTTACTTATAATAATTTAAAAATTTGTATAATTAATTAATTTGTATAAATAATTAATAAAAATTTGAGGTGCACTCTTGACAAATTAATCTTGAAAAAAAAAAAAAAAAAGGTAAAATATCTATTTGGCAGTCTTAGACCTTTCCAACATTATATAGTTTGTCATGATTAAATTAGGATTTGTTTGTAAAATGGTGAAGTAAACTTAGGCAGCCCACTGAGGGGACAGTGACAGTTAAGGGGTTTAAACTTGAAATGATTTTTGTAAATCCACTGGTCAAATATGTCACCACCTGACTGGAAAATTTTAAAGATGAAAAAGAAATTAGGGAGAATTAATGAATTATGAACAATTGATTGCTATTGTGTGAATAATATGTAATCATGTCATCCATGAAAAAGTTACAGTATTCTGATTATGAGTATTTTACTCTGATTACAAGTACTTTTTGGAATCAGATTAGGTAATCCAGATTACATGTAATCAGTTACTACCCAAAGTAGTGATACACTGCTGCGCTTACTGGAACCAGGAAGTGTGATAAAGGCTATAACAGCAAAAGTGGTTTGCAATGCAATATGACCACAAAAAGTACATGGTACTTATTTTTGATGTAAGTACACAGTAGTTAAGGCCACCTAACATAAAGTGTGACCAAGCATTCATTTTCTTTTATTCAAAACCTGATGTGTGCTGTTTACATTGATTGCTTTTAAAATGCTCTTCTTCAGTAGTAGATTTTTTTTGTTCGTTTGATTTTTTTTATTGCTGTCTTTTTTTTCACTGCTTTTCTGTGTTCATTCCATGTTTTATAGACAGCTTCTGTCAAGCTAATTCAGATCAGCACAGTTGGTTTTAAATGAATCTAGTTTATTTTCGGGACTCCATAGTCCAGAAGTTTGTCATCTTTACTTTGTATGTGTTTCAGAAAGCCATTTTAAACTATGTTAAACTATTTTAGATTATGCCTAGTCCTGGCTTAATTTTATTTTGGAATAAAAATAAATAAATCAGACCCCAGAGGGTAAGCCTCATGCTTCACAAACAGTCATTAAAGATATATAAAGTACAAACACTAACCTCCTTGTTCCTCCTGTTTTATTCTCCAGGTTTCTGGTTCCTTGTATTTTATTCTCCAGGGCTCTGCTTCACTTGTGTTCTCCTCAATCTCCTCTTTAACAAACACCATCTTCACAGCAGCAGATCTCAGCTCAGCTGATTCTCCTCCAGATATTCCAGCTTGCTTCGCAATTTAGTCACGACTATAATGATGAGAACATTACTGGTGTTTACTTACCTAATTCAAAAAAGTGCATTTGTATATTTACTGAAGCTACATTTCTAACAGTTTGTATTAAGCCAGCACCACAAAAAAACAACAGAGAGTGTAGTCAAACAAATCTTCTTCCTCTGAGGTTTAATGGTGTTTGGCAAACAACAGCATGTGTCTTAGCGCCACCCGCTGGACTGGATGTAAAGCATTGAGAGGAGGGAAAATAATACAGGGAAAATTAGTGGGTGGGTGATTCGTAGACTACTGGCACTTTTATTTTCTTTGATCATAATTTAAAAAATACATATAATTTGGGACAAGCTACTCTTTCTTTGTCAAACTAACAATAAAACCACCTTAAAATTTTTACTACCTTTCTATTATGATTTTTTCATACTTTTTAACCTCCTTATTGGTGTCAAAATCACTGTTTTCTCCTTGTCGCACACCCAGACTTTTAAATTCAACAATGAAAATACAGTTTAAAAATATGACTTACCTGGTAACTATTAATGTACCTGAATTAAGCACTAGTAAAAGAATTCAAATATATTATAGTATTTAATGTGAGACCACTATCAATATTACTTTTTATACAAAATATAGCTGTCGCACAGTATTGGTGTCATTTCCGCCACAACATTGACATGTCCCTTTAAAAAGTTTGTGTGAAAGATTGTTTAGGTGGTTTCTATGGAAATGTTTAGTGGCATCAGAGCACCTGTTGGACATGGAGGGAATTTAAATTTCCATTAACAATAAATGAAGAAAAATTAAGGTAATATCGCTTGATCAGTTCATATACGTCATTTACAAACATGTTGTACCTTCAAGGGTGTTTTTAAAAAGTTTACAATTTTAAGTTAAATAAGAGTATTTTGCAAAAATGGAAAGCTAGGTATTAATTCAAAGCTAAACAGTGAAGCTATCTTCCGTTTTTCACAAAAAACTACAGAAATGTCATTTCCACCACACTGCCCTCTGTAGTAGAAATGACATGTATGGTTACAAAGTACATTTTAAAAGTTCACTCTCATTTCCTGTAATACATTTATTTTACACTAGGTACAAAAAAATAGATCCTCTTAGCACCTTTTTTGACAAAAATGTCCTCATTGAAACCCATTAAAACTTTTAATCCTAGGGCCATTTAACTATAAAATGATACAATATTTGTTCATAGGCTTTTATTCTGTTGACAAGGCTTCAAAATTACATTTTGACTACTTTTTACACTTTAGTTTGGCATATAAAGCAAACTACTTGCTTTATTCCTGTTTTCTACAAAACAAAATCTTACTGAAAGATAATTTTTTGAGATATCAACCTCAAATTTGGAACACAACACAACAGTGATTTTCTTTCAATTTCTGAGTTGTTTCATTTAAAATATTTTATAAAAATTGTACATTTAAAAAAGTGTTCATAAATCATTTCCATAAACTTAAACCTCTAAAACTTTTTTGGTTTCAATTTTTTACAGCTTTTTAACTTCAACAATAATCTGCCAAGGGTCTTCTTTAAAACCACACGTAAGTCTGTACTCCCAATATTAAAATTTTTATGAAAGTCTATGAACCTTTGTGTAACTTTTTTAAATTGATGCACAAAGGTTACATTTTTTTTAAATATTAAAAAAGTTCTCTTCACAGATTAAAAATGTATCCACAATTGATGAGATCTTGCTCTGCTTAGTATAAAAAATCAAGTTATTTATTATCTAATAAGCTCTTTCCCAAACCAATATTTAATTTTCAATTGACAGTTCAACAATTGGTCCTTAGGGCAGTTAATTTATCTCATTGACAAATGTATAATTATTGTACATTGTGGAAAAAACTGGTAAAACTAGTTACAAAAATGATCTTAGACAATTCTTGAGTGGCATATGTTATTTTAGTTTTAAATAACAGCTGTATATTGAGATGTGGTGGAAATATATTGTCACCATACCATATATTGTCAACATTATTTCTCTGAATGACGTTATGATGCATGTATTTCTGTTTGTCCTGACTGAGCAACATCTATTTCAGATGAGCAAATGATTGCGAATGATTGTACAAGCTAAATTAAGGAATGTGTGCATACAACGTACAATTTGATTATAATTTTAGAATAAGCACTTTTTAATAGGCATAAACAAATAATCTTTTACATGCAGCATGTTTGTTTTATAATAATGTAATACTTGGTGACGCATTGCTGCCACACACATATTTTCTACTCAATTGTGTCGTAATAGCAAGATTTTTAACATCTTTTCGTGTAATAACATAATTATAAAAAAGGGTTTTTTCCCCTAGTTAAACCATATTTTCTCATAAAAACAAGATATGTAATTAAAATGACAATTATCTCATTAAAACTACATATTTTCTTATAAAAACAAGATATTTTTTGTTTAAATAACATCTTTTCTTGTTAAAACAACAGTTGAATGGAAAAAAAATAATATCTTTGTGCCAGCAATGCAGCACCATTGTTATTTGATATTTTCTTATGAAACTCTAGAGTAGAGTAAAATAGAATAGAATAGATTTCATTTACAAAGCTACATCTTGCATCTGCATTTCCTAAATACATCTTGAGTGGAAAAGTAACTGTCATTTTAAAAACAGTGAAGAACAATATCAAAGTAAATCTCAGTCTCTCCTAACAAGTGTTACTGTCTCTTTTTCAGCTTCCCTCTTAAACATCGTATTGATTGTAAAATCTTGCTAATTACTTACCAAGCCCTCAATGGTTTAGCTCCTCAGTACTTGAGCGAGCTTTTATCACATTATAGTCCCTTACGTCTGGTGCGTTCTCAAAACTCTGGCAATCTGATAATACCCAAAATATCAAAATCAACTCCAGGCGGCAGACCATTTTCTTATTTAGCGCCCAAACTCTAGAACAACCTACCTAATTCTGTTCGGGAGGCAGACACACTGTCAGTTTAAACCTAGACTAAAGACCCATCTCTTTAACCTGGCTTACACATAACACATTTCTATAATTCAAATCTGTTACAAGATTGTTAGGCTGCATTAATTAGGTCAAAGCGGAACCGGGAACACTTCCCATAACACCTGATGTACTCGTTGCATCATAAGAAAAATGGCATCTACGCTAATATTAGTCTGTCTCTCTTACTTATTCCAAGGTCATTGTTGCCACTCAAATCCAGTCTGTATCCTGATCAGATGGTCACTGCAATCCCCTGATCCAGTCCGTATCCAGATGGTGGATCAGCACCTATAGATGACCTCTACAGGTACAAATTGCTACAAATTTGCTTCTTGTCTGGCTTTTCTCCTGTGTTTCTGCAATTTACAATTGCTTGTTTGATTGTTGATCAGAGGAGAACTGACCCCCTGACTGAGCCTGGTTTCTCCCAAGTTTTTTTTTGCTCCATTTCTGTCATCGATGGAGTTTTGGTTCCTTGCCACCATCGCCTCTGGCTTGCTCAGTTGGGGACACATATTTTCCAGTGATATTGTATACTAATTGAACTGAGCGGGATGATGGCATCACCGAATTCAAAGATTAACTCTTTAACTTTAACTGAAAAATGCTAACCGTTTCCTTACATTATTGATACACTACCTTCCTATTACTGTAAAGCTGCTTTGACACAATCTGTTTTGTAAAAAGCGGTATATAAATAAAGGGGACGTGACTTTCCTTGACAAGAACAAAAAAAAGTTTGTGAAAACTACTTTTTTCATGAAAGCAACATATGAATTATAAGACAATTAAAAATAATATGAAACTCATAAGAAAGCACAAAAATAGCATATTTTATTATGAAGCTAAATTATGAATAAAACTTTTTGACATGGTTCTTTGGGGAGGAACTTCATATTTGAGTTGATCTGAATCTTACATCAGTGCATTGCTTGACGCATTATTGTGTCATATTTGGTGAGGACACGACATCAGACCTGAAAGTGCTGGATCTGAAGATGATCTACTTACTGTGACTGTTTTTGTATGTAGAGCAGTAGAATGACTGAAACACTTCCCGCATGCAGTGCAGTGATATGGTTTCTCTCTTCTTCTTCTTTTTTTTTTTTTGATGTTCTTTTAAATCCTGAGGCTTCTCCTTTGTATGAACATTCAGGTTTTTCTTCAGGACTGATGTTTATCACACTGATCACATACATATGGTTTCTCTGCAGTGTGGATGTTCAAGGCTTGATGATTCTGGTGTGAGATAATACTTGCTTTGAGTGTGAAAAGAATTACTTCAGTGAATTGTTTAAAACTGCATGAAAGGAATCACACTGGAGAAAAACTGTATCACTGCACTGCATGTGGAAAGCGTTTCAGTAATTCATCTAATCTACACAGTCATACAGAAAAAAAAAACAAATCACAGTAAGCGTATAATCTTCAGATCCAGCACTTTCGTGTCTGATGTGTGTCCTCGCTAAATGTGGCACAAAAATGCATCAAGCTATAAAATATCATCTGAATAAATCAGTCCTTACATGATATTACAAGCGGCATGACAAAAGAAACATTATCTAAAGTTTTCACAGTGAATAAATCTTCAAAACCAGCCCTGATAGCACACATACATCTCAGAGACATCGATTTGATGTCTGCATTTACATCTGCAAGATGTAGTTTGCTCATCTGCAATACGTCTATTGGACGTTTCCTATCAGATGTCAAATAGACATCTATTAGATGTCTTTAAGATTAGAATGCACGTAAAACTGACATCTTACAGATGTCTGCCAGATATTGGCCACAAAGGGGGCGCTCGCAAGATGTATGTGTGCTATTACAGATGTCTGCCAGACATTTGTACACAGCAGATGCTTTCCAGATCAAGAGATCTTTAACAGACATCTTGCAGACGTACGTGTGCTATCTGGGCTGTTTGTATTAAAGGGTTAGTTCACTCAAAAATGAATATTCTGTCATTAATTCTGGGCCTTGACAGTGTTATTTACTTGGCACAGTCAAAAAGCTACCGGATTTCATCCAAAATATCTTAAATTGTGTTCCGAAGACGATCAAACCTTTTACAGGTTTGGAACGACATGTTTTTCAAAATTTTCATTTTGGGGTGGAGTAAACCTTTAAATGACATGTATCAAATCAAACCACAAATCAGCCACAAAAATTATATTGCCCCATGAATGTTGTTTCTTATGCTCAAATAGTGTTTAAATGCTTATTTTTCAGGCTAAACCAGAAAATGCACAGTAAAAACATACTTATGACTGCGCATGCCCATATCTCTGGTCTAGCCTCAGGTTTCTATGGGAAATTCGTCTTTTTCATTTAGAAGGTGGGACTATTCCTCCATATTGCGTGTTGCAGTTTCTGACTAGAGTCGAGACGTTGGGTGATGACATCATTGTTTTCCAAAATATACGGATTGGCTGTTTCAGGCTTCCTGGCCTACGGAAACTCTTCTCGCAGTGTGAACACTTATGAGGTTTCTCTCCGGTGTGGATCATATTGTGTCTCGTCAGATGTACTGACTGACCGAATCTCTTGTCGCAGTGTGAACACTTATAAGGTTTCTCTCCAGTGTGAATCCTATTGTGTCTCTTTATGTCTCTTGGATAACTGAATCTTTTGTCGCAGTGTGAACATTTGTAAGGTTTCTTTCCAGTGTGAATCCTCTCATGGCTTTTTAGGTCTCTTGAATTACTGAATCTCTTGTCACAGTGTGAACACTTGTAAGGTTTCTCTCCAGTGTGAATCATCTCATGTCTTTTCAGATGTCCTGAATCACTGAATCTCTTTTCACAGTGTGAACACTTATAAGGTTTTACTCCAGTGTGGATCCTATTGTGTCTTTTTAGGTCTGCTAAATTACTGAATCTCTTGTCACAGTCTGAACACTTATAAGGTTTCTCTCCGGTGTGAATCCTCTTATGCGGTTTTAAACAGGTCACTGAAGTAAAAGTCTTTTCACACTCAAAGCGCTTGTACCCTCTCACACCAGTGTGTATTTTCTGATGTTCTTTCAAACTTGAAACACGAGAAAAACTCTTTCCACACAAATCACATGAACTTGGCTTCTCATTTGTATGAACTGTTAGGTGTCTCTTTAGGACTGAAGCCCTCAAAAAATGCTTATCACATTGATCACATGAATACAGTTTCTCTCCAGCGTGGATGTTCATGTGTTTCTTAAGCTTTTCTGATTGTGTGAAACTCTTCCCACACTGATCGCAAGTGAACCGTTTTCCAGTATGAACTCTCATGTGAAGCTCAAGACCGTATTTGCTTCTCAAACTCTTTCCACACTGATAGCATATGTATGGTTTCTCTCCAGTATGAACTTTCATGTGTCTCATAAGGATTCCTTTTCTTGCTAAACTCTTCCCGCATTGATCACATGTGTGTGGTTTCTCTCCAGTGTGGATCCTCTCATGTGCTTTCAGATGTGTTGACCGACTGAATCTCTTGTCGCAGTGTGAACACTTATAAGGTTTCTTTCCAGTGTGGATGTTCATGTGAACTTTAAAGCTTGCTAAGTATGCAAAAGTCTTTCCACATTGATCACATGAATGGTTTCTCTCCTGTATGAACTCTCATATGTATCAAAAGGTTTCTTTTTTGTGTATAGCTCTTCCCGCACTGATCACACATGTGCGGTATCTCTCCAGTGTGAACCGCCTCATGTTCCTTCAGGTGTCTTGACCGACTGAATTTCTTGTCGCAGTGTAAACATTGATAAGGTTTCTCTCCAGTGTGGACGTTCACGTGTTCCTTAAAGACAAACAATGTTGTGAAATTCTTCCCACAATGATCACATGACAGTTTCTCTCCAGTATGAGTTTTCATGTGAACAGTAAGGTTATATTTTTTTGTCAAACTCTTTCCACAGTGAGTGCAGGTGAAAGATTTCTTGGCTCCTCCTTTCTTTAAATCATTTTGTTTGGTTTGAGAACAACTCGAAGGATTTTCTCCCGTTTTGACGTGATTTTTCTCCTCATCTTCATTCAATTCTTTGTTCGCCTTACTTTCTTCAAACTCTAAAATAAAAACAAATAGAATTTATTAGGCAGAAGGGTGAAAAGCAACACAAAAAATTGTGGAAGTACATAAAAGTTTAACATTAACAAGTCTTTATGTGTCAAAATGATTTGCACCCTTGGTAGATATGAACAAAAAAGCCTGTGAAATATCTGCATTGTTAAAGGAACACATGCCAGAATGAGAGTATAGCTCCTATCCATATCAGCCTAGAAAATCACAACTTTTCATTTTCTGTCTGTCTTTGTACATGATGTAACTGCAGAAGAATCAAGATTTAAATAGGAAAAATATAAAAAAAATCGTTGGTAATTTTTGAACGAAATGCTTATGGTCTAATCTAGTGCTGTCAAACGATTAATCGCATCCAAAATAAAAGTTTGTTTACATACTATATATTTATGTACTGTGTATACTTATTATATAAATACACACACATACATGTATATATTAAGGAAAAATATTTTAGATTTATATCTAAAATATTTATATTTATTTATCTAAATTGTATACAGGTATAAATATAATACAAATAAATGCTTTGTTTTAATATATACATGTATGTGTGTGTGTATTTATATGTACATAAATATACAAAGTAAACACACATAAGTAATTTTTATAAACATGCTTAGAAAAAAAAATCATTACTGGTGTGCATCTTGAGATAAAAACAAAAGCACTGATATATTATAAGATCAGTCCGTGCAAGTTTCTTTCTGTTGAAACAGCTCAGACTTACATTTTAATCTATCACTAATCTTAAGCCTTGTCTGTGAAACTGGGAGTCAATGATTTATACTAAGCTATGCTAAATGTGCTAGCAGCAGATCCGGAGATCATCTGAATGGGTTCAAAAACAGTAAAACTCACCTGTTCAACTCTAGGGGAATTGGAAAATTTTATATATATATATATATTATATATTCAAAAAGAGTGTTCCTTTTACAATTTTTATTTTTATTCCAGAAAATGTATTAATTATTTAAAAAAAAAAAAAAAAATCATTTTTAATTTTCTGAAATATAAAAAAAAAAATGAAATAAAAAAATTAATTAATTAATTAATTAATAATATTAATAATAATAATAATAGATTAAAAAGGTTTATTTTCACAACCTTTTTTGATCATATTTTCTTGGGGTCCCAATGTAATACTGACCATCTCTCTCTCCATCTCTAAAACAGCTGCTTTATGTATAACAACATAAATAATAATTAGCATGTTGCTAACAACAGCTGAGTGGAAGAATTTATACAAGAATTCATTACAAAGACATTTCTAAGCATTCATTTTCTTTTATTCGACTGATGTGTGCGGTTTACATTGTTTGTTATCTTAACATTTTTTTATTGCTGTGTTTTTTGCACTGATATTATTTTCTTTGGATTTGCTTCTCAGTTCCATTCAATTTTATTTGTTCATTCATGTTTTATAGACAACCTCTGTCAAGCTAATTCAGATTAGCACAGTTGGTTTTAAATGAATCTAGTTTGTTTTGGTTCAGGACTCCATAGTCCAGAAGTTTGTCATCTTTACTCTGTATGTGTTTCAGAAAGCCATTTTAAAACTATTTTAGATTATGCCTACTCCTGGCTTAATTTTATTTTGGAATATAAAAAAAATAAATAAATAAAAAAGGACCCCAGAGGGTAAACCTTATGTGCCACAAACAGTCACTGAAGATAAATGAAGTACAAACACTCACCTTTTTGTTCCTCCTGTTTTATTTTCCAGGTTTCTGGTTCCTCGTATTTTATTCTCCAGGGTTCTGCTTCACTCGTGTTCTCCTCAATCTCCTCTTTAACAAACACCATCTTCACAGCAGCAGATCTCAGCTCAGCTGATTCTCCTTCAGATATTCCTGCTTGCTTCACAACTTAGGCACAAATATAAGGATGAGAATATTACTGGTATTTACTTACCTAATTCAAAAACTGTATTTTTATATTTACTGAAGCTACATTTCTAACAGTTTGTATTAAGCCAGCACCACAACAAAACAACAGAGAGTGTAGTGAAACAAATCTTCTTCCTCTGAGGTTTAATGGTGTTTGGCAAACAACAGCATGTGTCTTAGCGCCACCCGCTGGACTGGATGTGAAGCATCGAGAGGAGGAAAAATAAAGGGGGTTTACAAGGTGCACTGATTTGTTTTGGTTTCAGAAAAAAACTGATAATTTTTTCCACTCAATTGTGATGTAATAACGAGATGTTATGTGGTTTTAACAACATCTTTTCTTGTAATAATGAGATCTTATGTCATAAAAATGACAATTATCTTGTTAAAATAACATAACTTCTTATAGAAGTTAGATGTTTTCTCGTTAAAACATCTTTTCTCATAAAAACAAGATGTTACGAAATTAAAAAGACAATTATCTCACTATAATAACATATTTTCTCGTAAAAACTAGATAATTAACTCATTTTAATGACATCTTTGCTTGTTAAAACAACATAGTTGAATGGAAAAAAATAATATCTGTGGGATATCCAATATCAGTGGGAAAAAAAGACAATAGGCAATAAAAAAAATTTTTTTTTTACTGAATATAACTTTTTTTAAAGGAAACAATGTAAACTGTACACATCAGATGTTGAATAAAAGAAGAGGAATGCTTAGAAATTGTTGTATAAATTCTTCCCCTCAGCTGTTGTTGTCAGTTTTGCAACATGGAAATTATTATTTATGATGTTCTACATAAAGCAGCTGTTCTAGAGATGAGAGAAAGAGAGAGATGGCCAGAATTACATTGGCACCCCAAGAAAGCTTTTTAGCCTTTGTTCTTGCAAAAAAATAAAATAAAATAAACCCTTTTTCCTGCATTTATAAACTGCGTACTAGTGTCTATTAATGTGGGTATAATGCTTTATAAATGATGAGTTGACTATTTACTAATGCTTAACTAATGGTGTATAGTGTGTAGTTATTATAAAGTGTTACCCAAATTTGACCCAACTTAGGTTATTTTTAACTAAGCATTTTAAATGTGTTCAATTGTCTGAAATGACTTGATACAATCCAATAACAGAAGCTTTGTCCTGTAACAGTAGAGCATCTCAGCCCTCGTTAACACATCAGGAAATGATCATTTACAGCAATCAAAACTAATCTGTAAACAACAGTGATCTGAAGTATCGCCACATTGTATTGTGTTAATGGTGTTAAGTACATTGCAACATTAGCAAACGCACAAAAGACAACATTTTTTGTCATTTAAAATCAGTACTGTGACAGACTATAACTCCTTAAAATGAACCAAAATGTGCACAATACAAAAGACAAATTTAACACAGACTTAAATCTGCAAATGGCTGAACCAAACAAAGAAACAGAAGAGTTTAAATGTCTATTTGCTATGTTCTCACACAAAGTAATCATGAAATATACTTTAAGTATGAGTAAAATAAGTATGGTTACTGTAAATACACTAAAACTTCATTTAATGTTTGTGTTTTAGCATATTTCTTTAGCCTAAACAATCATGTGTTTATTACCAAAGGTTTTGTGAAAATATTACAAATTAAGTTTTTAATGCACTTCACATGTCGTGAATATAAATGTACTATAAACATACTATTTGAATATCGAGTATATTTTTTGTTTAATAGTATGTCTTTTTCATCTGGGTGAAGATGAACAAACAAAATACCAAGAAGAACTTACAGAACTAAACTGAACTTTTATTAAACATAAACACTGTAAAAATACAGCTTAATAAAGCAAAACTACTATAAAGCATTAATTAAAACATAAAATGCCCTGTGATGAATAAAGTATTCACAGCACCATTTAAGCTGTAATTTAAATGAGCAAAAAGTTAACACAAATGCCATAAATGTCATGTTTTGTACAAAATAATAATTCATATATATATATATATATATATATATATAATTAGATTAAAAAAGAGATCAAGTTTTAAAAATGCAGCTATCTGCAACTATACATAAATAATAAAACTGTAAATATATACCTAAAATATATACAATAAAAACTTTAACTTTGAGTTATACTCTTCTGACCTAGTAAAAAAAATACCTTAAAACAATTAACAATTATGGTTTGTTTAATTACACAATATGCCTTTGTTCTGTACCAGCAGAGAATCTCAGCCCTCATTAATGCCTCATGAAATGATCATTTACAGCAATCAAAACAAATCTGTTAGCGGCAGTGATCTGTGCTAATGGCTCATTGTATTGTGTTAATGGAAGCCATACATTTCAACAAGCAAACTTGTTTTGTCATATAAAATCAGTACTGAACTACTGACAAAGCCTTGTGATTAAGTATTTAGTAGTAACAGTTGGTTACACTTTAATTTAAGATGATGTTGTTTAATTATAATTAGTAAAATAATTAGTTATTAAAAACAGTTTAGTGTTATAGTTTATAGTATAGTACTATAGTACTATAGTTTTGTTACTTGCAATTATGCATAATACATTGATATTACTGTAGTAAATACATAAAATTGCTAAATATTTTTTAAATTTCAACAAACTGTTTTCTGTGTTAATATATGTAATGTATATAACTTATTGCTGTGATCAAAACCAAATTTTCCGCATCATTACTCCAGTCTTTAGTGTCTCATGATCTTGCTGCTCAAAAAACATTTCAAATTGTTATCATTGTTAAAAACTGTATTGAACTAAAATCTTATGTACCATAATAAATGTCTTCACTGTCACTTTTAATTAATTTAAGGCATAATTGATGAAAAAAAAACAAAAAAAAAAAACGTACAGCTTAATATTAATAAAAGCAGAAGGCCACGCCTTTGGTACTTCTTATTGGCTCAGCTTCAGTGACATCACTGCAGGAGAGTCCCGCCCCCACACTGCCACATAAATACAGGAGGTGAGATCTCTGCTCTCTCACAAGTGGTAAACCTGTGATTTATACGCACTCCAGAGCAGAAGGGGGTGGTAGTGCACAACAAGCTGGATGCTAACTGCTGTAAAGCAAAGAAGAAGAGGAGGAAGACTGCTCTGTGTGCTTTTATCAAGATACAAACTCTTCTCCTGCATCAGAATCTTTGCCTGCTTTGCCTGCTGTTACAATGGTTGAACAAAATCGGAAGAGGTAAGACTTGTGTTACTGGTGTTTCCTTAAGAGCATGTTTAATGCATTTTCAGAGTTAATTTATCCAAGAATAAGCAGTTTAGAAGTTTATGGTGGTTACATCTAAATTGGTACATGTACAAAATTCTGTACATACATTTAACATCCAAGGAAACAAGACTAAATATCTTATGTCATTTTGCTTATTTAGTAAATGCATGTTAATATGCATGAGAATTTTAGATATTTTGGCTAGAAACAAGACAAATATACAAAAGTCTTTTTGCAGGGTAACAATACATTGAAATATGACAGAAAGCATAAAACATGCTTTTGATAAAAGTCCTGGGCTGAAGACATCTATGTCTATGCCTGTTGGCAACAGGAGATATTGCAAAAACAAATGACTTTCATGTAGTTCTCCTATGTTTATCTACTTAAATGCATATTGCCTACCATGCTTTGTTTTCATTTGGTGCAAGAGTCCATTTATCATGGCTTGCATATGTAATATTTGTAATCACTTTTTTTTTACTACAGAAACCATGGTTAATCTGTGGTTAGTGTAGCAAAACCCATTCATTTGTGGTTACCATGTTTAACTATGTACACAGACTAGGGTCAATTAGTAAATCCCCATGTTTTCTTTAATACTCATATGAAAATTAACCATGGTTAATTTTATCATATGGGTATTAAAGACAATGTGTAGATTTACTAACTGACACTAGTCTGTGCACATTCACACCCATTAACACCCATTCTAGGTAGAAATGCCAATACGGTCGACCCTGTTCTGCTATGGCCTATTTAGTTCCTATAAGTAATAATTAATTTTTTTTCTTGAAGGTCTGCTGAACGCAACCTTGTGCACTGTTTGCAGTGCCATAAGCCACAGGAGAACCTCCCTGTTCATCTGGCCAGGGTATGCATGAAAAAAAGCACACCAGAGGAAAGACTGGATGAGGTGCAGAAGGCTAAGGCTTCCAGCAGAGAGTGGCTCCGTAAAAACAGGACCTGGAATTACAAGCAGCTCTGTGAGCTCCTGCCTGACAGACGCTCTCTGATTATTATGGTGAAGGAGCTACTTCGGCGTGGTTTTTTCATCATGAACCAGCCAGAGGAGTCCGAGATGGTCTTAGACCCTGAAGGTGACTCGACCACTGTTGATGATGTCACATTTGCCAACACTGTCACAACCCCCACATCCCCCAGAGATCCTCAAACCATATCCTCTGTAAGGATGCAAATGAAAGGGGCAGGTCTGCATGACAAGTTCCCTGCTCGTGCCAAACTCCTGATGGGCTTTAAAAAGTACCTGGTAGAGTCAAGGAGGCTCCCCAACTGGCAACAGGAGGCAAGATCTCTTCTATCCTCATCACACACACTTCAGCAATGTTCCACAGGTCTTCTTTCTTTCTTGATCTTAATGCTGACATTTCTTTCTCACCGTCTTTCTTCAAAGGTTGAAAACGTGTCCCGTTTCCTTAGGTACTTGCAGCCCACTGGGAGTGAGCCATCTCTGGACTTCCTGTCAAAAAGAACAGAGACCCAGGACTTTCTGAAGGCCCTGCAGCGCACTGACATGTCAGCAGCCTCCATTCTCACCTACGTCAAAAGCATGAAAAGGTTCTTGGAATACTTGTCGTTAAGGCTGGACATTCAAAAAAGGGACCCACAGCTGCGGTCCAACTGTGAGAGCTACACAAACATGCTGATGACTCTGCGGAAGACAGTATGCAAGACCCATGAAGACAAGACGTGTGATACAAGGTTAATGGTTGAAATGTTCATTTTGCATTGTGCTTTATAACTAGTGTTATTGAGGTTTCCTCACATTATAACAAAGTCTTTGTCTTTAATAACCTGTCTTGTTTATGTTTAATTCAAACACAGACTCGATGAGGCTTTCTGCATTAAAGATTGCCAGAAGATTTTGAAAGTGGCAAAGCCAGACTTCCTCAGGATCCACGAGAATCTGCTCTCAGGGAAAGAGGTCTCAAATACAGAAAAGACACTGTACCGCTATTACTGCGAGGCACTCTTGGTCTTCCGTCACATGCAGCGTCCAGGAGCTGTGGAAGGCTTCACAGTAAGTTAATCTATTTCAATGAGTTTGTACTCATGATATGCTGTAATATTGGAACATATGCAACAGTAAGTTTATCCTTTTCAATGTTGCAGGATGCAGACTGGGTGGAGCGGATTGCACAAGGTGATAGGGTGGTGATTGGCATAAGGAAAGATAAATCTGCAAGTATGCAAATCGCTTTGACGCAAGGCGAGGAAGCTGTAAGTTTTAGTTTGGTTCAAAGAGTACAGTTTATACCCATCAGTGTTTTACATTCATTAACTCTTTGGTCTTTTTCCATAGTGTTTTCAGCTGTACTACAAGCAGATCAGGCCTAAGAACATTGGACTCAAAAAGTTCTGCCAGAGTTTTTTTACCTCAACATCTGGCGAGGCTGTTCACACTGTCACACAAGACATGAATCGTCTCCATGAAATGTACGTACCTATACAGATCCATGTGCATGTGTGTAAATAGATACACTTCATAATGCCTCGTCAGTCACAGTCGTATCACAGTTAACATTTCATGTTACTTGCAGGTATAAGCTGGCCCCTTTCAGGAGTTACGATGTAAGGAAGGCTGTTGGGACCGCTGCACAAAAGCTCCCAGTGCATCAACATGAGGCTGTGAATTATTACCTGGCCCATAGCACTGATCCAAACAGAAATCCACAGCCTCAGGATATTGTGGATGCAGCTATGCTGCTGGAATCTTTGGAGGGGTAGGTCTTAAGCTTTTAAAACATCACCAACAATTTGTACAGCTCATTAGCAAATTGTCCTCATTTTTTATATTTTAAAATTGTTATCCTTGCTTACACAGCACTTCTTCAGATGATGACACATCCTTGGCTGAACTGAGTGCTGCTGGAACCAACAATGAGCAACACACTTCACGGAAAGACTTCTCTGCCTTCCTATCCAAATTCCCTGTTTCACTGGAGGGCCAGCCACCGACCAAAAAGCGGCGGGTCGATTCAGGTTTTCCTGAAGACCGTGTCTTTTACGACAAGTGGAGAGCTGCCCAGTGTACCCAGAGAGAGCAATATCTGTTGTGTAAGTCTCCAATGCATTGATACAACACTGACACTCGGTACCATTGACATGCGTCCTTAATTCATTGTGACAAGTGACATGCATGAGTAAAGTTATTTAATTCTTTCTTTCAGCACACTTCACACATCGCAAGCCATCTGCCTCTAAGGTGGCAAGGCTGATTGCGCAGGAGGGGTGGAAGTCTAACTATCCAAAGCCAGAAGAAATCGAACGGCTGTGGAAACCAGCACCCACAGACACCATTGAGGCAGATGAGGTTATAAAAAAATGTGTGTCTGAGCAGGGCTGGACAGGCCTGGCTGTCAAGGACTTTGGTGCTGAGGAGGGTCTAGGTAAAAAACCTTTTCATTTTCTTCATAAGTTGAGAAAATATCTCTTAAATGCACATTTCAGCAACCATTATGTGCATCAAGTTGGCCTTTTTGATCTTAAAATGTCATTTTCTTTTGATCATAGGAGTGGTCGCAACGCGACCATTTTCTAAAGGCGACATTGTGTGCGATTACCATGGAAAGGTAATCAGAGCAGCTGAAGGAATGACCAAGCTGGAGGGACTTCAAGATAAGGCCAGGCACCTGTTTTTCTTCTTCAAAGCTGGACAGAGAGACCTGTGCATTGATGCTCAGACTGGCTGCGATTGCCACCCCAACACAGACACAGTTGGCAGAAGAATTAAATGTTGTTTTAAGAAGCCCAACCTAGAGCCCCTTCACTGTGTGATGAAGGTGAATGGAGAGGACAAGGATGTCATCCTCTTTAAGGCACTGCAGGACATCAGCATTGACACACAATTAAAATTTTACTCTGGAGTAATAAGAAAGTCTTTTCTTGGCCTTGACTTGGACTGGTTAGATGAGTAGGCCCAGGTCCACAGGTCCAATAGCTGCTTCTCCACTGGCTGGCGAGTGTGAGGCAGTGCTTTCAATGGGCTGGTGGGGCAAATAGCCTCGGACCACTAGCACCAAGCCCATATCAGGCTGCGTTCCACTGTCGGACTAATGCTTAATCAAAACATGTCTTCAACACACCTCTCTGGAACGACGGCATGCGACCTCATCATCTCACCACCAAGACATTGAAAACTAGTAAGATCGCAAAACGAACGATAAAACATGTTAGCTTTTTTGTTTTAACACCCAAGCAACAATGTTTACCACAGTTTTTAATAAAAATTGATACAATGCTAATAATTATTTTGTCCAAGGACTGCTCATTAATCATGCAGGAATAAAGTGGTATTTACTGTTATTCTTCAAAAGAAAGAGGACACACATACAAATTTACATGTGATTGTTTCTATTTATTTGTAATCACTCAAAAACACTGGGGCTGACAGCATGCACATTTTAAACATTAATCAAATTTCATTAGAATGATAATTTCAATAATTCCATCAAACTGGAGTTGTGATATATTTTATGACATGCAGAGCTAAATGTCAGACAGTCCAGTATAGAGTCTTGAGCAAGGATACACGGGTGTATCTTAGAAGGTTTTTTTTGTGAAAAACCTGATTCTCCTCCTCCTCCTCCCCTCTGTTGTAGTAATTGACATTCTAAAAACTTCTAAACTGAAGCTTACAGTGATCAATTTCTTTTTCTTTTTTTGACTGGGTTTTGAGTCCTCAGAACTCCTCCTTTTAAAATATTTGCAGAGACAGTTGATGCGGCTGGTACAGTGTGAAGTGGAGGTGTTGGCTGGGCCATAAAAGAGAGGAAAGACCCTGGCTGGTCCGGAGGAGGTGGTTGGTCCAGAGGTGGAAGTTGGTGGCCCAGAGGAGGTAGTGGCTGGCTGAGAAGAGAAAGAAAGTCTGGCTGGCCCAGAGGAGGTGGTGGCAGTCCCAAAGGAGAGTGGTTGTTTGGCTGTCCCAGAGGAGGTAGAGGAGACACTGGATGGTCCAGCAGAGGAGGCTTTGACTGGCCTTTTGTTTTTCCTGGTCTGTTGAACTAGTTTGTTTGCCATCTGATGACAGTATCCTTGCTGCCTCACACATCTTTTTCTACTTTAACGCCTGTTCACTCTCCTTCTTTTTTTGTAAGTGCAATAACTTTGGTACAATGACAGGCAGGACTGCCTCAAAGGCTGGTCTACAATCATAGTTAAGGCTGTCCAGACCCTGGCTTTTATTGTGGACTTAACTGCAAGGCTCTCATAAGTTTCCACATTCAAGGAGCTCCTGTCGTCTTTGAGGATATCATCCATTAAATTGAATGATCCCTCCACCAGGGGGCCTGTAAAAATAGAAAGAAGGGCTTTAATCAGTTTAATCAGAGTGGGATACCTCACACATCTCTGGATTTTTCAAAGATGTAACACAGCTTTACCAGTCTACATCCACTCGGCTATCCTCTTCAACGTAGCTCTAGGCATGAGGTACCATGTCTAAATCAATCTGGTATCCCCGAACCTTCTCCTCCAGTTGACCAACCTCTTCTGGCAGAACAACATTAGACAAGGCCTCTCCTAATGCTGTAAAAGCTCCACAGACAGAGTTACATTGAATAAGACATGGAGTCAGAACAGAGAGTGAGGTGATTGTTTTGTTGTTCAGGGGAAGATTTTTGAGTTGGAACTCTCTGAGAGAGTTACCCATATTTTTCTCTTCACACAGGCCTCGTTCATGAGTAGCAGAACCTTCCAACACAAAGCCTTTTGTTTGAAAGCTGTAAATCCCCACTCTGGACTTCGACCTTGAGAATCTTCTTTGCACTCAGCGGGATAGCCTCTGGCTTAATAAATTTGCTGAGCAGCTCTCTTACAAGGGCCACCATTTTGACATGCAAATGTCAAACCCAAGTGCACATGGGTTTTTCATGGTGTAGTTAGTGATACCTCTGAACAAGTCGACCATGAACTTCAGTCTTTTTAACTCTGTGAAGAGCACAGAGATCAGAGCCTTCCGGTTCAGGTTAAGATGAGTTCTGGATGCTGTTGCCTGTGTTTTTGTTGAAGAACTTCTATTCTAGCCTTTTCCTCAACTGTCACATCATTTCTTTTAAGCACTTGATTAAGCAGCCTTCCGTAGCACACGCCCACACACATACATGCACCCATATGAGGACATTATCTGTGTCCCAATTTCCAGACTACATCCTTCAAAGTGTGTATTTGAAGGCCAATTGCGTCATGTCGGTGCAATGAAGATCGTTTTAATTCATGATGCTGCATTCGAAGGCCGATTGCGTCACCGTGGCGTGACAAACGCTGCCGCAATTCAAACGCGACTTCAAGTGCATCTTCTGTTTCAATGGCAAATGAAGGATACAACAGATGGATCCTTAGCAGCCTACCCTATTTTTTTTGTAGTGCTATCATGCAAGATAGTCCACAATTGTTATAGGCAAACTTGATGATCCAGAAACATGATTTCTTGAGTATTTTGTATGCAAGTCCTGCTTTGTCATGTTTTCTAACCAAGATTGCAGCCCTGTCTTAATCATTGTCATAAGTATTTATTTTTCTTTTCTTTTAGGACAGTTCATACAAAACACAAGTTGCTGCAGAGTGTGGGACAAAGGAAGGAGGGCAGTGCCCCACCTTATACCTCTTCCCTGGCCTTCATGGTTACATCTCCTAACAGCTGTACTTTTCCACACAAGGAAAGAAAGTCAAAAACACATTCTACTATATCATATTTCTGAAACCTCCTACCCTTATATTAAGGCATCCTCACAGTGGATACAAACTGAAAAATACATGGTAAGCACAACACCAGTAGTCCTGCCCCCACAATTGGTAAAACAATATTACACAGCCAGTATCCCCATCCTCTTGCTTGTACTGAATAATTTGATGGGAACGTGCCAGAAGGAACAACTTTGAATTTAGTTGTTACAGCATAGTCAACTTTGTTTTGGCTTGTTTGTAAATCTCTAAATGCTGAACCATCCACAAAGAGGACAATTTTCAACTGGTGTGTCCGAAATATCTGGACGTGGCATACACAGACATTGCACATTCAGAAGGAGGGTGGCAGGATTCAAGGTTGTTAATCATTTAATGGTTATATTCGGCATATCGAGCAAGATAGCGTGATATTCGTAACCACTCAGCCGCCAATAAATACAATGTTTTTTGTTTTTGCAGAATCATGGACACTTGTGTGAGTGACCATCAATGTCAGGTCAGAGTACCCTACGAATTCTCTAAACGCCATGATGGGCTTCTCAGCAGACGCCACCGCTGTCAAACAGTGTGGCAGACCTGCTGCAACTGGATCTAGTTTGCTTGAAAAATAGGCCACAGGTCGCAGTCTGTCTCCATGATGCTGCAACAAAACCAAAGTCATAAACACATTTTTCTCATTCACCATCTGAACAAAGGCCTTAGTCATTACCAACAGACCCAATGTCTTTCATGTTTTACGTTCATGAATGCCTCAGCCGCCTCCTCTGTCCACTCAATTTTGTCACAATATTTTAACCTCTTCCCTATCATCAGGCTCTCAGGGGCTATTCAATCATTTTTAATTGGTCTTGGTACCTCTTTTATCGCTGGTACCCTTTTTCACACAGAGACTTGCTGTTGGGTGTTATGACATGACCTAAACATGAAGCCTGTTTTACAAATTGTAGCTTTTGACAGTGTGCTACGTATTGAAGTAAAGCAGGTCCAGCTGTCAGTGTCAAAGGTTCCAGGCATGTATTAGCCAAGTCCACCACTCAATAGAAAGTTGCATCTTGTGGAATTTGTGACAAAATTGTATATGGATTTGGTACTGATGGAGCCCTTTGTCTGACAGCTGCATTTACTGCTTGTAGTCTTGGGCAAAGCACCACTCTGTGGGTTGACCTTTGTCTCTTATCTTTTTCACAGGAAAAATTTGAGTGCACACTGAAGAATCATTACATGGCACTATTATCCCTCCTTTCTTCCCAGTATTGCTTCTTCTTTCAGAGGATATTGTCTCTGGCATGGTCAGTGATCAGATTTTGGAATGATTACTATCGGTTTACATCCCTTGATCAAACCCACATCATACTGCCCACAATTTTGAAGGCACCTCTGGCAAAGCAAGGTGTATATCTGATGTGCTAATATTTGCCATGCAATGATTTTCATTTATAATTTTTTTTGTCAGTATAGGTGTCACAATTCTTTGACACAAATGCACACATACATCTCAAAGACGTCTATTTGATGTCTGCATGTATATCTGCAAGACGTAGTTTGCTCATCTGCAATATGTCTATTGGACGTTTCCCATCGGATGTCAAATAGACATCTATTAGATGTCTTTAAGATGATTATGATTTAGAATGTATGTAAAACTGACATCTTACAGATGTCTGCTAGACTAAAGCCGCACACATATTTTCTGTCCAAAATATTTTATCAAATCTAATCAGTCTTTTTCATAGCGTTCATCTCTTTCCATTACGACCATTTTTTTGGCCAGTTCACACATCATTTCAGCCCAATCATGATTTGTTATGCACCATTTATATGCCCATTGAGCCTCTGTTTGCAGACAGCACAACTGCTCTCCCTCCCCTGTCACTCTGACACCTGAGGAGTCTGCAATGAATGTTAAATTCAATTTGCACATCAAATCTCGACCCATAGGGGGTATAGGGCATGTTGGTAAATAAATGAACACATTGAACATTTCAACATTTGCCCCCCTCTGTTTCTCAATCTAAAGGGCACGGTACACCTTTCACAAATCCTATGCCCATTTGTTTGATTTGTCATTGACGGTTGGAATGGCAAGTCACATGGTCGCAAAGAAGATCTTGTTACCCCAGAATCTACCATGAACAGGACTAATGTTCCCTCTATTAGCATGGGATATCTTGGCATATTTAAATATCCTTCACTTTCATGCATTGTTAAACATTTATCAGGAATTTCATTAGTCAAATCACAAACACATAAAGAATTGCAAGCTTTTTCTTAGTTGCAGAGAGCATAATAGACATCAGTGTATGTGTGTGGTTAAAAAAAAGTTCCCTTCACTGTGTGCTGTCGGCCACTCACCCTGGACCCCTCCTTCCTGCTCGCTGTCCTCCTCGCTCCAGTCTGCTTCTTGATTTAGCTAGTTTTCTGGACATTCTCGGACCCAGTGACCATCTTTCTTGCACAGTCTGCATTTGGTGCATTTTCTGGTTATGTGATCATCAACTCCGCAGACCCATTTCTCAGTTTTTTTTCTCAGCCCAGTTCAAATATATTCCACCTCGTCCTTTTCCTCTTCCCCCTCTCTGCTGTTGAAAACAGACAGCAAAATAATCCCCAGGCCAAGACACATCTTGGACACATCAGCTGTTCTTTGTCAGTCTTGACTTTAGTCCTTTCCTTCTTCACTGTTTGCTGTTCCTCATGTGCTAAAATAGCAGGCAGTCATCATTCAATGTAGCTGGATTTCACTGCTTGTGAAATTTCTGGTCTCAGTCCATTCAAAAGCCAGCTCCACAGATGACACTCCCAGGTGTCAGGTTGATTTCCTCTGTCGTCGGGGTCTTTCATGCCACTGTTGAATATCTCTTAGAGCCTATGAAAATGCTGTTTTTATAGCTCCAGCCTGCTCAGTGACAACTGTGTGGTATGTTGCATTAGCTGCACCCTCACATTCAATGTCCATGGTCTGAAAACCATCATTGACTTGTCAGGTCCTGAAACTTTGGTAATCATTTGCTGCTTTCACTGTCCATCTTCCTTGCTGGAAAACAAAACAGCCTATACTGGTTAGGTAGGTTTTGATGCTGGTATGCTTGTTTAAGCTAGTCCTCAGCTGGTTTATGCTGGTCCTGCACCAGCATAAACCAGCGTACCAGCATCAAATGGCCTGTTTCCTTAAGCTCAGAGGTGATTGGTCTCTCAAGTACGATCCCATACGTAACATCTCTGTTCCCTCCTTCAGGGCCCATTTATCAATGGAAGCAATTTTGTATATTTTCTTTGCTGCCAAATTCAACGTATGTTGAAAACTACAAAAACTACAAAAAAATCCTATTTTTAGGATCTGTAGCTTCTTGATAGCAACATCCATATTGCCAGCATTATCAGCAGTCACAGCTACAATCTTGCTTGACACTATCTCTAACTCTTCTAGAATGTCAGAGATCTCCTCTGCCACTAAATTGGTACACTGCCCTGGTGTGGAGGACCTTCCGTTTTAAACTGCCCTGGCTTGTGTAGTGCACTGTATCAGTAAGATAGTGGTCCTGACAGAGGCTGGTCCACCCATCTGATGTGATGGCCAGGTTTGGCAAATCCTTCAGCTCACTGATCACATTGGCCTTCTCAATGTCATACCAGGAGGGAATTAATGTGTCACTGAGCAAACTTCCAGGAAGGGTATATTTGGGGTTGATTTCAGGTGAGTCTTGATCCAGGTGAGGATCAAGACTCAGAAAACTAGACTAGAAACAAGACTAAAGTGGAATAAGGAAACTTGGAAATCGCTCCGTAGAGATGCTAATGCTAGGAGAGCATTGTACCCTAGGCAATGGGGTATATGCGCAACAGACTTCCGTTTTCTGCTAAACAGGTCTCGTTGTTTCCAGTAATCTGTGCAGTGGAATATGGGAGGTGTAATCCAGTGTGATATACAACAGTCTGTGTAGTGTGAGAGTCAATGTAATGAGTGGGCACTCTCTAGTGGTGAGTGGACGGAAGAACATGGACCGAATTCGTGACACCTTTCCCTTTAATGCTCTCCATGAATCTTTGGAGCAGTGAGATGTCAATAAGCAAATAGAAATGTAAAAAATACCTTTTAGACAAAACAGGCACAGCCATAAGTATTTTAGTTCAGACAGGGGTGGAGGTGGAGTGGCCTTTATATCACAGCATTGACAGTAATATGTGAGCTCCATCAACTTGTGAAGTTCTCCTCTAATGGCGCCAGACATTCCTTCAGTAAAATAAAGAAGTACCATTTGCTTGTGCTTCTCTTCTAGAGTGTCGTCATTTTTTCCTGCAGTAAGCTCCTCTGGCTGCCAACTGACACAACCATATTGATCAGCCTATTTTTGATCAGCCAGAACATCAGCAAAGCTGCTGTTCAGCAGTGTTCTGCACTACAATCTGAAACTGTGTCTTTGATGGGTTGACTTTATGTTTTTGCATATTTTCTGTTAATATACATTCCTTACTAGCTGCCTCCGATCAGCTGGTAATGGTCCTTTTTTTTATTTGCAGAGGCAAATTTAATTCCAGAATGCATGGCTTCCCAAGGCACCCTAAATGTTTCAGCCCAGGCACAAGATGCTGAAGAGCAAGCAGAAGAATGAGACAGTGTAGAACTTGAACACTCTGATCCTGGGAAGTCGAGCGGCTGGCTTGTTCTAACACAAATAACCAATATATTAAAAAAAAAAAAAAAAGTGAAGCTTGAACATGGCACATTTAACAATATTTTTCAAATATACATCAGCAACAAACAGTATTAAGTTTTCTGTAAAATATCTTAATTTTTTCATGCATTTAGTAGTTTGCAACATTGTATAGGCCTGAGGTATTCCATGAGGTCGCCTTCTTCCACATAGTTGAGGTCAGCTTTGGTTTTAACACCAACAGTAGTAAGCCCATAGATCAATTTTTAAGAGTTTCATGGTGAGTTTTATCTCTTCTAAATTGGACATACCTTAAAAAGATTGAAAAGAGTGGTGCAACACAATCACAGACAAGCCACATGTTTTGTACTAAATTACTATTTAGTTAGGCACATCATCTTCAAAAACAGCCAGAAACCTTGGAGTTGTGATTGATGATCAGCTGACTTTCTCAGACCACATTGCTAAAACTGCCTGGTCCTGCAGATTAACTTTATTCAACATCAAGAAGATCCGGCCCTTTCTTTCGGGAGATACTTCACAACTCCTTGTTCAATCTCTAGTTCTGTCTGGACTGGACTATTGCAATGCACCTGCCGTCTTCCAGCCAATTCTATCAAACCTTTACAATTAATCCAGTATTCGGCTGCAAGATTAATTTTTAATTGAGCCGAAAAGAATGCATGTCACAGCTCTCTTCATCAAATTGCATTGGCTACCCATAGCTGCTCACATAAAATTCAAAACATTAATGCTTACCTACAAATCCACCACTGGCTCTGCACCCCTTTACCTAAATTAATTACTTCAGACTTATGTGCCCTCTAGAAGCTTGCGTTCTGCAAGTGAATGGTGAACTTTCACATTCAGTGTACCCTCCAGGTGTAATGACCTGCCCAACTCACTCCAAACAGCTGAGTCCTTAGCCATCTTCAAGAATCGGCTAAAAACACATATTTTCCATCTTTATTTGACCCTCTAACTCTAAAGGGTCTTTCACACTAGCACTTTTGGTTCGACTTGACATCAGAGTTCGGGACTTTTGGATGATGTGAACGTTTTCCGATTTGCGAACTCTGATGCACACCTGCGAACCGTACCCGAGTCCGCTTAAAAAGGGTGGTCTTGAGGTATGGTTCATGTGAACTCCGGTATGGTTTGCTGCTGATATGAATGCAATCGTACCAAATCATGGAAGTGAACCACTATAAACTAATGTTTAAAAATCTAAATGTATAGAAGTGAAGAGAGCAATGTTATGCATTTTGCTGCCTCCTCCAGCGCCATCATTACTAAGCAATGGGGTAAACAGCTGCTCACTTGATGATGCAAACGAACCACGGTTCAGACCCAAATGAAATAATATGAACACAGTACAGCAGGGGAAGGGGGAGCAATTGAACTCTGGTTTGGACCAGGCAGTCAAACCAAATGTGAAAGCACCCTAACACCCTCTTTTCTACTTCTGTTACTTTAAAAAAAGCCATTTATACTCTATTCATTTACTTTGTAAGTCACTTTGGATAAAAGCGTCTGCTAAATGTAAAAGTAATCTAATAGCTCCTCTTTAAGTACACAGACATATCTTGGGTCCTCATCTGCTATGAAGTATACAACTGCACAGCATGCCATTTCTCAGACACAAAGTAGACTACTGAATTTTGGTGAACAAATATTTGTTCAATTCTGCCAACCTCTAAACCCTCATCACTACTGGCCAAAAGCACAACCATGCCTTTCCTGTAAATGCCTTTGTTCCTTTTAAAGTAATTTCAGATGCTACTAATGCATTGCCTGTCTGACAATCTAAATGATCGATTCCTTGATTGCTTTGTTATAATCATCTGAATAAAATTCAGAGCCCTTCTCAACTTGCACAGTAAGCTGGAATAGATATCCAGCACTTAAAGGAGAAGGTCGGTGTGAAATGGACCTGGGGTGTATTAAAACATGTTACCGAGTACAATCATATGTCCAATTCCCACCTCCGTTAACCCAAAGCTTTCCGAATTACAACTTTATTTGCCTGTGCTTCCATTAGGCTTACAATGTTAGTGCTAGGGGCATAGCATAGCCTGTGCAGCTAAATCACTATTTTTACACCATTAACAACGTTCAAAGTAACTCCACACTTAATTGGTGGACAGTACCTTCAGGGAATTTTCCGGTCGCAGCCATCTTAAAATGAAGACGCGATAAGTCGATTGACGACTTATTTGACCGCAATGCAAACAAACTTGCACGAGCCCAGAACTGCTTTATTCGGGTGCAAAAGTTGATTTCGTGACACTGTTACTGCTGCGAGATCTAGTGAGAATCTTTCAAATTCTGCCCAGAATTCTCTGTTATAAACAGCTCTATTGTACTAAAGAAAACCAGAAGTAGTAATGATAAGTATAGGCTAACCATGCACTGCATTATTAATTTCGGGTTTGTACAACCTTTTGGCAGAGATATTCAATGGCTTTCAAGCATTACACACATAACTATTAAACTACAACACTTTAAAGCTCTAAAGTTATCAAAGTTGAGTGTTATTTTCAGTGGGACGACCAAATATACTTTGTGGTAAACAAACGTTTATGTAAAATTTAAATAAATACATAAAATCACCATTTGCCTATCCAGTAGACTGCAGCAGTGGAGCATTTTCTGGCTTCTTAGTCATGCCTTTCCATTTTTTGCTCTATATTTTGAAATGGGGAAAAAAAAAGCTAGAAAACAGAGTACACTTTTGTGTAAAACAAAAGTCATAAAATGCCTTGAAAAAAAAATTCAATAATGAATGAAATTAATGCTTTATGCCTTCATTTTATGTCCAAGATGTAAGATTAAATGAAACTTGTTTTTATGCATTCAAATAATTAGACATGCTAGAACACAGAATTTGGTAAAAAATAAAATAAGGTGGGCAAAAATAAAACATTTCACAGGGCCCTAAACATGTAATTTATGTTAAACCTTTAATAAACTGATGTTAAATTGTTTAAGTTTCATGTTTTTAATGGAACTGGGAAACACTGACCTAACACAATGAGTGATCGCATTGACGTGTGCTTATTGCTGATGTATTAGAAGTAGAAAATAGCTTTTTATTCAGTTTTATGTTTCAGAGTTTTATGGTGGGTTTTTATTTTTCACTTCTATCAAATCTTGTCTGTTGTCTTTATTTTTTTGTCAGAGTGCACTATATTGCTTCAGATACTTAAAATCATAAAAAAATTGTGTGAGAATGCCCCCAGACCCACATACAGTGCAGTGATTACATTTGTAAACTTGTCACCTTTTTCACCTCTTTAGTTCTTGAGGCAAAGTTGCTCAGCATGAGCAGATCTATCAAATGATATGCAGTTTTAGTGTATGTGTCAATATATGTAAATAGGTTCTGTCCAATCTGATGTCGTTTAAAATAGAAAAATATGGTTTTGAGTATATAAATATGGTTGGATTGACAATAGAGGCTCTTAAGGCAAAGTTGCTCAATATGAGCAAATCCATTAAATGATGTGCGTATTGTGTGGATTTGTGAAACGGCACGTGATTACATAGGCAAAAATGCGCATTTGCGCCATCTAGTAGCCGATTTCTTTCAAAATTCGTACAGACCTTTAGGACCATGAGTCGAACATGCCCAGTGAGTTTCGTTCAGATGGACCTCCGTTAACCTTGTCTAATAAGTGTTCAAACTTCATTGGCTGATGGCGGCCATGTTTTTTTGAGATACACCAATGTCCTCATATACACTTGTGCCAGTTTGGGTCAAGATGCTGCATAACAATTTTGAAGTCAATCAGACCAACTGTTACCTAGTTATAGCTGAAAATGTTTTTTCCACCTTATAGCGCCCCCAAGTGGCAGAGCTGCAATTTTTTAATTTGACCAAAGATTGAGCTTATACACATGTGTACAGAGTTTGGTGAAGATATCTTCGTGTGTATATTTCGTGCAAAAATCAAAATTTCAGCTTTTTTTTGGATAATTATTGATATTCAGTGTCCAGAGAACATTTTATGCACTGGTTTAGTTTCGATTGGGCGAAAAACCTAGGACTAGTTTGGAAAAGTAGGTTTCGGCTTTGGCTCGATTTTGCGGAAAAACGGTGCGTCGTAGACCCCATAAAGGTGTAGAACAATTTTGTTTGGGCTAACCCAAGGCTTGCAACGATGCAATCCTACGACAAGCGGTTTGCGATCTATGGGCAAAAATGTCTAAAATTTTCGTTTTTTGCGCTGTAGCGCCCCCATTGGGCCAATTGGGATGAGCTTTTGATAACCTCTCCCCAAACTGAGCTCTACCATCTGACCAAATTTCAAGTCTCTAGCAATTACGGTTTGGCCTGCACATTCACTTTTATGGCAGAAAAAAAAATCTACAAATACAATAGGGTTTCAGCACTACGTGCTTGAGCCCCTAATAAATAATTAAAACCAAGTAATTACATTTTATTTATTGAACACTGTTTAAATACATAATGTAATATGCCTATACGCAATATGAACATTAAGTACATTATGTGTTATAAACAATACCTGCAGAGGGCAACAAAGGCCAGGTGATGTTTTATTTTACAGTGAGATTGGACGTTTAAACCCATTTAATTGTTATATTTGACAATGTGCAACTTCATATCCAGGGTTTTTTTTTTTAAATATGTTGACATATTCTCCTGTGTTAGCATGGATTAAACATGATTTACATTACAAATCTAGTGAGATAACACACCGTTTTTCTCATATGAACGTTAAGCAACCTAAACTCACAGCATATGCAGAGGAAGAGTTTGTCGAGCTGCTGGGAAGGAGACGTGTGTTGTAAACTCAGAAGTGAAGACCAGGACACTCTTGGGTATCTTAAGGAGAGTTCTTTATTGAGAACGCACTGCGTTATGCTGCATCAAAAGCCTAACTAAGGCAATGCTATGTTGTAGTTTATATACATTTAGGGGGAGGACTTATAAATGGAGACAAAGCACCTGGGTGACAACCTTAAACAAAGAATGCAAATGAAGTATTCAGGTATAGCAACTTACCCCATTTACACCAGTCCAAATCCAATCATCATAACTACTCAAAGAAGGGGCAGAGGCACCAAGTGCCATTGCAAACAAAAGTGTGAGTCTCAGTAATCTGGCTCATTTGACTTACAATATGAGAACATGAACTGGCAGGAACCTCTTGCTACAAATAATAAGTGTGTGCAACACAAAGCATGTCACAAAGCAGGTCAGTCTTTATTTGCATTCCCAAATGTACGTGGTTGGAAACCCAAACAAACAGCAGATGCAGTAAAAGAGTGAATAATATAATGCAAGCATTACCAAAGGTTTCTTAACATAAACTCAACTGCGAGACTGCTTTTCACCTCAAAGAGTAGCATTGTTGTTTAATATCGCAAGATCTTGTGCTTGTATTTATATGATGCACTTTAATCAAAAACAAAACTTAACACTAATTTTCAAGGGTTTTCAAGTACTTCAAGCACTTCAAGCACCTTGTACAAACCCTCCCTGATAGCACACGTACATCTCGGAGACATCTGCAAGACGTAGTTTGCTCATCTGCAATACGTCTATTGGACATTTCCTATTAGATGTCAAATAGACATCTATTAGATGTCTTTAAAATGTTTATGATTAAGAATGTCTGTTAAATATCTCTTGATCTGGAAAGCATCTGCTGTGTACAAACATCTGGTAGACATCTGTAAGATGTCAGTTTTACATCCTTTCTAAATCATAAACATCTTAAAGACATCTAATAGATATCTATTTGACATCTGATAGGAATTCGATAGACGTATCGCAGATGAGCAAACAACGTCTTGCAGATGTAAATGTAGATGTCAAAAAGACGTCTCCAAGATGTACGTGAGCTATCAGGGGTGTTTTTGAATTAAACAGACTGTGAGCATGACACAGTAAAATGAATGACATAGCTGGTCTCATGGTGCCATCGCATACTATCACAAACTTTATAAGTCCCACTTGCGATTATGAACCTGAAAAATTGCTTTCAGTTCAGTTTCACCCCTGTTATTGATGCACTATGTTTTCTGCCTGTGTCTCCCATTGCTGAGATTTTCTCTTGTGATTTTGTTAATGAAGTGCTACTTATATCCTCCTCTTTCTCATTTCTGAAACACTCAAGGCCCAGATCTGATTCACTTTCCACATTTAATATACTCAAATGAGGATGAACATGAATGGATGAGTTTGATAAATGTGCAGTACCACTAGTAGGCTCATTCTGTCTCAACATTCACCTCACTACTGCGCTGTTGTATGTGTAAAAAAATGGGCTGCAAGCAGACAGTGTGCACAGACATCCACAGACACTTCTGGTGATGAAAATTATGTCACACGGACATCACAAAAGAGGGACGGCCAAAGTATATTTTGGGTTTCAGTGTTACAGCAGTATTACTGCCATTCTTAAAGCTGTTGTCCTGCTTCTCTGTAACTTGTATTCTTTGAGTGTCTGAGACTGACATCTAGTTCAAGTCAAGTTCTTTGTGTTTATTTTAATAACAGTCAGGTGTGTTGAAACTAAACTCAGCAGGAATGAAAAGCAGACTCACAGACACACCTGTTTTACACGTCACTCAAACACAAAACCAGGAAAGAGAATCAAATGAGATCAGAGAAAGAGAAGTGTAGTGGAGCTGTTGAGTGTTTGTGTCTCTGTATTCATGCAGTAAAATGGCAGAAGCCAGAATATCAGTCGATCAGAAGGAGTTCATGTGTGCAGTGTGTCTGGATCTCCTGAAGGATCCAGTGACAATCCAGTGTGGTCACAGTTACTGTAAAAGCTGTATTACAGACTGCTGGGATCAGGAGGATCAGATGAGAGTCTACAGCTGCCCTCAGTGTAGACAGACCTTCAGTCCAAGACCTGCTTTAGCTAGAAACACCATGCTGGCTGAAGTAGTGGAGAAACTGAAGAAGACTAAACTTCCTGCTGATTGTTACGCTGGAGCTGGAGATGTGCAGTGTGATGTCTGTACTGGAAGAAAATACAAAGCTGTCAAGTCCTGTCTGGTGTGTCTGGAGTCTTACTGTCAAACTCACTTTGAGCGGCATGAGGAGTTTCGCTCAGGAAAACGACACAATGTGACTGATGCCACTGGACAACTGCAGGAGATGATCTGCCAGAAACATGAGAAGATCCTTGAGGTTTTCTGTCGCACTGATCAGACATGTATATGTATGCTGTGTATGATTATTGAACATAAAAACCACGATACTGTATCAGCTGCAGAACAAAGGACAGAGAAACAGGTATTTAAAACTAACCTGTTGAAATTTTGCTGACACTCACTCTACGTCTGTGTTACTGCTACTTATGATACTTACATGTAATCACTTAAAGCAGGGGTCTCAAACTCAAACTGGCTGGGGGCCATTGCTGTGACTGACATCTAAGGAGGGACCATTTTAACTTTCAAGCACAAGAAGAAAGTGCAAAATTTCTGGAAATTAATTTTAATTGCTGAGATGTTAGCTCACATTTCTTTTAAATTACTATACGAACATATTTGCGTTATACTTAACAAAAACGTCAACTGTCTGTGCATCATGTCATATATTTTTTCAATTTTTAACAGTTACCTACGTTATTTTAAACTTGTAAAATCTAAAAAAGTACATCACCATATGTTGTCTCAATTTCGTGCTGTAAACTCCTTGACCTGGTGTAATGATGCATTTTAGGACAACAGACTACATAATAGGCTACATAATCATATTTCAAGCATTTGCTGCACAGTGCCTCTTGGCTTAGCCCCCTCTGCAGTGATCTGAAGGACAGACCCCTTCATCCACGGAATATGATTTTAAACATGAAAAACTAAACTGAATGTGATTTGTGCCACCTCAGATTCAATTTGAGACACTCCAACCCCCCAAAATACATCTATTTTAACCATTCAAAAAATTCAAACGCTTTTGTGTCTTGTCTAACGCTGAGCCAGATAGATGTGCTCAATGCTTTTAGCCTATATTCAGTGGTTTCAACCAAATAAAAATGATGTTTTAGTCATTTAAATTAATTAATAACAAAAAAGACATTTGTTAAATACACACTGACCTTTGTGAGTTTGTTAAGGCGAGACACTGCAGGTGAATAGGGGGAAAAAATAACTAATAGTTATCACCTTACTTACACTGTTGATTTATTACATGGATAATTGCAAACACTTTTTGTATTACAAGTTTTTTTTAAATGTTAGGATTAAATATGCAAACTAGGCATTATTTAATGAAATATGCACTAATTTGCATACATTTCTAGTACAAATATATAAACACATGAAATCAGTTTCAAAATTCTTGTTTAATTTTTTTTTGCCATATTAGAGGCAAATGTTTTTACAGAGGGGATTTGGGATTTCATTTTGTCACTCCAAAATTCAGAAAATACTTGGAACAGACAGAAATCAATCAATTTTACAATTTTGGGGGGAATATAATGTTGTATATAATCAAGCATATTATATATGAACAAATCCCTCTGTAAAAACCTTCTGTATATAGACAGGAATAAAAATGTAAAGTTTGGTGTGTGTAAGTGCTACTGAAGTGGAGATTTTTGGCTCAGTGTAGGAGAAAAAACTAATTTTGAGAAAACGTACTCGGTTACTAACGTACCCTCGGTTCCCTGAGATACGGGAACGAGTACTGAGGCATAAGCCGCTATGGGGAAAACCTGTTTTTCTCCAAAGACTGAAGCACTTTTCAATAGCGCAGTTTTAACTGCAGGGCTATTGGTCGAGTCAGTGATAACTGAGCGAACCAATAGCCGAGCAGTGGTGCTGCGCACACCTACGGCAAAGCAGCCCGCCGAATTCTCGCACGATCCCGCCAAAATGGGCAGGGTAATCGGCTATATAAGTGGGCGCTTTGCGGTGTGAATCAGATCCTTATGAAGTGAGTACTCGTTCCCGTATCTCAGCCTTGTCTTGGCTTCAGGATGACCTTGAAGTCGTTAGGCCCGAATTCCAGACAGGAAGGACTCACTGAGAGCGCCTGTAAGTCACCCACTCGTTTCACCGATGCTAAAGCAAGTAGCAGAGCGGTCTTGAACATTAAAGGGCGCAGGTCTGTGGACCAAAGCGGTTCAAATGGGGCTCCTTTAAGGGCCCTCAGTACTGTAGGCAGGTCCCAAGAAGGGACCGTGAAGGGGTCAAGGAGGGTTTAGTCTCCTGGCACCCTTCAGAAATCGAACAACCAAGTTGTTCCTGCCCACTGACTGTCCTGCTATAGGAGCATGGAATGCTGCTATGGCCGCTACATAGACCTTAAGAGTAGAGGGTGATCGGCCCTTCTCTAACATCTCTTGCAGAAAAGACAGTATCATAGATACATCGCAAGAAGTAGGATCTGAGTTACGGGCTGCACACCAGGCCATAAAAAGACCATTTAAAAGACCACGTAGAGGCATCTCGTAGATGGTGCTCTGGCCTGAAAAATAGTGTTTAGGACATTCTCGGGAAGGTCATCAGGCTGCGGTCGAGAGGCCATACATGGAGGGCCCACAGGACAGGGAAACGCCCTTCTTCAGCCACTGACTCTTTCCAAGGGGCGAGGGCTGCAATGCAGGCTCGATCCACCTTGATACGGAGGCGTCCTTGACACCAAGCGTGGGCTGGAACTTTTGGTCCTAGCCAATACTGGAGGGGACGCATACGAAGCAGACCCAACCAAAGTACTGGGGATGCTGCTGCCATTAGGCCAAGCACCCCTTGAAAGACCTTTAGGGGGCGAGAGGCTCCTATGGTGAAGGAGGCCGCTGGATGGTCCGAGCTCTGCTTGGCGAGACCACTGCCGTCATACGGGCGGAGTCCAGAACTGTCCCAGAAAGGCAATTTGCCTGCTGGGGAACAGCGCGCTCTTGGCAAAGTTGACCCTGAGACCCAGGCACTGCAAGTGGCTGAGGCGAAGGGCTCTGTTGTAATAGCTCGGTCTCGGACTGGGCCAGGAGGAGCCAGTCGTTGAGATAGTTCAGGATGCGGATTCCCTTCCATTTGAGGGGGGAAGAACCGCATCCAAGCACTTGGTAAAAGTGCGGGGAACTAGAGACAGTCCGAACGGAAGGACTATGTATTGTAGAATGACCTGTGAGGGGGGGCAATCTGGATGTGAAAGTAAGCATATTTCAGATCCAGCGAACAAAACCAGTCCCCTAGGCGAACTTGCGAGAGGATCTGTTTTGTTGTGATCATTCTGAACGGCCGTCTCATGAGGGCGCGATTCAGACGTCTGAGATCTAAGATGGGTCTGAGACCTCCATCTTTTTTGGGCACCAGGAAGTAGCGGCTGTAAAAGCCTGACTTGCATTGGGCTGGGGGAACGGTTTCTACGGCTCCTTTCACCAGCAGTCTGTGAACTTTGGTGCGTAGGACATCTCTGTTCTCGCTTCGAACCACAGTGTGGATGACGCTGCCGAACCGCGGGGAGCGGCGAGCAAACTACAGCGAGTAACCTCGAGTTACAATGTCCAAAACTAATTTTGACACTCTGGGGATTGCCCAGATGGGTGTAATGAGATCGGGTGCTGAACCCAGATCGTCTACTGAGACCAATGGAAGAGGAATTTTGCTCTCTTTTGAAAATGTTTGTGAATGTTTATTTGGCTTGCCATAGCAACGGCATTTTGTGTCAGGACGCTTGTAGCGGACCTGAGTGACACACTGTTCATCACAAACTTGGCGGCCTCTTTTTCATTCACTTTTAATCTGCCTGAAAGATCAAACTACTCAAAAAGAGGAGTGTAATGATCGTAATGTTAAGCAGGCAGATCAAAAGAGCCGTGCACATTCTCTCCGATCTGCTCGCAGCAGAGGAGGGGAGGGGCCGGGCCGCTTTCATTACAAAAACGCGACGCACGCCAGTGCGAGAGCGTATCTGCCTCAGCAAGCGCAGCCTCAGAGAGCACCGCCTCAGCGTGGGCGTTGCCCAAGCGAGAGGCGCGTTCAGCATGAAGCTGTCAGTGTAGAGACAGCATCCCATTCTGCTTTGATCCAGTAAGGATTGAGCCGCTCAAAATTTGAGAGGTGCATGAAAAAACTACATTTTTGCCTGCAGTGTCCCCCCTTAAATGCATAAATGCACTGGTGTGTAAAGAAAGCAGCAATAATCCTTTCAAATAAAATCTGACCATGTATTTTATATTATAATTTTTTTTTTCTTTAGTCGTCCTGGTACTTCTCATACTGGTATCCGTTTTTAGACGAGTATGAGGCCGTTCAAATGTTGCCCCTAAAAATGCGTGAAAACGCTAGTGAGCCACTTTCTCCTTCTTTCCAAAGCGCTCTGTAGCTTGCGCTCAAAGTGGCATCTGCCGTTGCTAAGCAACCATGACCTGTGTTCTCTATGAAAGCACGAAGTTTAGGCAAAGGAATAAATACATTTCTACCACTGAAAATCTCTTGCAGTAACTCTGCTACTAAATGTTTTTGAAATGGTTGTTTTGGGAAAGGATGAAGCGGATTGATTGGTTAACTCTTGTCACATGATCCATGGTACCCTTGCGGCATTCTAAAAAGTTGAGGCCCGTTTCTCAATACCAAATACACAAAGTTCGGATTTGCGTCCTTGGTAGTTCGGACTTCACAAGTTCGACTCGGGAGAGCGAACTATGAAGGACGGGAGGACACAAGTCTGGTAATTATGCAAATGATACAACTGTGTACTTGATAACGTCAGTCAGCTCGCCTTTTCTACTCCGACTATCTTCACTATGTATTTACAATAAGACGAAATGATATCAACCACCACAGCCTCTATTTGTTTTCATTTAAACATATTAATAGCTGTAAAAATGTAGTTCATGCAACACATACACACAATACAACAAAAATAAATTATATCAAACACCACTGCCTTTTTTCGTTTTCTTCAAAATATAAACCACAACCCTCTTTTTATTTTAATTTTAAAAATATAAAACATAGCCTATTAATATGTGGTTTAGGCATGTGCTCTGATCATCTTCACTGTATAAAATGAAATATGACAAACACAACTCTGCCTTTTTTGTTAAATGATAGTTTTAATAATAATAATAACAATCATAGCCATTATAAAAGTGTATAAAGTATAAGACACGTATTTAATAGGAAATAAAGACAAAACAAACAGATGCATGCTACAAAGTCAGCGGAGTACTACGATTGATAAATAAATATTTATGAAACATAACTTCGTTGTCAGCCAAAACGATGACCTGGAACAAATAACATATTAACGAGACCAAAAAATTACCTAGATTTGCCCAAAACAAATTATACATCATGTTTAGCCACTACAGAGATATCAGAACCAGCAGCAAATGTCAGAAGGACTAGCCGAGTTGAGGTGCTCTCTGCGGGATAAAGGATAAATCTTCAAAATTGGCGAAGCAAATTTTCAAATAGGCACCGTCTTTATAAATAAACCGTGGATTTGAATTTTAAACAACTACATTCTCACCTGAAATATGCTCAAAACTACATTTCACTACAAAATAACAGCAATATTTTTAAAATGTCGTCGGTTTTCTCATCCGCCATTAACGCTCACTGGTTGGTACGAAATGCATTCTGGGATACCTGGTTGCCTCAAGTTCGCACAAGTCACCTCTTGATGCAACCTTGATCAAAGGGGCGGAGCAAGAACACATCTGGGGATTTGAACTGTACTTGGCTAGATGTGAACTTTGAATTGGAACAGTACTTGGGCGATGACTGATGACGTTTCACAAGTCCACAAGTACAGACAAGAACGCATATTGAGAAGCGGCCAAGATGTTTGGAAAAAATGAGCATGTCGCGAAGGCGTCGCTTCCATTATGAGAGAGCATACCATGTGTCTACATTTAAAATAATGCACTTGAGCACCCAAAAGACGCTACATGAACGGTCCTTAATGATGGGCCAGATTGTGTTATATTTTTGACGTCAGTTGCGGGTTGGAGAGAGGGGGAGGGAGGGCCATAAATGGTCTGCAGGCCGGCAGTTTGAGAAATTTGATGTTTATTTGCTTACCCCCAGGGCATCCAAGATGTAGGTGACTTTATTTCTTCAGTAGAACACAATCGAAGATTTTTAACTCAAACTGTTGCAGTCTGTCAGTCATATAATGGCAGTCAATGGGCACCAAATCTTTGAGAATAAAAACAACAAACAAAACCAAATTAAACCCTTCGACTTGTAACAATACACTGATGTTCTAAGACATGAAACGATCAGTTTGTGTGAGAAACTGAACAGTATTTATGTCATTTTTTTTTTTACCTCTGATTCATCACCATGTCCATCTGTCCTGATCGCATGCACGGCATCTGGGTTCGTGACGGGTACGCGCTCTGACGTACTATCCACGTTGAAAAATCCACGTTGCCTGATGATATATAATATCGTCTACCATTGCTATGACCTGTACTTTTTTTAAATATCTTTAGGGTCCGTTCACATGTTGCATCTTTTGCACGCTCAAGTTCGCTATTTCAAATGTAGATGCACAGTATGCACACTCATAATGGGAGAGACGCAGTCACAATATGCATGTACCCGTCACATACCTGGATGCTGTGTATGCGATCAGGACAGATGGACGTTGTGACGAATCAGAGGTAAAAAAAAAATTACATATATGCTGATCAGTTTCTCACACAAACCGATCGATTGTTACAGGGTTTAATTTGGTTTTTTTGTGTATGTTGTTTTTACTCTCAAAGATTTGGTAGCTATTGACTGCCATTATATGACAGAAAATAAAATCTTTGTTTGTGCTCTACTGAAGAAACAAAGTCACCTACATCTTGGATGCCCTGGGGGTAAGCAGATAAACATAAAATTTTCATTTTTGGGTGAACTATCCCTTTAATCTTCATGTTAATTCATGTATGATGGTTGTAACCGATCATCACTTCTGGAGTTTGAATCTACAGCCATTAGTTATCAGCTCCACTTTACTGGATTCATCTGTTCACATAATGATTTAGTGTCAGTGGTTTTCTGTGACATTCGCTATCATCCGTTTGTCCATCAGAAGCAGCTGAAGGAGACACAGAAGACGTTCCAGCAGAGAATCCAGCAGAAAGAGAAAGATCTTCACCAGCTGAGAGAGGCTGTGAAGTCTCATAAGGTGAGTCTGGAGAAGAAGAGAAGTTTGTCTCAGTTTCAGTTCAGACTTTCTTGTCTTTTTCAGTCCCACTGAAGCCTGAATCACTGTGTGTCCTAACAGCGCTCTGCACAGACAGCAGTGGAGGACAGTGAGAGGATCTTTACTGAGCTCATCCACTCCTTTAAGAGAAGGTGCTCTAAGCTGATACAGCTGATCAGAGATCAGGAAAAGGCTGCAGTGAGTCGAGCTGAAGAACAGCTGGAGCAACTGAAGCAGGAGATCAATGATCTGAGGAGGAGAGATGCTGAGCTGGAGCAGCTTTCACACACACAGGATCACATCCAGTTCCTGCAGGTAACAGATCTAGAAGAACACCATCATAGTGGACTTAAGCCAGACACTCACAGAGAAACATTTCATCAGTGTCTTATTATATAATCATCAGTCAGACTCTCATCTTATCATCATCTTCTGAAAGAGACACTGCTTACAAATGGCTAACAGCTCTGGAAATCTCTTAGGAATCATTTCTCTCAGCTCTGTCTTCTGGAAGATATATTTAGCCATCAAACAACACTAGTTCAAAACTTGACTAACATTTTAACAGTTTTGAGTAATGTTTATCAAAATTGGATCAGGTGATCCTCAAACCTGATTTTTATTTGCCTGAATTTGACCATGAAGACCCCAAACATTAAGTGAGTCTGTATATTAGCAATACTTTAATGTATTCAAACCAAACCAAACCTGAGTGTGTCTTAAGGGTCTTTGTGAATTTTAAGTGCCTCTAAAGTTATAAATAATGGTCAATCTAATCGTAGCGTTTGAGCTGCTTTTCCAAAGCAAATCTACTGAACCCTACAATGAGACTCCATTGATGTGCTTGAGCTGTTAGATGGACATATATGTTCTTAGCAGACGTTTTATCATCCAAACGATTTCCTAGAAAGTTCACATAGAGTGTAAGTGTCAAATACTAGAATCTGTAGCTGTAATGTGATATAATGAATATGAGAAGAATGAAGCTGATGCTGTGAAAGTGCTGGATTGAGTTACTAAAGATCAGCCAAAACTGATGTTGGTGCAGGTTACTGGGTGCAGTGTGGAGCTGATGAGTTTTGATTTCTGTTTTCTGAAGAGTTTCCAGTCTCTCTCAGCATCTTCTGAATCTACAGATGTAAATGACGATCTCTTCAGTTCTCTCTTCCCCTGTGATGTCCTAAGAGAAGCTGTCCATTAGCTGAGAGACAAACTGGAGGATTTCTGCAAGAAGGAGCTCAAGAAGATCTCAGACAGAGGTAAAGTCCTGGAGATTCATCTTCTCTCAGAAATGAGTCCATCATCATCTCATATCATGGAGAACATCATTAGAAATATCTTAGTAATGGATACAGGATCTTGAGGATCACACTGTTCATGTCTGTTGATTTCCACAGTCATATTTACCAACATTGTTCCCAGGACCAGGAAGGACTTCCTACAACGTAAGTCAGTAAGAAACAAAGCAGAAAAACTGAGTGTGTTCATGTTGTTCCTGTAGAAGGTAAAAGTTTTATAATTGATGATGTAAATGATGATTTGCACAGGATATCTGCTCATCTGTAATGTGACACTGATGATACACTGAACATGAAGAGTTCAGCTACATGAAAAGATCAAACAGATTCATAATTCCTGATTCTGATGTGTTTTATCTCCATCAGATTCCCATAAGCTTACTCTGGATCCAAACACAGCACATATCCGTCTGTCTGGGAGAAACAGAGTGATTACTTACACTGACACAGATCAGTCATATCCTGATCATCCAGACAGATTTAATCACTGGTGTCAGGTTTTGTGTAGAGAGAGAGTGTGTGGACGCTGTTACTGGGAGCTGCAGTGGAGTGGAGGTAATGGTGTGTGTATATCATTGTCATATAAGAGCATCAGCAGGAAGGGAGCAGGTGATAAGTGTGCATTTGGACGTAATGATCAGTCCTGGAGTTTATTCTGCTCTCCCTCCAGATACTCATTCTGGCACAATAACATAAAGACTGATCTTCGTGTAATGCCCATCAGCACTAGAATAGGAGTGTATGTGGATCACAGTGCAGGAACTCTGTCCTTCTACAGCGTCTCTGACACAATGAGCCTCATCCACACAATCCACATCACATTCAATCAGCCGCTCTATCCTGGGTTTAGTGTTTGGTCTGGATCATCAGTGAAACTGTGTTGATAAATCAGAATAGACCGATGAGAGAATCCCATACTGCTTTGAGCTGATGTTGAATCAGTAACAGTGGGATGTTATGGAGCAGGGGTGGGCAAACTTTTTGACTCAAGGGTCACATCAAGTTTTCCACATTAAGTGAGGGGCTGCATAATATGTTTATGACAAATGAAGCTTTGTTTTTTTTTTTTTATTCTAAATTAACACTTACTACTGTACTGTCTGTATGTATACGTGTGCATACATGGCAATTCTATTCTTGCACCATACCATTTATTTTTTAGGAACACTATGACACACAGACAAGTTGCATTATTGTTGATTGATGTATAAGACACAATTTATCATTTCATTCAGAAATAATGTCAAATAAACATTTACAAACGTATTTACGTTCCCCTCACCCTACAAAAAATCCTGTACATTTAGCAGTGATCACTTCATAAGCCGCCTTGGAAATCACAGCAAGTTTCAAATGATAAAAACACTATTTATATATATCTTTAGTGAGACCCACTTCTGTAACGTGCACGATGGTGTAAATCAGGGGTTATATACCAGCGCAATCTATTGGATTCAACTGATATTGCATCAAATTATAGATTTTGGACCAACAACCTCCCAGTGCTGGATGAAAACGCCATACTTCTCCCATCTCTGCAGATTCGTATCATTTTTAAAAATCCCTCACGGGCTGCCACAGAACTGATAGCGGGCCACAGTTTGGACACCCCTATTGTAGAGTCTCTTGTTTACTCTTCATGACATTAATACTGCAGCTGAACTTCTGTCAGTGAAATAACATGAATCAGAATAAATGTGTGTAATAAATCCTCATATAGACAGTAAGATCCGCGTGAGTCCTGCTGAGTGACCATGTGCTTTTCTCTGTTTGTGTTGATGGAAATCAGTCATTTATTTTTTTTGTAGTGTCAAAACAATAATCTTTATTATTACTGTCCAAATTAACTTTTAGTTCAAATGATCACACAGTCAATCAATAATTATTATAATTCACCTTATGTAGCCCCAGCCCCTTTTCACTATTTTATGTTCTTTTCTTCTTCAGTTTTTTATTTTCACGCATTTAATTGTTAAACATATCTAATTATTAACTGTAAAATTAATTTTTATTTTCAAGTCACAGCTTGTTAATAGCAACTGGCTGGACAAAGCAATTAGACGTGAATACAAATAAATATATTCATTTACTCAAAGTTTTTTTTTGTAATTATAGAAATATAAAATTATTGTAAGAGTTTTATTGAACTAAATTAGCCTAACAGAACAAAACCCACAAGGCATATGACTCCCAAATGGGTAAATCTGTCTTGATTCATGCTGCACTCACATATCGTAGTTACCATAAATTCGAGATGACAACAACATGACATTCTACTCGGAGCTGTTCATGTCCTTGGACTCGGAATTATGCTTTTCTATGGCAACACTATCAATGCCTAAACTGAGCCTACGTTGGTCAGGTGGTACAGCGGTCATGTGGTACAAGTCGTATCTTTCAGAAGACTCCCAGTATAAAAATTGTAATTACTAGTTCTACGAGAATGTAAACGCTTTTTACAGTCTTGTAATTATGGGAATTCCGATGTGGCGTGAATGCACCTTCAGTAGCCATCAATTGACTGGAGTGGCAGATCAGCTGACCTATCAGTGAATAGAGGCAGGTCACATGATCCATCTGCAGCAGCTTCTGCCCTCCAGCTGTAGATTGAGAAAACAGATCCATCAGTGTGATCATGAAGAAACATAAATCTGGACACAGTTTTCAGTCCTGCAGCACACGTGTAGTAATTAGGATGCATTTGTTACATTCCTGTCTTGTTTTCTTTTGTTTTGTGTTGGACGCACTGATCTACATTGACTGGATTGATCATTGTGTTCTAAACTGCCACAGGAAGTGTTCAAGCAGCCATTTTACTATTCCCTATTGACAGAAACACCATACAATAAATGACAATACAAACAAATGTTTGTGATAGTACCATACCATACCATACCATACCATATCAGTGCTCAGAGCACCAAGATGGACAAGAGGAAGGTGGACGCCATCAGGAACTGGCCCACTCCTACCGCTATCAAAGAGCTCCAGTGATTTCTTGGTTTCTCCAACTTCTACTACAGTGCTCTCATGGCTCCACTCACAATCCTTCAGAAAGGCAAGCCCAAGTCTCTGTCCTGGAAATCCAGAGCCACCATAGCCATGAAGAAACTTCAGGAAGTGTTCACAAAGGCTTCTCTCCTAGCTCATCTGGACCAGGCTGATGCCTCAGCATCTGGAGTAGGAGCCATTCTGTCACAGCAGGGGAATCCACCTCGACTCTATCCATGTGCCTTCTTTTCATGTAAGCTCACCTCAGCGGAGCAGAATTATGACATCTGGAATAGAGAACTTCTTGCCATCAAGCTCGCCCTTGAGGAATGGAGGCACTGGTTGGAGGGTGCAGTCCATCCATTCATCGTGTACACTGATCATTGAAATCTTGAATACCAAGAGACTGAATCCCAGACAAACCAGGTGGGCACTCTTCTTTACCAGGTTCAACTTCACCATCTCCTATCACCCAGGTTCAAAAAACACTAAAGCTAACTCCCTATCCAGACTGTATACACCAGACAAAATATCAGACAACCCCGAGACAATCATACCCACTGATCTCATAGTCAGCCCCATTCAGTGAGACGCCGATGATGAAAGTGCTACCGCCAGTGTCTATGATCCAGCTCTGCCAGGGTGCCCCCCCAGATCACATCGAAAACAAATATTCTGTGATAAAGAAATCCATATGAAACCAACGCGATGTCCAGTCTATCCCCTTGGGTCACACATTTAATTGGATCATGCCCATGAGATACTTTCACAAGGGAGGTAAACAGCCACATCACATTAAAAAAAGCAGCTTCAAGTTCATCTGGGTTACTGTTAATTTCTGAAAGAAGATGTGCTGTGAGAATAAGATTTATACTTACCTCCATCAGAAGAAGAATGTGATGTGACGAGCAGCTAAACCAACAGAGGAGACATATATGAGTCTTTTTTTTTTATTAACCTACTTGCATTCGCTGTTATTGTGTTACTGTGACAGACTAAGTTGTACACATTTTGCTAGTTAGACTTTTTCCAAAATATAATTCCTGACTACATAAAGTGAAACATTATTGTCACAAATCAGGCCTCCGTGGTTCCCTCCACTCACCACTAGAGACAGTAGTCAACAAAAAAAGGCACTGGGAATTAAAAGTTTGATAGGAATAAATGTCAAATGTTCAATCATAGAAGATAAAAAGTGGGTGAGAGGGGTACTCACATGTATTCCAGGTGATGTTCCAGTTGAGAAAAGTAAACAAAATATAATTGGAGCAACAGTAAGTAATGTCAGAAGGCTCAAATGTTTCAGAAATAATGAGAAAAATGACAACCTCTCTGTAATGTTAACATTTGAGGAAGATAAACTGCCAGAGAGAGTACATCTAGGCTTTGAGTTATGTGGTTAGACCATATGTTCCCCACCTCTAAGATGCTTTAAATACCTAAAAATTCGGGCATGTAGCAGCAGTGTGCAGAGGCAAGAAGAGGTGCGCTTGATGTGGAGGCACACATGAGTATGGCAAGTGTGAGCAAGGTGTTACTCCCAAGTGTTGTAATTGTGGAGGAGGACATAGTGCAGGATATGAAGGATGCCAAGAGAGTAAAGGTCCAAAATGTCAGATTATGAGGGAATTTCTTATGCTGATGCTTTAAAGAAAGTAAAACAGGCAAGCAATGATACAGCAACTACCTGAGTAGAAGATCAATTGAAAACAATAATGGATAGGCAATGCAAAGAGAGAGAAGTTTGAGCATTGACAAAGTGTCATTTATCACTTTTGTAGCAGAAGTAGTGAACTATTCTGCCCAAACTGAAAGCCATACAGAAAGAATCAAAATGATTATCAGAGCTGCAGAAAAATATCTGGAATTGGAAGGAGTCACTGTAGATTTGATAACTGAAAGACTTAAAATGCAAACAGTTCTTAGTCAGACAGGAAATAGTCAAGCAGTATGTGGTGGTACATAATTGCTAATGGTCAGGAGTTCAAAAAGTTTATATATAACCTGGAACATTGCCCAGATATCATTTGTGTAGATGGGACTAATGGAATTGGTGGAGGGGTTGCTACTTTTATTAAACATGGAATTGGATATGGAATTTCTGAGGCAAGATCAGAATATGAGGTTGTGGTGGTAGATATCTGGGAAGGAGATAGAAGTATTAGAATTATTAATTTTTATAACCCATGTAAGAAGTTAAGTAAGGAGGTATTAGACAGCATAAGGGGAAATGGAAGTAATAAAATAGTATGGTGCTGGGATTTTAATGCGCACAGTACATTATGGGGGAGCACAAATACAGATGCTAACGTTAAGGAAATATAAGATATGCTAGACTGGGGAGGCCTAGTTTGCATGAATGTTGGTACGGGTACAAGGATTGATTTATCTCAGGGAAAATACTCTATGCTGACTGTTTTATCTGAAAATTTTGCTGGAAAGTGTATATGAAAAGCCTTAAAACAAAGCTCAATTGGTAGTGACCATTTTCCCATTAAATGTACTATTGGGATTAAAATAGTAAAAACCATGGTTGAGAGCATTCCAAGGTGGAAATTTAAATCAGCGAATTGGGTTGAGTATGAAAAGAAGTGTCAACATAGAATGGAAAACGTTTGTAATAATATGGAAGACATAGACATTTAATAGTAAGATATGTGAAGCTCTTCAATGCACTGCTGAAGAAGTAATCAGTAAGAAGGTAGCCATCTCAAAGAGAAATAGAGCACTTAAGAAAGTTAGAAAATCTTTCAATTATTATGACCTAATAGAATACAAAAGAGCATAGGAGGGAAATCGTAAGGTAGGCTAAGTGAAGTTACTGGAGGGAGTTCTGCTGCACTATCGGTGAGGATATTGAAATGAATAAAATTGTATGATAAGAAAGATGAAAGGGATTCAGAGAAATGTTAACATCCCAGTACTAACAAATGCAGATAAACCTGTATTGACTAACACTGAAAAATGGAAGTGTTAGCGGAACTACAAAAATTCACAGCAACTTAAATTTATCAGAAGAAATGAGGAGGATTAGGAAACAAACCTGGTTGAATACCCACAACTAATGAAGAAAAAAGGGCCATCTGTGTGTTCACTAGATTCTGCTTTTACTCTGTATGAGTTGAAGAAAGCACTTTCTGGGGTTAAACAAAGCTCTCCAGGTAGGGATGATATTTGTTATGAGATGATAAAGCATCTTTCAGAAACTTCATTAGTTCATATTTTAAGCTTTTTAATAAAGTTTGGGATTCTGGAATACTACCAACAGATTGGGAATAGTGGATTGGGTGTAATAATGCCAATTGCTAAACCAGGCAAGGATAATTCTAAGCCAACCAACTATAGACCAATAGCACTTCAAATTTATGTAAACTAATGGAACGTATAGTAATAAATAGATTGGTTTATATATTAGAGAAAGAAAATTTGTTATCAGAATGTCAAAGTGGTTTCAGGAAGGGGCGAAACACCTTGGGAAAAGCCCAAGTTAATAAGGAAGTGTTGGTTGGTGTATTTTTTGATATTGAAAAAGCATATGACATGTTGTGGAAAGAGGGATTATTAATTAAATTAGAGGGAATGGGAAAATGTACAACTGGATTATGAATGTTTTATTGGAAAGAACAATGCATGTGAGAGTAGGTTCCAATCTGTTGAAAACTTATACAGTTGAGAATGGTACGCCTCAAGGTAGTGTTAGTAGTCCAATCTTGTTCAACATAATGATTAATGACATTTTTTCAGAGATTGGTGTAGATATAGGAAGATCACTATATGCAGATGACGGGGTGATGTGGAAAAGGGGGCGTAATGTTAAACATGTAGAGGAAAGAATTCAATCTGCCATTGGAAAAGTAGACAGTTGGGCAAAGGATCGGGGTTTTATATTCTCTGTTGCAAAAACTCAGGCCAGCACTGAGTATTAAATTGTATAGAGTGCAATTAGAGCAAGTGTCAGCTATCAGGTACTTAGGAATTTGGATGGACTCAAAATTATTATTCAATACACATATAGAAAAGTTATTGGACAAGTGTAAAAAAGCACAAAATATTACGAGGTGTTTGGCTGGGGTTGAATGGGGAGCTGCCGGTACTCTCCTAAAAGAATATACTGTGCTCCATTAAGAGCAACTTTTGACTATGGCAGCTTAGTATACAGCTATGCATCTAAAACACTGTTATCTAAAATTGAGATTATGCAATCTCAAGCTCTAAGAATATGCTGTGGAGCATCATCAGATCATCGCCGAAAACAGCGTTACACGCAGAGTTGGGTGAAATGCCATTAAAACTGAGAAGGCTTGAACTAAAGATGAGGTACTGGGTAAACATTAAAGGATAGAGGGACGGACATCCAGTTAAGAAGATACTGAATGACTGTTGGGGAGTACAAATTTAAACAAATAACTAGTTTTGAATGGAATGCAAATGAGGAGGCTCAAGAAATGGGAATAAGTGACATCAGTATTGCTCCTATTGTGACCATGTCTGCAATTCCTCCTTGGTTTTTCTCAATGCCTGTAATTGATCTTCAGCTACTTAAAGAAAAAAACATAATAAAGGAAATAATTTAGTAGAAAGTCTGGAAGTGCAAAAATATACAGAACAGTCCTTTTACGGTGCCGTACAAATATATACAGATGGATCGAAGGATCCAGACTCAGGAATTACAGCTTCAGCAGTAAATATTGCCTACTTCAATGTCAAAATGTCAAAAAGAATAACAGACCATAGACCTCAGTGTATACTGCAGAATTAATTGCAATATGTCTAGCTCTCCAATGGGTAGAAGGGGTACAACCTTTGTTGTGATATGTACAGATTTCCTTTTATCACTTAACAGTCTGTCAAGTGGAACATCTGCGGCAAGACAAGATTTAGTATATTAAGTGACGCAGAGCTTATTTAGAATAAGACAATCTGGCCTTTTAGTGAACTTCTTGTGGGTCCCATCACACATTGGGGTAAAAGGAAATGAGGAGGCAGACCACTTGGCAAACCAGGCCTTGAAATTCTCACAGATTGATATTAAAATAACATTAAGTAAAACAGAGGTTAAAGGTTTAATAGCTAAAGAGATTGAGAAGAAATGGCAAAATAACAATAGCAGTGGTGTGAATGGTAGATATTTGTTCAACATTCAAGGAAAAGTTGTTCTGGAAAGGAGGAAGTTTGGAAATAGAAAAGAAGATGTGTTCATTTCCAGAATGTGTATTGGACATTGTTCTTTAAATCAGTGTCTCTGCGAAGTCTTGTATTGCCCCGGCTACATTTCTGAGCATTCATTTCTGTGTTTGATTTCCTGTTATTGACTCTGTTTGTTTATCTCCTGTGATTGTTTCCTGCCTGCCTCTTGACCCTGTTTGCTAGCATTTGGCCTCGGCCTATTGCTTGGACGTTGATGACTCTCTGTTATTTCTACATTGTTCCTGTTTACCTCTCTCTGGTCTTGCCTGTTGTACCATGATTATTTTTATTAATAAAGCTATCAAATCATTACAGTTATGAAGAACTGTTTTCCTCTGAGAGCACTGTACCAACTTAAGATGTTCAGCTACACTGATATTCTAGTGTAAAACAAGTTTCTTAAGTACTGATGTTGAGTGTTGCAAGCACTTAAATATAAGGTATGATTTACTTGTTTCACTTGTTGAACAGAATTCAGAAAAATGTTTTTTTCAGAAATGGTGCACATTCTCAGTCAATCTCTGTGGTTAGATGAGAGTGCTCAATAATGTGTCTTTGACCTTCAATATGTATGTTTTGATTATACTGTGTTGTAATAAAATGCAAATAATCTAGAACTCCATTCTTTGAATATTCTCACATTGTTTCTTACCTGACAGTCTCAGGGTGCTTCTCATTTTTTATCTGTGCATCCTCGTTTCTCCTCCTTGCTTCCTTTCCTTGGGTCTTAGCTCCACCCCCCTTAGGATATGAGGGAAGGATGCAAGGAAAGGAATTGAGGACGGAGGAAACAAAGGATGAACATTGGAATGTTCCTGACCACTCACGCATCACTTCAAAGCATCATCAGCTGCGCTAAAGGGATCCGCCCTTATGTTATTAAAGTTTGTTATATAAGACATTCATAATAAATATTAATAAAGCATGTCCTGTTGAAATATATGACATATATGGTTTATTCAAACAGCAAAGATTACATATAAAGTTAAATTATTATGACAGATGTGAAGGGGGAGGAGAATTTACATGTGTCAGATTTTTTCCCGAAAAAGACTTCTGCATAGGAAACACCTGTGTGCCTCACCAACACTGCATGTTCCATTCCATCTTCCATGTCTTCCATAATCAGCTCAGTAGTAGAGACTCCAAGACCTAAAATGGGTGTGTCAGACAAAGGAGAGATGCAAAATGTGCAGTGTTGGGGGGGCTCCAGGAACGTGGTTGAGAACCACTGGTTTAGAGAAAACATGTTTGCCACTGTTTACCTAATTTGAATACACCTCTGTTTTGCATGTAAGCAACAGAAAGATCAAGCCTATGTTTTACAGGGAGGTGACTAGTAGACTACTACATCTTTCAAAAATCATAGTTAACTCCTCTGTATTTGAGAAAACAAATAGATATTTACTAAACAAAAGACAAGTTATTTCAAGTCATTTAACTCAAGTCCAAGTCAAGTCTTTTATGAATATGTGTCAAGCAAGTCTCAAGTCCTAAAATCTGTGAATTATGCCACATTGGAACAGCAGTCAAACCCGTGACTTCCCACCCGTGAACTCGTACTAGATCGATGTACTCCCAGTTCTGCACTCTGACGTCACATAGCCTGCAAACCAACAATGGCAGCCCCTACAGATGTATTTCCAAATATACAAATAACGTAAAATAAAAGGTATAACTGCTTCTCTTGTCTTATGCTCCATTTTCCTCCTCTGTTTCCCTTAAATAAGCAAGAATTAAGGACCTATGGTGATAGAAGTTATTTGTAAATGAGCATAAGCCTGGAATGCTACAAAGTTGTGAGTCGTGGTTTAAAGCCGTGGCTTATGAGCTCAAAACCTGCCTGGAGCGCAGCATTAAGTCTTACTTGTGTCAAGTCTTGTGACTTAAGTCCCTCACCTCTGCTACCAGTTTCCCGACATCTTTGGCTACACTTCGTCACTGATCTCCCAGCCTCTGACAACTTCACATGTATCCTGATTGCAGTGGACAGATTCTCTAAAGCCTGCAAATTAATACCAAGAAGTCTCGCATAGCCAGACCTTCAGACTGACGGCAGAAGGTCTGGAATCTTTGGCCTCTTGAATGGCCAAGGCCAAGGCCCGCTCATTGGGCCATATGACTGACAGGTAAAGCAACCAATCACGTTTTGTTTTGTGCTGCATCATGTTTAGGGGCGTGGAAATGTCGCCACAATAACAGACCGATGTGTGAAACTCTCCAACATATTTTAAAGATTCTATGCAGCGAACCTTCCACCCTGCAGATCTCTCGCACACCCCCATACTGGATGTAACCCCAGACCATGATTTTTCCGCCACCAAACTGCACTGTTTTCTGGGTGAATCTCGGATCCATGCGGGCTCCAGTAGGTCTCCTGCAATATTTGCGGCGACTGTGGTGTAATTCTTTTAGCAGGCTGTGGGCCTTGGCAAATGCCACATGGTTTTTTAATTGTCTTTTGTTTAGTGCTGGCTTTTGGGCACTGATTCGACTATGGAGGCCATTTCGAGACAGAATCCAACAAACTGTTCTGGTTGACACAGGGACTTCAGGTGACCAGGTCTCGTGGAGCTCTGCTGCAGTGGAAAATGGGCTGGCCTTGGATTTTCGAGCCAACAAACGGTCCTCTCGAGCAGTTGTCTTGCGGGGTCTGCCTGACCTGGGCTTGTCAAAAACGTCTCCGGTCTCTTCAAATCTTTTTTTTATCCTCTGTACTTGACGCTGAGACACATTGAAGGTGTCTGCCACATCAGCAGTGGATCTGGTCTTCAGCCTCTTGATAATCAACACTTTAGTCTCAGGGTGAATCTTAGGCATGTTTGCAGAGGTCTAGTTGCAGTTGATGTGAAGGTCTAGTGAGACCTAATTGATCCATTATTAGTTCACAAGTGAAGCTCATATGACAAGGCGACAACACTTATGTCTTTGCAAAAATTGACTCAATGGGCTTTACCAAGCTGTGAATATTAGAATACTTTTTGACAGTTTCGTTTTGCACTGAAACATTATTACAAAAGCTGTTGGGATTAAAATGAGCCATTTCTTGTAAAAAATCTTGATTAGAAATATATTTCAGCAGCACTTCAGGTCAATTTGTACACAAGCGACAAGACTTTTGTCAGGGACTGTACTCAGTCGAGGAAATCCTGAGTTTCTGACGTTGTGGTGGACAATTGGAATATTTTGTCAATTGGGAGGGATACAGCCCTGACAAGAAATCATGGGTGCCCAGAGACAACATACTCAATCCCAACTTATTATCTGAGTTTCAACCTTCTCATCCCCAGGACCCCATGGTCGCCCATCATGATGTCAGCGGTTGAGAGGGGGTTTCTGTCATGGACAAACTAGGCTCCACCTCCTGTCAACGCTCACAATTGCCTGAATTTTGATTACACACACCTGTCTCACATCATCCAGTCACCAGCACACTATATAAGCATGCCACAAACTCATTGTCTCCCTCCTGTGATCATGTGTGTTTGTGCTGCTTATCGTTGTCAACTCACCTGCACTAGCTCCTGGAACTCTGTCCACCATTGCTTCGCTGTACAATCTGGAATACAAGAGATCAAAATCAGTTTCGCTAATTGTCTCATACAAAGACTCAACATATTCAATACTTACCAGCTCAGTGTCGATATCTATGTGTGTTCAATAAACATTGTTAATTTGGTTCTAACCCATCTGTGTTCTGAGTCTGACTTCCCATTACAATGGCAGTGCTGTGATTTCACTTTTAAAACATCATAAGCAATCCAGATCTCTTTTATAGATCAGTGGTTGGACTTTTATTTGAAGTGTTGTTCAGTTCCCAGTGTTTCTGCCTTGTTAGTCACCATAGCTACCCTTGTTAGTCACCATGACAACTAATCACCTTCACCTGTCTCTTGTGAGCCCCTAGTTTTCTTGTAAATGTAAACCCCAGTGTTTCCATATTCTTTGTCTGGTGTTGTTCTTAGTGGATGTATTGTGCGAGTTGTTTTCTGTTTTGCCCCTCTTCACTCTGTTTTAGATTTACTCTGATTTCTGTCTGTCTCTCAATGCCTGTGGGACTGTGATTTTGTTTATAAACTGCATATAAAATGTGTCAGCCACAACACATGGATACATTTTCTACGTGTATTTATGCTTTGATTTGAAAGAAAACAGCGCATCCGTGTGTTGTGGCTGACACAGAACAGCGTACATTGTTTACGTCCAGTGGATACTTTCCAAAATGCCGCTACGGTGACACAGAGGAGACGAATTGTTGACTAAAGTCGTTATTTTTGTTTTCTTTTCATACAAAAACTATTCTCGTATCTTTGTAAAATTATGGTTGAACCACTGATGGCAGATGAACTATTTTGACTCACAAGATGCATGCATTAACTGCAGCTTTAACTAAAACAAAACAAGAAGTTGAAGCCATTAGCTAACTAGTTATTTAAAAGGTACTGTAGTTTTAAAACTTGTCATATTCAGTTAATGCATATTAATACACAAATCAATACCTTCCTACCTGTGAAAATGTATCCAATTGCTACAGGAATTTAAATTTCAGCAAATTTTACATCCAGAGGCTGCAATGTTGTGGCAACTTGAAACTCATTCATTGTTATTGTGAGTGATGACATATAAACCATTCCAAGATGGCAGACTTGTCGACATTTCTAGAGCAGTCAAATGGGGCATATACCTATACATATCTATGGTTTGAAACATTTAAATCCTGTTCAGAAACAGGCAGTAGGGCAGTTGCTTTCTTTCTATTCCTGGAGATCTACCTTCCTGCAGAGCTTAGTTCCAATCCTGATCAAATACAACTGAACCAACTAATTAGGATCTGATGAAGCACTTGATAATTACAGACAGGTGTGTTTGATCAGGGCTGGAACTAAACTCTGCAGAAAGGTAGCTCTCCAGGAACAGGGTTGGGCACCACTGCTTTGCAGGGTTACCGGGGTAATGGCTGCATTTCTGCAGTTCCATCAGTGCCATCTGCTGTCAGAGAATGAATGTGCATATTCATTCAGCGCATCTCCTTTATTTGTTCCGCTTTGCACTTCTCATCTGTGTTTGGCTTGTTTACATCAGAGTGTGCATGCACTTTGCTGTATTGTTGTGTCATTTAATTTGAAAAGCAATCAATTTATTTTGATTCTGTGTGATTTGGACCACTTCAAGTTACCCCTTCTGCTACAAGTTATGCTACTTTCCTGTTACACCCCTCTCTTGCAGTATGCAGACAGATGCTAATGGGAAAAAGTTTAACTTTATGCAAATAATGTAGGAATAAATGGACGAATCTCAAATGACACATATAGGCGGGAGGTAAATAATCTGAAAGATTGAAAAAGATGTAGATCAGCAGCTGATGGTCAAAAGCTGTGGAAGTACTGTGCCATCATTGGCTTCCTCAACCCTTTAATGCAGGCCCTGAGCCACCATTGTAAACATGAAAGCCCATGATGGCAAATGAAGGAAAATGCAGACCAAACAGGAAGGCAAAGCAAGTCAGCCAGTCAGTCCCAGTAAGCAGTCAGTAAGTACCGAGCATATTAAAACACAAAATCAAAGAAGAAAGGAAAGCGTGCAAAGCGGGGTACAACTGATAAGGCCATGAGGAGTGTTAATAAACAGTTTTATCCTCATGGTCTTGTTCGCTGTACCCTTTGCAGTTGGTGTTAATTTTGTTAAAAATGTTCCATGCATGTGTCAGGTTTTGGGACTCTTTTGTTGTATTTTCTGTTGGTTCAGTCCTGTTTTAGTTTGGTTTCTCCCACTTCCTTTTTGTCCTTATTTGGTTTTGTTCCTGTTCCTCCCCTAATTAAGTCATTATTAGTTAATCACCATCACCTGTCTGTGTCTTGATTATCCACCCTATATAAGTTTCCTGTGTTCATTGTTTGATTGTCCGTTCTCGTCGTTGTGTGCGTGTCTCCTTGCCTGTCTCCCTGTGGATATTTCCTGTGGATTTTGTTTATTAAAGACTTGTTTTCTACCCGATCTCAACCTTGAACTCCTCGTTTGTCCTCCCAACACGACACGTGACCGCATGTTTGTATTTCTCCTCATCCCTTTTTTCTCTATTACTTTTCTATTTGTTGTCTAGCTCCCAGGTCCTCATTGATTGGATGAATCACCTGTCAATCATCATTAGGGTGTCCTCTCTGCAGCCAATCCTGTGCTGCCAGCTGATTTAAATGTCTTTCTACCTGCCTTGTTGTCAGTGTGTGTGCAGGGTGTTTTATACTCTGTATTAAGTAACCGCTTGTAAATTTGTGGATTGCGCTCTTGATTTGGTACAGTGAAGCTATATGCAGGTATTTGATGAGACATATAATTATAGTTGTAAATTTTACTATCTTAAGGATTCATTCTTCAGCAAGTGTCATCGCTGATTTCAGTTGACCCTTCCAGTCTGCAAACATACTGAAAACATGCATATCGTTTTTTTTTCTGTCACATAAGCATTCATACAAAGAAAAAAATATTTTTAATAACCTCTTAGTTAGCTGTTCAATTCAAGATTATTTGTATAGTGCTTTTCATGATACAAATCGTTGGAAAGCAGCTTTGCAGAAAATTGAAGTTTCTAAAAACTGAACCCCGGACGTTATCAGGAAGGCTGTTCCAGAGTTTGGGAGCCAAATGCGAAAAAGCTCTACCTCCTTTTGAGGACTTTGCTATCTTATCTTATCATATGGCACTGACTCATGAAACCTCCAAGCTCCAGGAGATTGGACCAGGAGCAGCTGAGAGAGTACACATGTAAACGGTGTTGTCTGCGCTGGTTTTTTTATTTTTGCTATCAATGTAATAACTAGTCGGACATCAGATGATGGTTGGACTCTTCACTTAACCCTTTAACTGCCATTAGCTATTCAAGAAGGCTGTTAATGGCAGTTAATGAATTAAAGAAAACAGTCTTTACACAGTGCAAATTCACCCTTTCCTGTTTCTCTCCCATGAGGAAATAGTGTGGACAGGGCAAGAGGAGAACAGAGTTAAAACCAAATCAGTTTAACAAGTGACAAATTGGCATACCTGAATAAAAGAAAACGAGTGCAAATTCAGCTGCATTTGTTTCTGTAAGGTGAAAGTGCAATACAAATTAGCACATACTATGAGTTTACAAAGGAAAGAACATTGACCAAACTTGGTGAAAATTCGAAAATATACATGCAAAATGTCACAGATATGATTTAAACACAAAAACTAACTATAAAAGTGCTTTTTAAACAAAGACGACAGAAGATTAATTAGAGCTTAATACAAACCCACCTCTCCCACGTGGAGACATGAAGGAAGGGAAGAGGAAGGGCAAACACAGGCAATAAAGATGAATGCTGCCATCAAAAATTTGAAGGGGAAGGTGGACACACAGAGACAGTTTTAAAAAAGGAGGATGGTTCTAGAAGGTATAACAAACATCACTGCTTGTATTGTGGCCAAGTAGTTTAGAAAATGTCAAGACACTTGTCGTGTACCACAGCAATGTGGTTGAGATATCAAAGGCATTAATCCATTTAATCCCACCATTTAGATTATATCCAAATCAAGGGGAATTTTGAGCATAATGTTGCAGTTTTGGAGAGCTGCAAAGGCAAACTCATCCCATGGAAGCAACCAAAGAAAAAACTTAAGGACAAGAATTTATGCACTGAATTAGTGTTTACTGCTGTGGATTGTTCAGAAAAGGAGTGATGTGGCGACCATTTTCAGGTCTGCAAGTTCAAGCCTCAGGGTAAGACGTCTAAACAAGGTAAAACAAGAGTTCAGGTGTTGTGTGCTTGTGCTGAACCTGCTTCAACTGGATTCAGTGAGGCATACTGGAAGCTCTTAAGTGATATGAATCAAGACGAGAATGCAATTGCAATCAAGGAAGACCACTGCATTCTTGAGTACCCAGGTAGCCAGCGCAATTGGGCCAGTTGCTGCTGAGTGTCGGCTCACTCGGCTGTGTTCTGGCAGCAGCTTACCAGAAGTGAGCCAGCTGGGGCACACTAATGGTTGCCAGATTTGGCTAGGCTTTGGATGTGCAGATTTGGCCCATTTTGCACTGAGGCACGGCATATTTAGCCACATTCGGCCCGATTACAGACCATAAGGGCTGATTTTAGGTGAGATACGCCCATACAGACCTGGGACAGTTTAGGTTGAGTGCTGGGGTTGGGTCTCCTTTTACAATGTGGTAAATTGTGTGTAGCAGTGCAGAGTTTAGCTCTAACCCCAATTAGACACACCTGAACCAGCTAATCAAGCTCATACAAGGCATACTATAAACATCCCAGGAGGTGTGTTGAGTCAATTTGAAGCTAAACTCAGCAGCACACCGGCCCTCCAGGACTGAGTTTGGGCGCCCCTGGGTTAAAGAGAACTTTAAGAGAATTTTTGCTATATGAGTTTCAAGGCATGAATACTAGCTGCGACATCTAAGGACAACACTACACTACACAACACTAATGCTAATTGGCATTTTGCAGAAGAGCAGAAGAACTTCTTGCTACTGTGGTGAGTAAATATTTCATAATCAAACATTTCACTTGATATCAAATTAATATCATATCATAATATCAAATTAATGTTTATTTATAATGAAGCTAAAATCATGAGTTGGCTGACATAGCATTAGATATACTATTGAGAATTATGGGAGCCAAATTGTATTGACAGCCTGTCTGTAAGCAGCGGGACTCGACAACAGCATTTGTAGAGATCCAATCGCAAGCTTTATTAAGAAGATCGTAGTCAGACAGGCAGGGTAGAACACCAACAAACAATATCCAAGGTCAAGCAGAAGAGTAATCCAAAAAATACAGGCAAGGGTCAAAATCCAAGAGAGCAGTCCAAAGTATCAAAGTAAACAGGGCAATAAAACAAGGCAAAAACTATGGCTATGAAACAGAACTATGGTGATGACAATGAAACAAAACAAGGCAATGAAAAGAAGAGAAACGCATGGTAGAGTCCACTATGGCAAAACAATACTTTGCACTTCCTGTTTGGCATGGCCAGCTTATATGGCTGCCAAACAGGAAGTAACCATAGAAGCAGCAGAGGGAGCAGCAACAGTCAGTACAACGGCAAGGGCTCCCTCTGCTGGCGTGGCGTTACACTGTCCACTAAACTTCAACTTTTAATTTTTTTTTTTTTACTACAGTAAACTGTATACCTTTCATCAAAGTTGTCCTAAAACCAAAACAATACCCATTCTTGACTTGGGACAACTTTGATGAACTTGTTTGATCCAAAGATTTTTTTTTTAAGAATCAGAAAAAACTAGGTACTGCCAGTACATCAGATGAAGAGAAAAAATGAGCAAAAGATGGCTGCAGCTCGCTTTGGACAGAGATGGGGGAAGAAAAGACCGGGGCAAAAAGCAAGGTATGTTCCAAACATTTAACAGAGTTACCATTCAAGTTATCAGTCTGAGATTGTCTGAATAACTATACATGTCATTGTCTGTTCTCCTTTTTATTCTCTTTCTGTCAATCTGTCCCTCTTTTAGAGTATGCTTACTTGAGGAGGCTCCTGCAGTTTTCTTGTTTTTCTTTTTCATTCGTTTTTTTAAATGTTTAAAATATGTTTCAAATAAATGGTCATATCACTCATGTTTTTCTTGTGTCATTTTTAGTTGGGAGGAAAAGGAGTGGATGGATGTTATGCGGGTGATTCATGGCGTAGTTGCCCAGATAGCACACGTACGTCTGCAAGATGTCTGTTAAAGATCACTTGATCTGGAAAGCATCTGCTGTGTACAAACATCTGGCAGACATCTCTAAGATTGTCAGTTTTACATACATTCTAAATCATAAACATCTTTAGGACATCTAATAGACGTATATTTGACATTTGATAGGAAACATCCAATAGACGTATTGCAGATGAGCAAACAACTACTTGCTGATGTAAATGCAGATGTCAAATAGACGTCTCCGAGCATTATTTCTCACTTTACCCTCAGGAAGTCCCGAAGTGACATAATGAACACCCAGGTTCAGTCATGTGACAATGTGTGCTTTTTTTGTTGCCATGGCAACATTTCCAAAATGGCGGCCTATCTGGTAAGCACTTGTTGCAGTGTCAGCAATTTTTAAAGATACTTGTTTTTGTTACTAAAGGTATGTTTTAACCCATCCAACAATTCTAATGTTTTAATAACACATCCTAGATCACACTTAAGCTGATTTGAAAACATTTATTGAATAAAATGATATAAAACAAGTTACGAAGATATTGTGGTGACGCATGTCACATCGGGCTGCTAACCTTAAACCAATAGGTGGAACTTTAATTTGACGTATTTGTCACATTAAGAAAATGGTAATGAGCTGCTCAATTCATTTAGCTGATTCAATTATTTTAGCGCTATACATTTTCTGCCACTCATTTCAAAGCAAATTAATTATATAGTTAATTAAATATATTTTGAAAATATTTTGCATACCAGTAACAAGATGTTTATAACAAATGTCGGTCCTATTTTAAGGTTAATTTATATTTTTGTAGTGAGAATAACATTAATAGATTCAGGAAAATGCACTGAAAATTATCCATGGAGATGAAAGTGAGTATGAGGGATTTGACAGTGACTCGGAAAAAGGCATTGTTGACTCTGATTACACTTCTAGCATTTCATATTTTTTGTGGAAAAGCAAATTAACAAAAAAAAATTGTTATACAGCAAAAAAAAAAAAACCCTGACAAAATGTCAAGTCAAGTTTATTTGTATAGCGTTTTTCACGAAACAAATCGTTTCAAAGCAGCTTAACAGCAAATTAAAATTTGTACAATAATTAAGGTTTGTTAAATTAAAGTTTGTACAATAACGTTTGTTAAATTAGAGTTTGTACAATAATTAAAGTTTGTACAATTTGTATAATGTTAACATTAATGATTATATGTTGTATGTATTTTTTAAAATGTATTTTTTAAATTTAGAAATAAGTGCCATAAACGCCCAATGTCATATATATGTGTGTGTGTGTGTGTGTGTGTGTAACATTATGAATCTTTTACATGGAGGGTTTGTATTTAAAAAAAAGCAGAAACATGTTATAAGTGGTCCATTTGATCTGTTTTATATGCCCCATAATTTTTTTATGAGGAAAAATGGGTCCGGGTTCTTATGGTTTAAGGTAATTTTTTGGCTAATTATTCAGAGCTCTGTTTTTATTAAATAATACTGGTTATTTTAGATGTTGTACTGAGCACACAAAAAATGTTTTAATTGTGTTTAAGAGGAATAAGTGCAAGTATATTATTTAATTTAGCAAACAAGACTCAGACCAGTGCTGACTAAGTGTAAAGTTTTTGCTGGCGTGATTGTGGCCAATTGCTGGCTCAGTTTCCTTACCGAGTCTCAGACCAGTACAAGCTAAGTGTAGTATTTTTGCTAGTCTGATTGTGGTCCAATGCCAGCAGTTTTGGCAGCCGGACTTGGGCCAGTGTATTTGGGCAGATTCTGGGGCGTCATTCATCCCACATCCATTCTGAGTCTGGCAACCGTAACCGGCCCGAGTTATTTCTTCCGGCCTGCGCCATTATCGGACCGAACCGTTTTGACTGGGAGGGGTTTGCACAGCTTTGCATCAAAGGGTTAATTAAGGATATAGTCATGTTTATAATGCATACAGTGTCATTCAGGTGCATCAATCTTTTGTATTGAACAATTCTCACTATTAACTAGTTGCTTATTAGCATGCCTCTTCATAACATATTGGCTATTTATTAGTATTTATAAAGCACATATTCTGCCTCACCATTTTCTACATCCCCAATCCTACCCAATACCTTAACAACTACCTTTACTTACCAATAATATAAACAGCAACTTAGCATTTTATTGAGGAAAAAGTCATAGTTAATAGTTTGTTAATAGCGAGTATTGGACCTTAAAATCATGTGTGACCTTGTCGACTGTCATCTGTAATGAAGCATTGAGGTTTTCAGTCAGTTACTCAATTTTACCACTAGATGTTAGTAAAGCCGCACTGATTTTACATGAGCAGATGAAGGATTTATATCAGGGGTTTTCAACTATTGTCCATGTTTTCTTCAGTGACTTTGTTTGTTAACAGCAGGTGTTCATCATTAATGATTCAATCACTTCATTATCTCATCAACTTGTTAACGTGTTCAATAGGGAAACATCGAAAACATTAGTCTTGTTTGAGATGCGTCTAGCCTCGCCTGAAATGCCAGCGAGAGTAGGCGGCTGCAGTGAGGGTAGGGGTCAAAAAAACACGGACACTTCCTGAATCTCGCTGCCTGCAAACATCAGCAGTGGAGGAGATTGCATTCACGTTCTTTAGTGCAGACGAAGTAGATGCAATTGAAATACCACTGTTTTTACATGAAGATGATGCCAGCCCTGAAACAACATACATCACTACCGAATTTTACTACAGTAGTTTGATTGCAACATAAAATCATTACTGTTAATAGTGTTTCAATGTTCGATTACATCATTAACTGATACGTCTGTGCCATATGTACATCAACTTGACATAGTCACCACTATTAAGCTACTACTAAATATACTGTACAAACTTTAATTTGCTGTAAAGCTGCTTTGCAATGATACGTATCGTGAAAAGCGCTATACAAATAAACTTGACTTTGTGACAGTTTTCATGTGGGGTGCCATCCTGGTAGTCCATCCAGACAATTCTCAATAATTTAAAACAAACCATCCCAAAGGGATCTAATAAATCCCTATCACATCCTGTTTATATTGTTCAGAAATGTTAACGCATTAAATGACGCTTCATCAACCCACCAAGCAGGTGAAACATATATTCACAAATTACAAATTCAGAAAATTTCATTACATTTTCATACTGTCACGAACTGTACCGTTGTGGCTCCCTTTTCTCCCCTCTAGAGGGAGCCACCTCTCCACTGTGTTTTTGTATAGACTCTTTACAGACTCCATTTCCCATAACCCCTCTCTCATGCCCCGTTCGTCACCTCTCACCTTTAGCCCCTATCACTTCCTGTATAAATAGAGCTTCCATCCAGTACTTCTTTGCGAAGTCATAACTTGCCCCGGCCGTTATTTCTGAGCGTTTTCCAAGTCTTAGTTTTTCCCCGTTGTCGACCCCTCGTAGTTTCCTGGTTTCCTGATCGTTCTCCGCCCGCCTATCGACCCCAAGCTTCGTCTTCTGGATTGTCCCCTTTGATCGCTGCCAGCCCACGAACGAGAAGAGCCGACTCCCGTCGGAGAGAGCCGAATCTTCTGCCGTAAGTAGGGGCGGGACTTCATTTGAATGGGAACAATAATTACAGAGAGGAGAAATCGCATCAGCCCATCCAAGCTGAGGCATCTGATATTTCTGAATACCAACCTGCACTAAAGACCAAAGTGTTTTAATGTTAAGACTTTTGCCTTTATTTAGGCTATTTGATTTGTTTGCTGTGGTTCTGTGTTCAATTGTTCAATTAAAATTTTATTAAAATGTTAAATAATAGTAACTGTGTATTTTTTTTAATGGAAAATAAGGAATTATAAAATTGCTTACCAATACACAAACCATTCACAATTGATAAATTGGGCTAAAAGAGAAGGCTCCGAGTGATACTAAATGAAGAGCCATTGTTGTGGTTTTCCCTCTTTATCATTGGAAGAAACATTCTTGAGTTTCGGGTTTTGATTTCAAAAGCTAGACTTTATTGCTGACACAAAAAAGCAGAGAGAACTCAGGTCCGAGCATTCTCCATCAGAGCAATCTCTGTCAGAGAAATCTCCATCACAGTAATCTCTCTCCAAGTATCTCTATCGAATCCAAATTTGCACCATCTTTTATACAGGTTTCCTCAAGGCGTGTTCTATACATTTCCTATAGAGAAACTATTTTTTTCCTTAATTGGCTGCATCTCCAGTCAGCATCCTGAAAGCCTTCCTTATGTTAAGGAAAAGGCCCCATCACGTTCATGGTCTTGTGTCAAAACAGGATGTGCTGCTTCAGCATACAATGTATGTCTGCACATTCCTGGCATCTTTACCATGCTTACTTAGGCCTTTTACACAAAGACAATACATGTTTATAATGGTAGACTTATTTGATACATAAATGGCTATACAGTGACCAATAAAAACACCATTTGGGAGCCGTAAGAGCCGGCTCTTTTAAGGGAGCCGAGCCAAAAGAGCCGAATCTTTGAAAAGAGCCGAACTTCCCATCACTACTCCAAACGACTTGAAGAAGGTTATGACCACTGAAGGTGAACAGTGCTCATTACTTAAAAGGGCTTATTTAGTAAATGGTATATACAAAGCTGTCTGTTCAACAGTGGTAAATGTTACAATAATGTCAATATAAACAGCTTACACAGCAACATACAGTATAAGAACGTTTTCAAGGATTTTATTATCAAATCGTAAATTAAGTAAATAGCAAGTTGCTTTTGAGTCACAGAGGTCATAAAAAATGTTCATGATAAACTGATCCTTTGATCCATTATCCATTTTTCCATTATCCATTTAATAGAAAATGAATTGCTTTGCCATTTATAGGGATTCTTCCCCAAGCAATGTTTTGGTTTGCTTGGCCTACATCCCCAAGCAAACAAAACCACAGCATGTACATAGAGCAACAGATCTACAATATCATGTTATAAAATGTGTCAAATTATGCATAAAAAGAAAACACAGAAATGTACAATGGAGACTTGTAACTTGTACATCTAAAGTAGAAGAAGAGAATTTTCATTTAACTGTTTCGTGAGCTGGTGGATGGGAGTGTACAGGATGATGTTAAGCAGTTAAAAAACTGTCTCCTCTCAGGGGAAGAATGTTTTGTTGGACAGCAAAAGCTGATTCTAAATCATCAGTTCTAATTCTGCTTGATTTATCTGCTGCTTTTGACACTGTCAACCATCAGATCCTCCTGTCCACTCTCTCATCGCTGGGCATCACAGGAACTCCGCTTCGCTGGTTTGAATCCTATCTCACCGGTAGGTCATTAACGGTAACCTGGGGAGGAGAGGTATCCAAAACACATCAACTGATCACTGGGGTTCCTCAGGGATCAGTTCTTGGTCCTCTCCTCTTCTCCATATACACAACATCACTGGGTCCCATCATAGAGTCACATGGCTTCTCCTACCATTGCTATGCTGATGACACACAACTCCATCTTTCATTTCAACCAGATGATCCAACAGTACCTGCACGGATCTCAGGCTGCTTGGCGGACATCTCAACGTGGATGAAAGAACATCACCTCCAGCTTAACTTGGCAAAAACTGAGCTTCTTGTTTTTCCTTGCACTCCAAACTTACAGCATGGGTTCACCATCCAGCTGGGCTCTTCCACAATCACTTCTTCAAACTCAATCAGGAATCTGGGTGTTATCTTTGATGACCAGTTATCTTTCAAAGATCATATTGCAAAGACTACTCGATCTTGCAGGTTTGCTTTGCACAACATCAGAAAGATCAGGCCCTTTCTAACAGTGCAGGCTACACAACTTCTTGTCCAGGCCCTTGTCATCTCCAGACTGGACTACTGCAATGCTCTTTTGACTGGTCTTCCATCATGCACAATCAAACCTCCACAAATGATTCAGAATGCAGCAGCACGGCTGGTCTTCAACGAGCCCAAAAGCCCAATGTTACACCTCTCTTTATCTCCTTGCACTGGCTCCCAATTGCGGCTCGTATCAAGTTCAAGACTCTGATGCTTGCATATAGGACAACCACAGCTACTGCACGTGCTTATCTGCACTCGCTATTGCAAACCATCACAGAGAGGTGCGAAATCACTATCCAGAACATTTTCTTTTACTGTTCCTGGCTGGTGCAATGATCTTCCTACCCCTCTCCGGAATGCTGATTCCCTGACAAGCTTCAAGCGACAGCTTAAAACTCATCTCTTTCAACTCTATTTGCTGTTACCATAAAGAAAGAAAGAAAAAATCTCTTTATTCCTTCCCTTTCTAGCTTGTACTAGTTTGAAGCACCACTTCAAATCTGGTATTATAGCACTGCCTGTGTCTGTTTGTCTCCTTAAGAAGAATCGCTCTATGTTCTCCCAACTGTATGTTGCTTTGGACAAAAGCGTCTGCCAAATGCCTAAATGTAAATGTATTTATTTGTTTTATTATTGTTTTGGAAAATAACTTAAAAGCCCACTATTATAATGATGTGTAATGACCAATAAAAATACACATGGGAATGGACTTTACATAGTTATATTTCATTTTTTAATAGATCTATTATAATTTCTTGGGATTTACAGATTTTTTTTTTTTTTTTAGCTGTTCATTTACTTCTACAAGGCGGGTTAGTGTTTTTTTTTTTTTTTCCCCAAACACCCTTCTATGTTTCTCTTTAAACCTTCTTCGGCGCTCCAAGTCGGGTTGCACTAGTGACTCTAATCCAGCTGTCTGAACGTTCCTCAAAAACCTCATAGAATGTTGATCTTACTCTCCTTCTTTGTGTTTCTGTTTCTGGAGGGGAATGCAGTGGAGGGACCTGGTTTCTCTTCTTAGGCACCGGCATTTAGCCCTTTTATAGGTAAAAAGCTTGTTCAAGCTATTTGTAGAATGCTATTTTATTTCTGTAATACAGATGTAGGTACTTTTGTGAGAGATAAACTTTGTATAGATAATGAATAGTGCACTTTGAAATGATACATACCTTGTTGGGTTCCTTGACATTCTAATTGTTTGGATGGGGATTGAGAATTGTGTGTTTGCAGGGCTTGTTGAGAGATTTATTTCCCTTGTTTCAACAGAGCACTCAACAAGATGCTGGATGAGGAGTAATCACTGGAGGTGGACACTTGGTCAAAGATGCTGGACAAAGAATTATCACTGGAAAGGGAAACTTGGACAAAGATGCTGGACAATGCTGGATCCTGGACAATGGGTTGTAACTGGGGAGACACTGGGTCAAAGAGGCTGGACGAGGAATAATCACTGAAGGGAGACACAAAGTCAGAGGTGGGATGGTCACCCAAAGATGAAAGTTCTGTCATCATTTACTTATCCTCAGGTTGTTCTGCATAAATTCCTTTGTTCTGCTGAACACAAAGGAATACATTTTGAAGAATGTTCACTATAAAACAGTGCTTGGGCAGCTTTGACTTGCATAGTATGGAAAATAATACTATAGAAGTGAATGGTGCCAAAAACCTGCTTGGTTACAAACATTCTTCAAAATTTCTTACTTTGTGTTCAGCAGATCAAAGGAACTGATGCAGGTTCAGAACAACCTGAGGGTAAGTACATGATGACAGAACTTTCATCTTCATCAGTGTGTACAGCAAACCTTAATTAAAAAATAATAAATAGGGGAACCACTTTAAGTGGTACATAGCACCTATATTAAAAGATGGTGCTATATAGCACCTTAACCACCCAAAATAACTGCTAAAGAACCATTACTGGGCTTAACAGGTTCTTTAAAGGTGATATATAGCACCTAAATTGGTTCCTCTATGATTACAAGCAAAATAACCACTTTTATTGCTGTTTAGTATCTTTTTTATGTTTGTTTGTTTGTGTGTGTGTGTGTGTGTGTGTGTGTGTGTGTGTGTGTGTGTGTGTGTGTGTGTGTAAACCAGACCCCTGTCACTTCTCAGATGAAACCACACAAAGATGAGGCGTAATGGCAAAACAGTCCCATTAGATATGTTGTGTGTGTGCATGTATGTTTAATGGATTGACTTATGTCATGGAATAACATTGTTCGTACAATTTTCGTACAATCTACAAAATTCACACAAACATACAATAAAGTGAAAATGACAACAAACAGGACTTCAAATTAAGAGAAAAATTAAAAAATAAAATGAAATAAGTGCATGTCCTAATTAGTAACTTGAAATTTGAAGATCATGGTAAATGTAACTGATTTTGTCTTCTTGGAAACATGCAAGTATCTTCTGTAGCTTCTGAAGGGCAGTGCTAAATGAAAAAAAAAAAAATGATATTTAGACAAAATTAGCAAAATGTACACATTTCCATTCTGTTCAAAAGTTTTCACCCCCTGGCTCTTAATGCATATTTTTCCTTCTGGAGCATCAGTGAGTCATATGATCATATGAGTCCTTTAGTCATTTTTATAAATTCAACTATTGTTTTCTCTTGTGGGCTATATGTAAATGTATTTTATGTAAAATATCTTATTCAGGTCAGTACTAAATAAAAAATAACATGCATTTTGTATGATCCCTCTTATTTTGCGAAAACAATTAACATTTTGCAGATTCTGCAAGGGGTATGTAAACTTTTGAGCACAACTGTGTCTATTACAGTCTGTCCGGTTGAACCTGCAGTGACACTCAGCGCCACTAGAGGGAGTATGTTTGTTTTTAATATGATGTTGAATCTGGAAACAAGACGCACCTTATCCAGGTTGAAATGAAAAGTAAAACAGGAGGAAAGTAAGAGACGCTCATTCCAAGGCTTTTAACCTAGTAACACTGGATATTTAAATGGTCACATATTTTGAGGTAAGCTCAGAAATTATTCTTTGTAACCCTGTAGTGATATTAAGATGAGCTGCTATTTAGGTTTATGCACTTCTTTACATGGGATTTAAAGCATACTTCTGAACAAATAGCGAAAATTTTGATTTTATGTATTGTGTTTGATCTATGATCTTTGTTTATATAATAGCTATGGCTTAAAAAAACCTTAATGACACCATGCATTTTTATGTAAATAAACTAAGATGTAAATAAGCAAAGTCGTAAGTAATTGTGAGTTCAAAAACATTTGTCTAACTGAACACATTACAATGTACAGAGACATTATAACATGTATGATCTTCATAGAAGTGACATTAATGACAGATTGTTGATTCTTTTGTACACTTTGTAACACTTAAAGTGTGTAAATTCAGCACAACAGTGCTGAATCCTTTATCCAGATGATCACACACTCAGCTACATACAAATGACTAATGTAAATTAAGTTTAAAAAATGCACATATTCATCACACATTTTATTGACAAACGTGTCTAGTTTTCCATTTACTGCTTTCGCACACTGCTGTAGCAGACATTAAAAATGTAATAAATAAGAAAATGGGAAATGAATGTACACAAATATAACAAATACTACTTTTTGTACATTTGCATGTTTTCTTGTGTGGTTGTAGGGGCATGTGATATGGCAATTTTTGATTGTGGATGATTAAAATGTCTCCAGAAATATTGTAGTGTCGTGCAACAGTGTACCTCAGTTTCAATATATTGTAACAACACGACATACATTTACTCACAGGACACTGCACTTAATTAACAATCACAAAATGTGCGTCATAAGTGCATATACCTGAAGTGTGCGTGCTAAAAACCTGTTAAACAACCTGTTATTTGGTAATACTGTCAAAAACCCACAAGGATTACATATAAACACAGTTGGTTATGTCTATAGTAAACAATAGAGAGAAAAACAGACACTGCTGATTGTCATTAAAGGAACAGTTCACCCAAAAATGTACTCACATGTTATCCCAAACCTCTATTTTTTAACACAAAAGAAGATATTTTGAAGAATGTGGATAACAGTAGCTGAAATAAAACACTATGGAAGTAATGGGGACCAGCAACTGTTTGGTTACCCATATTCTTCAAAATAAGTTTTATGTTCAACATGTTCAACAAACTCGAGAGTGAGTAAATGATGAAAGAATTGTAATTTTTTTGGGTGATGGTAGGCTAATAAAACAAAACACACACAAAAAAACACTCACTGCTCTTAATAAAAGAACTTTATTACAGTTGATGTATAATTTATGTATATACTGTTTTATTTGTGTATTTGTTCATTCAGTTTTAATTCACCTGAAAATTAAAGTACTGTTTGTTTTAGATATAATTGTATATTATGTGTATTTGTAACATATAGCTTATCTTTGTTCTTATTTTTTAATAACAAAGATAAAATGTCCTAAACATCTGCCATTCGTTTTATTTTATATTTTGTTATCTTGTAAGGCTTTGGTTTTTACATGGATGGTGAAGGGAATTGGCATTGCGAATCACAATGTTACTGTTTTTTCTTGTAATTTGGATCAAATAAATGCAAGCTTTTGTGAGCAGAAGAGAGTTCTTTAAAAAAAAACATTAAACATCGTACTGTTCAAAACCTTTTGACTGGTAGTGTGCATTTCGTATATGTAATACAGAATTTAACCGTTTCTTCATGAAAGGTCTGAAATCAGCCTCTTCATTCTTGTTTTCCAAATGTAAACAGGTGAACACTAAAATGAGTCTACATAACGAGAAGGAAGAAGACACTGCCTCTAAAATGAGTTCATCTTCTGGGACAAGCTGTGCGTCTATGAAGACAGGTTCTACTAATTTCAGTGATGGAACAGTGAACTCTGATCCCAGGTAAGATATTATCTATTTTCGCATTGACAGATGTTTTTATTTACATTTACATTTACATTTAGGCATTTGGTAGACGCTTTTGTCCAAAGCAACATACAGTTGGGAGAACATAGAGCGATTCTTCTTAAGGAGACAAACAGACACAGGCAGTGCTATAATACCAGATTTTAAGTGGTGCTTCAAACAAGTACAAGCTAGAAAGGGAGGAATAAAGAGATTTTTTTTTTCTTTATGGTAAAAGCAAATTTATTTATTTATTCCGGATAGGGGTAGGAAGATCGTTCCACCAGCCAGGAACAGTAAAAGAAAATGTTCTGGATAGTGATTTCGCACCTCTCTGTGATGGTACCACAAGGCGTCGCTCACTAGCAGATCTCAGAGTTCTGGAGGGGGTGTAGATTTGCAATAGCGAGTGCAGATAAGCAGGTGCAGTGGCTGTGGTTGTCCTATATGCAAGCACCAGAGTCTTGAACTTGATACGAGCCGCAATTGGGAGCCAGTGCAAGGAGATAAAGAGAGGTGTAACATTGGGCTTTTGGGCTCGTTGAAGACCAGCCGTGCTGCTGCATTCTGAATCATTTGTGGAGGTTTGATTGTGCATGATGGAAGACCAGTCAAAAGAGCATTGCAGTAGTCCAGTCTGGAGATGACAAGGGCCTGGACAAGAAGTTGTGTAGCCTGCTCTGTTAGAAAGGGCCTGATCTTTCTGATGTTGTGCAAAGCAAACCTGCAAGATCGAGTAGTCTTTGCAATATGATCTTTGAAAGACAACTGGTCATCAAAGATGACACCCAGATTCCTGATTGAGTTTGAAGAAGTGATTGTGGAAGAGCCCAGCTGGATGGTGAGCCCATGCTGTAGGTTTGGAGTGCAAGGAAAAACAAGAAGCTCAGTTTTTGCCAGTTTTTATTCATTATGTATTCCAGAAGCCTGCAGTGGGTGAGTGGTTATATGGTACCATCACAGAGAAATCCAGTCCATCACAAAATTACTTTCACTGTTAATGTTCCTCAATGGTGAAATGATTTCCCAGCAGGAGTAGTTTCCATTACGGACGCAACAATACAAAGCCCAGGGTTCAATACATAACTTGATATGTTAACCACGGTTTTCGGTCGGTTCTGATGGCTGGAACCTCAGAATGTTTTTCGCAACAAATTAACAACAGAGACTTCTGTACATTGGAAAATGTGTGGATTATCATTGTATGTCTGCTTAAAATTTGTTGACAGACGTATTATTTTTCCAATCACAGATGTCAGACATTTCTTGTAGTTGGTCACCAGGTTTGCACACATCTCAGGAGGGACTTTGTTCCACTCCTCTTTGCAGATCCTAAGGTTTCGAGGCTGATATTCGGCAACTCGAACCTTCAGCTCCCTCCACAGATTTTCTATGGGATTAAGGTCTGGAGACTGGCTAGGCCACTCCAGGACCTTAATGTGCTTCTTCTTGAGCCACTCCTTTGTTGCCTTGGCCGTGTGTTTTGGGTTATTGTCATGCTGGAATACCCACCCACGACTCATTTTCAGTGCCTTGGCTGAGGGAAGGTGGTTCTCACCCAAGATTTGACAGTACATGGCCCCCTCCATCGTCCCTTTGATGCGGTGCAGTTGTCCTGTCCCCTTAGCAGAACCACTAATTCAATTTCCATTCAGTTCTTGTCTTTGGCATCATAGCTTTAAAATTGTCTTACCTGCCTGTTAGAAATAGTCATGGTCAATGAGTACCTCTTCCAGGGCAGACACCTCAGCAGACGGCTGGTCACGCCAGGGAGCACCACTGACTGCCTCCAAAGCAGTCAAAAAAAAAGGGAACAAAAGTACATCTTCAGGAAAATAGATCTGTTTATTCATTTACAGTATTTGTAAAATGTCTTTGCAATTCACTTGCATGAGGTACAGAGGTGTGGTGCACCTCCAGCGCTTACATGAAGATGGCCCTGGACCTGGTCTTAATCATCCCAAAGCACGTTCTATAATGGAGCGCACACTGGAATGATGGACGTTAAAGCGCTGGGCTCCCACACCTTGTACTGACCTCTAGTAGGGAGTGATGAGGAGAAGTGGCTGTTGGAGGCATGGGTAACCCCCATCTGCCAGGATAAAGTGCCCTGGTGGAGCGTACATTGACCTCCAGTACAGTGGGCTGTGGCAGAGCACTGACCCAGGCCAGCCCACGCAGATGAAAGCGCTAATGGTCACAAACAGCCTGCAGAATTATGGATGGGAACAGTTTCCTGTTCCTGTAGCACTGACCATCAGGGCCACTCTGTGGCTTTATGCAGACATGGCAGCCGTCGATTGCTCTTGCAGCTTTCAAGAAAGTGTCTTGCCAGCCTTGCAAACCCACAGCAAACTGCCTCCAGGTCTTCTGGGGTGTTCGACCACCACCTCCTCAGCAACTCGGTGGAAAGTGGAACAAAAGCATGTCAAACACTCTGGAGACCACTCTGTATGATGTACCACACATCAGCCAGAAAAGAAGCACCAGGGTCTCGATTGTGGCACCCCATCCTTGTTGCCATTCACTTCTCAGAAGATCCAGCAGCACTGTCAGGGCCTCCCTGCTCAGCTGAAAATCAAGTGATGGAAATACCACATTTCAAATAAAAATCCCTTAATTTGCAAAAAAGTTTTAAGGCTTGCGTGAGGTGGTTTTTGACTTGTGTGGAAAAGGGTTAATGTGAAAAATTGGAGATGGAAACACATTTGTGAATAAATTCCTCCATATGCATCCCAAAAAAATAATGTGTTTAATAAATAATTTTGGTTTCTCAGTTCATTTTTAACATTTGTTAAACAACATCACTGAACTTTCATTTTAGCATAATTTGTGAAATTAACAGGTATTAAATTACAAGAAAAAAAAATTAACTGGAGCTATCTCACAGGTAAAAGGCAAAATGACCCACTAATTACTTACTAATTACTGTCGCCACAAGAGGTCCACAAACAATTATTAAATTTTTTTTTTCAGTATCTTCAGGAGGATGAGTTACAGATCAGAGTCTCAAGGACCCAGCAGTGTGTCTCTGCAAAGTAACACATCCAAGTTTCAACCCCCTGAATTCAGTGATGGACCAGTGACCTCTGTCCATCCGTTAGTATAAAAAGTTATTGCATATTTTACTGTCCTGCATCTAGCTTGAATAATAGGTTACCAGATGATTTTTACACCTTTCTTCTATATCTTTGAGTCTTACAACTATGTTAGTTTAAGTGTTAGTGTAAGTTTTCCAGTATTGTCCTTTTTTATATTTTATTTAATTTTTTCAATTTCAGCAGGAGTGAGATATGTGAGCCATTCTCTACATCCCACTGTCAGACCGACATCATGCAGGACAAAACTGAAGCAGTCCTGCAGAGAATAAAAGAACTGCACAAAACCAGCATGAAGAACAAGTATGATAGATTATTTGAGGGAATCAAACTCCAAAAGAATGAAACCCTCCTCAACATGATCTACACACAGCTCTACATCATAGAGGGAGAGTGTGAAGGAGTAAAGGAAGAACATGAAATTTTACACATATCAGCCAGAACTAAACACTCACAAGACACTCCAATCTACTGCAATGACATCTTTAAAGCCTCGCCTGAACCAGGATGTGAGGAGAAAGACCAAATCAAGACTGTTCTTACTAAAGGCATTGCTGGCATTGGAAAAACTGTCTCTGTGCAGAAGTTCATTCTGGACTGGGCTGAGGGAAAAGCCAATCAGGATGTAGATTTCATGTTTGTTCTTCCATTTCGAGAGCTGAACTTGATCCGAGATCATCAGTACAGTCTTCACAGACTTCTGCTGAACTTTTATCCTGAACTTCAAGATCTGGAATCAAAGATTTATGAAAAATGTAAAGTTGTGTTCATCTTTGATGGTCTGGATGAAAGCAGAAATACACTGATGTTTTCAGATGATCAGAAAGTTTGTGATATGACTAAGACTTCATCAGTGGCTGTGTTGATGTCAAACCTCATAAAAGGAGAGCTGCTTCCCTCTGCTCTCATCTGGATCACCTCCAGACCAGCAGCAGCCAATCTGATTCCCTCCAAATACATTAACCGTCTGACAGACATTCAGGGATTCAGTGAGCCTCAGAAGGAGGAATATTTCAGGAAGAGAATCAGTGACCAGCGTCAAGCCAGCAGAATCATCTCACACATCAGAAGAGCAAGAAGCCTCAATATCATGTGTCACATCCCCGTCTTCTGCTGGATCTCAGCCACTGTGCTTCAAAACCTCCTGAAACAAGATGAGAGTGCAGAAATCCCTCAAACTCTGACTGAAATGTACATCCACTTCCTGCTGATTCAGATCAACATGAGCAATCAGAAATATGAAGAGACAAATCCAAAGAAACTCCTGCAGCCCAATAGAGAAGTGATTGTAAAACTTGCTGAAGTGGCTTTCAAACAATTGATGAAGGGCAATGTGATGTTCTATGAGGAGGACCTGATTGAGAGCGGGATGGACGTCACTGGCACCTCAGTGTATTCTGGGATTTGCACTGAGATCATTAAGGAGGAATCTGTGATTCTTCAGAGGAAAGTCTACAGCTTCATTCATCTCAGTGTTCAGGAGTTTCTTGCTGCTTTCTATGCATTTAACTATTATGTAAAGCAGCATGTTGACACATTGCAGCTTTGTGATGTAATGCATAATCTGCATAGAGATGCAGTAGATAAAGCTCTTGTGAGTGAGAATGGCCACTTGGATCTGTTCCTGCGGTTCCTGCTGGGCGTCTCACTGGAGTCCAATCAGAGACTTTTACAGGATCTACTGACACACACAGAGAAAAGCTCAGAGAGCATCAGGAGATCCACACAATACATTAAAGAGAAGATCAAAGATGGACATGGCCTCTCCTCTGAAAGATCCATCAATCTGTTCCTCTGTCTGCTGGAAGTCAAAGATCAGACTCTGTCCAGAGAGATTCAGCAGTTTGTGAAATCAGACAAACACTCAGCAAAGAAAATGTCTCCTGCTCACTGCTCAACAATCGCCTACATGCTGCAGATGTCAGAGGAAGTGCTGGATGAACTGGATGTTCAGACATACAACACATCAGATGAGGGGAGAAGAAGACTGATACCAGCGGTGACCAATTGCACTAAAGCCCTGTGAGATTTTAATCATCCCTTAAACTCTTTATTCATGTCAGAATAATATGATTTGAACATCTTTTACAATAACTAAACTGATATTATTGAAATACAGAAAAGGTTAAGAGTAAAATTGTGATTTTTGTGATTTTTCTCTGTTTCAGTTTTGCTGGCTGTAATCTCATTGCTCAGCATTGTGAAATTGTGGAATCAGCTCTAAAATCTTCAAACTCATTCCTGAGAGAGCTGGACCTGAGTAACAATGACCTACAGGATTCCGGAATTAAGCTGCTCTCTGATGGACTGAAGAGTCCAAATTGTCAGCTGGAGATACTGAGGTGTGCAAGATTAGATTGTTGATATTGTGGAAGTTTAGAACTCTGTAAAGTGTAGGTAGAATGTTTAGCGCTAATATTAGTTTTAAGAGATTCAAGCAGATGTTAATTCTAACTCACTGATTGAGGTTATTTTAGCAGTTCTAGTTAAGCTTCTGCTTTAATATTCTCTGATTTTAGACATCACAGTCTATGAAGTAAATTGTAGAAATAGTATAGAGATAAATAAGTACACTGTTACCACAACAATGAACTATGCATAAAAAGGACATTTTGAAACATTGATTATTTTTTAATCATAGCTGTAATCCTGGCATCTTCATAGATTTGGAGACATTAACAGATGGACAGAGTAGTTTTTCTTACTTTGTGTGTATGTCTGTAGGTTGTCTGGCTGCATGGTGACAGAGGAAGGCTGTGGTTATGTGTCTTCAGCTCTAAGTTCAAACCCCTCACACCTGAGAGAGCTGGATCTGAGCTACAATCACCCAGGACAATTGGGAGTCCAGCTGCTCAACCACATACTGCAGGATCCAAACTATAAACTGCAGATACTCAAGTATGTTTATCAATTATGTGTCTGAATGTGATTCAACTTTTTTCCACCATTGGGGCCACGACACATAACAGCAACTACAATGAAATGCATAAAAACAAGGCACACAGGCAGGAAGTGGCTCAGGCACAATAACTGCTTATTGCATAACACAGAAGTCAATCAATTTCTTCAAGCATCATCCAAATATAGTGGGCGGGCCTCTGCCCACCAAGCATGTCCACTGGCTACATCCCCTGGTGTTCACTCACAAAATTATCCATATAAAGTTTAAACTGATATAGCTTTAAAATGCATGGAAATAAAATAAATTTTATGATGAAGAAGAACTGCAATGTCCATGAGAATGATTGCATTATAGATGATAATCAAAACTAAGCATGCATCTTATCTGATACAGGCAGAAGCTATGAAAGAAGTGTAATGGTGAAAAGGGGGCAAGACACAGTTAATTTGCACATGCATGAAAACAACATGTCTCTGCTGGCACTGAGAAATGGCTATTAACAACATGGTATAATAAATGATTAGTGAGGTATTTTAAGATGAAATTTCAGACACATTTTGGGGATACCAAGACTTAAATTCCATTTTGTAAAAAGGAGCATAATAAGTGCCCCTATTGAGGCTAACACACCCACATTAAGGCACAAAAATATAATTTTCTTTAACATACCAAATAATATATATTTTTTAATGTTTTGTCTCTGTATAGTTTGGACCATGGAGGACATTTCAGAATCACACCAGGACTGAGAAAATGTAAGTCCTCTCATACACACTCAAATATACACCTCTCCATATTTACTAACATGGTTGTTCTAGGGTGCGTTTCTAAAAGCATTTTTAGTAGTTTTTGCAAACTACAGTTTGCAAAAAACTCTATTGGTAACAACAGAACTTGCAACCATAGTTGCTTTTGGGAAATTAACCCCCTATCTGTCTTTCTGTGTTCAGATGCCTGTAATCTCACACTGGATCCAAACACAGCGCACACTCAACTCATTTTGTCTGAGGAAAACAGAAAGATCACCAATGTGAAAGAGCATCAGCCGTATCCTGATCATCCAGACAGATTTGTTGACCGGGAGCAGATTCTGTGTAAAGAGAGACTGACTGGACGCTGTTACTGGGAGATTAAAATGAGTGGCACAGGCAATGTAGCAGTGGCATATAAAGGAATCGGCAGAAAAAGTGGGATTGACTGTTGGTTTGGACTCAATGAAAAGTCCTGGAGTATGTACTGTTCTGATATGAATTACACTGTCTGGTACAATAATAAGAGCACTGATGTATCTGGCCCTTCAGCCCGCTCTAACAGAGTAGGAGTGTATGTGGACGTGTCGGCTGGCACTCTGTCCTTCTATAGCGTCTCTGACACACACACACTCACATACTTACACACATTCAACACCACATTCAGTGAACCCCTCTATGCTGGATTTGGGGTTTATCCTGAATCTTCAATGTTTCTGTGTCAGATTGAATAACCTGCTGTGAGCCACAGAGACACATACACACAAGCACATTTCCACCAGCAAAAAAGGCCATTATAATTTTTTAATAATCTTGCAGTTGCAACTTTTATTAATGGTGACATGAATCAATAGTTCGATTTGCAATTCTGAGACATAACTCCCTTTAGTATCAGGAAAATTCCCACTTTTAACTAGTTGCATATTAGCATGCACGTTACGGTAACACTTTATAATAACGTTCAGCTGTAAGTAATTTATAAGTGATTAATTAATGATGAAATAATCTTTTACAAAACATTCACAAATGATTAATAACGGATATGCTAACAATTTGTGTATGTTTTATTAATTCATTTACAAGTCAATTACAAGTTCATTTACAAGTAATTAATTAATGATGAATTAATCATTTACAAATCCTGACTATGTGTTTATAAATGATTAATAAGTGCTATGTTAAAAAGCAAAAAAGGTTGTTACAGGTTTTGTGGATATACACACTGGGGGGAAAGATCTACAAATGATGAGTAAAACATTTACAGCTGATGAATTGTTTACACTTTAGAATAGGGGATGCAGAAAGATTTGTAAATGATTTATTCATGATGTGATCTTCAATAGAGGATAAACATTTAAATGACTGACATTTCAATTATTTATAATTGTTTAATAATATATTAACTAGTAACTTATTAACCATTTACTAAGGATCTGTTTGATTATTTCATGATATGCTTTTTTTAAGCTAAGATAACTTATGACAGATTTGTAAATTGTTAGTATTTCACTTATTAATCGTTTATGAATGCATAGTCATGTTTTGTAAATGATTAGTTCATCATTAACTAATTACTTGTAAATGAATTAACAAAACATACATAAATTGTTAGCATATCACTTATTAATGGTTTATAAATATTTTGTAAATGATTATTTCATCATGAACTAATCATTTATAAATGACTTACAACTGAACGTTATTATAAAGTGTTACCGTTAATAGTGAATATATGTTCTCCATACGAAAGTTACCAAAGTTGCTATGTAAGACTAGGTAAGACTGTAATATGAATTTGCAGTGTGAAATATAAAGCTGAATTTATGAGAACTTATTGCAATTTTGAGATTTAAAGTACCATTTTAAGATAAAGAGTTAGTGTTACTAGAAATAAATTCTTAGTTACAAAACAATTGTAAGATAAATGAATCAAATTGATGAATCAATTTCTGTACACAGTTCACAGGGCCTTTGAAAGTCCCCAATCAAATATAGAGCACTAGGTTTTAAATCTGAAATTGCAAGATTTTCTGAACTGCATTTTACAAGAAACTTTACCTTCAGTTACTGCAGCTAAAGTGGATCACACCAGATACTGAAAGCAAAGATTCACGTACTTCTGCAATGCAGAGATATGAAGCACTGGATCTTTTTTTTTTTTCAATAAATAAATGACAAAGAAAATATTTATCTCTCACTTGTTTGATTGGGTTCTCTTTGTCTGCTTTCAGGACTTATATGAAAGTCTGATTATATTTTGGATGATATTTATGCAAAAATATAGAAAATACTAAAGGGTTCACAAACGTTCAAGCAGCATTGTATATGGTTGGTGGAATTAGTTTATAGCGGTTCACCTCATTGGAGCATTCCAATAGACCAATTATCAGCTTGTAAACACTCGGGATGTGCGCGCAGCATGATTGCAGAAAGCTGGGAGAGATAGCCTTGACAGCTAGAGAATTACACAGATACGGCACAAAATACTTAGATTTAAAAAGATTATAGATTATATTGATTAGATGTCATTTTCAAAACGTTCTCTGCATATTACAAGTATGTGTCACCCATTGATAAGCACTGTTCAAGTCAAGTTTAAGTCAAGTTGAGCTTTATTGTCATTCCGCTACATGTGTGGACATACAGTGGAACGAAATGTCGTGTCTCGCAGGACCACAGTGCTACATAAATAAACAAATATAAACATACAACACTAGACATAGGAACAATTTTTAAACCTATACATAGCTAACCTACTGAAAGCGGTAATCTAACTACACATATACTATAAATAATTGACTATATACACAAAACATAAGACAGACTACATAAGTACTTTACATAATAACTGTGCATGGTATTGTGCAAAAAAGGTATTTAGGGTTAGGAACCAAATAGTGCAATTTTATTTGTGGTGCAAGTAAACATTCAGGTCCTTATAACATGAATTGTTAATAAGGAAGTGTCTGGTGCATGTAGAAAGAAAAGAGTGTTTCTACAGGTGGTTTGTTCAGTCCGTTCACATGTGTGTAGCACACTCTGAGTTGCAGTGTTTTGAGTTTTTCTACAGTCTACTTTGTGGATAAGAGGGGGGTGAGGTGGTTGGAATTGAGGGCTCTCACAGCCTGGGGGAAGAAGCTGTTGAGTAGCCTAACAGAGCGGGCTCTGATGCTCCTGTACCGTCTTCCTGATGGCAGGAGCTGGAAGAGACTGTGAGAGGGATGGGTGGGGTCCTTCACGATACTGGCGGCTTTACCGGAGCATCGTTCAAGGAAAATGTCCAGAATGGAGGGGAGAGGGGCACCGATGATCTTTGCAGCTGTGTTCACTGTCCGTTGGAGGGTCTTGCGGTCACCAGCACTGCAGTTCCCATACCAGACAGTGATGCAGCTGGTCAGCACGCTCTCAATGGTGCCCCTATAGAATGTGGTGAGGATGGGTGGAGGGAGACTTGCTCTTTTAAGTCGGCGCAGAAAGTGGAGTCGCTGTTGCGCTTTCTTGGAGAGTGATGTAATGTTTGTGGTCCAGGTGAGGTCTTCTGTTATGTGCACCCCCAGGAATTTAGTGCTGCTGACTCTCTCCACAGTCGAGCTGTCGATGGTCAGTGGAGGGTGGTCAACAGAATTCCTCCTGAAGTCCATCACAACCTCCTTTGTCTTACTGACATTGAGGGATAGGTTGTTTGCACCACACCATTCGACCAGCTGTGCCACTTCCTTTCTGTAGGAAGTTTCATCGTTGTTGCTGATGAAACCTACCAAAGTTGTGTCATCAGCAAACTTGATGATGTGGTTGGAGCTGAACTTGGCAGTGCAGTCGTGGGTCAGCAGCGTGAAGAGCAGTGGGCTGAGCACACAGCCCTGTGGGGCGCCTGTGCTCAGTGTGGTAGTGCTGGAGGTGTTGCGGCCGACACGGACTGACTGAGGTCTTCCAGTTAAAAAGTCCAGAATCCAGTTGCAAATGGAGGTGTTAAGGCCCAGAATGTTCAGTTTGTTGATAAGCTGTTGTGGGATTATTGTATTGAATGCTGAGCTGAAGTCAATAAACAGCATTCTGACATAAGAGTCTTTGTTTTCTAAGTGGGTAAGAGCCAGGTGTAGGGTGGAGGAAATTGCATCGTCCGTGGAGCGGTTTGGACGGTATGCAAACTGGAGTGGGTCAAGTGTGTTGGGAAGACTGGATTTGATGTGGTGCATGACTAACCTCTCAAAGCACTTCATCATGATTGGGGTCAGTGCTATGGGGCGGTAGTCATTCAGACAGGACACTGGTGTCTTTTTTGGTACTGGGATTATGGAGGTAGATTTGAAACATGTGGGGACGACTGCCTGGCTCAGCGAGGTGTTGAAGATGTCTGTTAGGACATCTGTCAGCTGTGCAGCACAGTCTCTCAGTACACGGCCAGGTATGTTGTCTGGGCCCGCAGCCTTGCGTGGGTTAATCCTAGATAGGGTTTTCCTTACATCGGCTGGAGACAGACAGAGAGCCTGGTCGTTGGGAGGTGTGGGCAGTTTTTGTGCAGGTGTTATTTCATGATTTTCCTTTATAAATCATTGGTTGTCTGGATAAGAAATTTCAGTAAAATATATAATATAGGAGACAAACACAGTGATATTTGAGAAGTGAAATAAAGTTTATATGATTTATGGAAAGTGTGCAAGAATTATTTAAACAAAATTAGGCATGTGCATAAATTTAGGCACCCTTGTCATTTTATTGATTTCAATACCTTTAGCACTAATTATTAGAACTCAGAATTGGTTTGGTAACCTCAGTGACCCTTGACCTCCATACACAGGTGAATCCAATCATGAAAAAGTATTTAAAGGAGGCCAATTGTAAGTGTTTCTCCTCTTTGCATCTTCTCTAAAGAGTGGCAACATGGGAGCCTCAAAACAACTCTCAGATAACCTGAAAACAATGATTGTTGAACATCATGGTTTAGGGGAAGGATACAGAAAGCTGTCTCAGAGATTTAAGCTCTCAGTTTCAACTGTGAGGAACATTGTGAGGAATTGGAAGACCAGAGGCACAGTTCTAGTTAAGGCCCAAAGTGGCAGACCAAGAAAAATCTCAGATAAGCAGAGGCGCAGGATGGTGAGAACAGTCTCAATCAACCCACAGACCAGCTCCAAAGACCTACAACATCATCTTGCTGCAGATGGTGTCACTGTGCATCGTTCAACTATTCAGCGCACTTTACACAAGGAGATGCTGTATGGACGAGTAATGCGGAAAAAGCCTTTTCTCTGCACACGCCACAAACGGTGTCGCTTGAGGTATGCTAAAGCACATTTGGACAAGCCAGCTTCATTTTGGAATAAGGTGCTGAGGACTGATGAAACTAAAATAGAGTTATTTGGGCAAAACAAGGGGCGTTATGCATGGCGGAAAAAAAAAACAGCATTCCAAGAAAAACACTTGCTACCTACAGTAAAATTTGGTGGCGGTTCCATCATGCTGTGGGGCTGTGTGGCCAGTTCAGGGACTGGGAATCTTGTTAAAGTTGAGGGTCGCATGGATTCCACTCAATATCAGCAGATTCTGGAGAACAATGTCCAGGAATCAGTGACAAAGTTGAAGTTGCGCCGGGGCAGGATCTTTCAACAAGACAACGATCCTAAACACTGCTCAAAATCTACTAAGGCATTCATGCAGAGGAACAAGTACAACGTTCTGGAATGGCCATCTCAGTCCCCAGACCTGAATATTATTGAAAATTTGTGGTGTGATTTAAAGCCATTTTTGTCCATGCTCGGAAACCATCAAACCTGACTGAACTGGACATGTTTTGTAAAGAAGAATGGTCCAAAATACCTTCTGCCAGAATCCAGACTCTAATTGGAAGCTATAGAAAGCGTTTAGAGGCTGTTATTTCTGCAAAAGGAGGATGCACAAAATATTGAGTTAATTTTTTTTTTGTGGTGCCTAAATTTATGCACATGCCTAATTTTGTTTAAATAATTCTTGCACACTTTCCATAAATCATATAAACTTTATTTCACTTCTCAAATATCACTGTGTTCGTCTCCTATATGATATATTTTACTGAAATTTCTTATCCAGAAAACTGATGATTTATAAAGGAAAATCATGAAAATTGACAGGGGTGCCCAAACTTTGGCATACCACTGTAAATGTTACTTGATCCTGTTCTTGATCTAACACTCAGATTCAGTTATTGAGAGTTCCACCTCTATTTACATTGATAACATCACTCTCCTAACAATATTTACATTTGAAGCAATAGTGCTTTAGGCAGACTTCTTGCTAGGTTTTTTTTTTTTTTTAACCAGTCAGTGTAGTAGATTAGTGTGCGTAGTTACTAACTTACCAGAAAGAGGGCGTTTTTTTTAAATAGGGGAACTTTAATAGGTCCAACTACTGAACACTCTACCAACTGGCTGTAGTAATATGAGACATGTTGAAATTTGGCAGAGAGTCAGCAGATTCACAAATATTTGCACACATTATTCCTGTTTATATGCACATTTGAACTTCTCACGAAAACTTTCTGCCTAACTAAACACTCATTTGTACACATGAATTTGTTCTTACATTTGTTCTCTTATTTTATCCCCTGCTGATTTTTAATGGTAGGTTTATGTTAACAGTGGGAGACAGAATAACAACAAATCCATAGAAATGCATTTCAACAATTTTGAAATAATTTAAATGAGTGAAATAAGTATTTGATCCTCTATTAATCAGCAAGATTTCTGGCTCCCATGTGTCTTTTATACAGGTAACGAGCTGAGATTAGGAGAACCCTTTTAAAAGGAGTGCTCCTAATCTCAGTTTGTTACCTGTATAAAAGACATCTTTCCACAGAAGCAATCAATCAATCAATCAATCAATCAATCAGATTCCAAATTTTCCACCATGGCCAAGACCAAAGAGCTGTCCAAGGATGTCAGGGACAAGATTGTAGGCCTACACAAGGCTGGATTGGACTACAAGACCATCAGCAATCAGATTAGTGAGAAGGTGACAGTTGGTGTGATTATTTGCAAATGGAAGAAACACAAAATAAATCTCCCTCGGTCTGGGGCTCCATGCAAGATCTCACCTTGTGGAGTTTCAAAGATCACGAGAACAATGAGGAATCAGCCCAGAAATACATGGAAGGATCTTGTTAAAGATCTCATACAAGCTGGGACCATTGTCACCAAGAAAACAATTGGTAACACTACACCGTGAAGGACTAGATCCTGCAGTGCCTGCAAAGTCCCTTTGCTCAAGAAAGCACTTGTACATGTAACTACGGAAGAGGATTAGGGCCACGCAATAAAAAAATAAATAAAATCTCGAGATTAAAGTCATTAAATTTCGAGAAAAAAGTCGTTAAATTGCGAGAAAAAAGTCAAGATTAAATGTTGAGATTAAACTCGTTAAATTGCGAGAAAAAGTCATTAAATTTCGAGTAAAAACTCGTTAAATTCCGAGAAAAAAGTCGTTAAATTGCGAGAAAAAAGTCGAGATTAAATGTTGAGATTAAACTCGTTAAATTGCGAGAAAAGGTCATTAAATTTAGAGTAAAAACTCGTTAAATTTCGAGAAAAAAGTCGTTAAATTGCGAGAAAAAAGTCGAGATTAAATGTTGAGATTAAACTCGTTAAATTGCGAGAAAAAAGTCGTTAGATTTCGAGAAAAAAGTCATTAAATTTCGAGAAAAAAAGTCGGTCAGGACCGTGGCGCCAGCTTGCTTTGAAATTGATGATCGCGCCTGATGCGCCCGCGCCCGCTCTGTCTCCCGCACTCCAGATGCTATTCCCGTTCATAAACGAGAGCTTGTCAGGGAAGGCGTGCGAATGGGAAAAAGTACTAATTATTATTGATTACTGATTTGAGTCAGTTTATAATAACGAAAACAATACCTTACAAATAAAAAGAAGCAGGTTTTTGCGATCAGAAATTTCTTAAACCTGTAAACTTTTATGTATCCAGTAAACGAATGAGTTCTGAGTCCGACTTGAGTCCGTCTTTTTCCCCTTTCTCCCCAAACAGTTTATAGTACTGCTTAAGCTACAAAACGGTTACATTTTGTATGTAATGGCAAATTGGTTATATTTTGTTTCGTTTTTTTTATTAAGTTAATTTAGAAAAACGTTTGGAGCATTTTTGTTCGTTAAATATAGGTTTTTGTTTTTTTAAGTAACGAACAGCGGCCAGAGGAAGACTGTTCATAGTCTGTTTGATCAGTTTGTTTTCTCAAATCATCTCGACTTGCATAAAATAAAATATATAGATATAAAACAATTAAGCAGCTATACAACAGTCTTAGTAAACGTTAAACATAAATGTGCGCTATTAGGCGCATCCCCAATCGTTTTGCGGAGAGTGGAAGCTTAAGTTGCTTTGCAGGTAATAGAGGCGCATCATATCATTCGGAACATTAAAAGGTCTACTCTTATTTGTATGCACTAATATCACCAAAACATTACAAACAGTTTTATCAAATAAAGGAAACAAACAAGACAAAAATGAACCGAATACACACCTGACAGACATGATAAAACATATAAAGAAAGCTTTAAATTATTACTTAACGAAATAAAACAAATCGGAAAAAAACTCTTTCATTAGCCTATATAATCCGTAAAGACCATTTCTCTCTAGGTGCATCCAAAGAGGAGAATATACCTCATATATAGGCTATCTCAGAATATACTTTATTAATAAATCATTCAAATATCTCCTTACTGTTTCCCCGACACATTCATTGTAATTACATTTGCCGGTTTTGGTAGGTGTTGCGTCTTTCAGATGTGCGCGTGAGTGTGGTGTGGCCGCCGTGCTTATGCTCTGATTAAACCATGGTGTATTCAAGCAGGAGTCCTTGGGTTGGCCTGTTTTGATAACAGATGCATTTTTTGGCTAAGCCAACCCAAATTTCTCTGGTCCCACTCACATTGTGATTCCTACGCTGGTGACTGCAATTGGCTAACTTATGCGCTGCTGTCTTTAGCGCACCAAAAGCGGAACAGCGCCACTAAGAGCGCTGCATGGACCGTTATGTTATTAGCTCTGTCTAAAGACAGCACAGCGCAGACCCAAAACAATGCTTTTACATGCAGGTCGATCAGGCGACCACTAAGCACTGTGAGAAGCATTCGCGTTTGGAGCAGCGCTCTCCGATAAAAAAAACACTGCTTCTGCGGTTATTTAAACTCGTTTTAAGACAGATGAAACAGGGCTCTCATTCTCAACTACACTGACGTTGAAAACAGCAGAAACACAACAGCAATTAGTTAGAATCATTTTAAATGCAAGAATTTATATTTAAAATGGATATCTAACGCTGGTTAGATATTTGATTCGTGATGATTTGAGAAGGCAAATTGATCAGACTATAAACAGTCTTCCGCTGGTCGCTATTTGTTACTTTAAAAAACAAAAACGTATGTTTAACGAACAAAAAAATGCTCCAAAGTTTTTCTAAATTAACTTAATAAAAAACGAAATGAAATATAATCACTTTGTCATTACATACAAAATATAACTATTTTAATAGCTGAAACAGTAGTATAAGCTGTACTGGGAAAAGGGGAAAAAGAGGGACAGGTTGGAATCGAGCCAAGAATTCTGATTCCTGATTTTTTCGACTTTTTTCTCGAAATTTAATGAGTTTTTTCTCGAATTTTAACGACTTTTTTCTCAACATTTAATCTCGACTTTTTTCTCACAATTTAACGACTTTTTTCTCGAAATGTAACGAGTTTTTTCTCGAAATTTAATGACTTTTCTCTCGCAATTTAACGACTTTTTTGTCACAATTTAACGAGTTTAATCTCAACATTTAATCTCGTCTTTTTTCTCACAATTTAACGACTTTTTTTCTCGCAATTTAACGAGTTTAATCTCAACATTTAATCTCGACTTTCTTCTCGCAATTTAACGACTTTTTTCTCGCAATTTAACGATTTTAATCTCAACATTTAATCTCGACTTTTTTCTCGAAATTTAATGACTTTAATCTCGAGATTTTATTTATTTTTTTATTGCGTGGCCCTAATCCTCTTCCGTATGTACCAAATTTGTAAAAAATAGTAGAAATAATAATAATTCTTTCGTAGTTACCAGCGTGAACACATCGTATAAAAGAGTCGAACACATTATTCGCTTCTTCTTCCGAAGCTCATGTCCAAAGCATGGTGATGATGCTAGAGGACGCAGTGTCTCATTCCCTTCTCAGGGTTACATATGTAACCTGAGATGTTCCCTTTCAAGAGGATATCGAACTTGAAATATGTTCGCTATGGGGAACAGTATACCCACACTGATGTCTGGCTTGTACTCCCCTCAGCATGGTAAAGGCGAGCACTAAGTACCAGCTCTACCCAAGGTGAGGGAACTGCCCCAATTATGTCCAGGCAGTTGTCAGTGACTTAATCCCTTTGGCCAAAGGCCTGAGCTACATACCCAAGAACTTAACTGTTTGGACAGGGATAATAGAAGCCTGACCCTAGGGCATAGCTCAGACTTGGAGTCAGAAGCAAGAGATTCCTTTAAGGGATATAGCCAATAGTCTAGGACAGTAGCCTAGACCTTGAAAGTCCAACGTTATCCTCCTCTGAGACTTTAGGTAAGTTGTCAAAGTAGACCCTTTCCACACAACGCCGTGAATCAAGCTCACTTCTATACAGGTCCTGGTAAAAAAAGAACTGCTCTCCCAAGAATATCAGCAGAGTCTGACAACAAAGCTCCATCCTCTGAGCACAGTGCATAAATAAAACGCTTTGGAAGCATGAACGGACCAAAGCCCTGTGTTCTATACCCCAGTAGATCTGTTAACTGTGCCTTTTTGTTAGAGCAGGCTTCCATATGTCCAATTTCACCAGTGGATTGAGCCAGTTTCAGAGATTCAAGTATCTCTTTTTCAAAAAACTCTAAGACTACGTTCACACTTCCAAAAAAATCTGATTTTTTCATTAAATGTGACCCATGTATGTTTATTGCATGACAGTGTGAACAACACAAACCGCATGGAATCTGATCTTTTACAATCAGATCTGAGGCACTTCAATATGTGGTTCTAAATCTGATACAGGTCGGATGTTTCGCAATGCAATCTCAGTCTGAACAGTCAGATCAGAATTCATGCATCTTTCAACGCGTACGCAGCAGGGTTGCCAGGCTTTCACAACAAAACCCTCCCAACCGCGTTTCGCATTCCATGGGTAAAATCCAATTTTTTTTTGGCGGGGTTCCCCTGGTAAAATTAGCATTACAGGAGATAAATATTACGTTATTGGGGTTGCTTCGACCAGCGTACATGAAAAACAACCCGCGGCAACACAAAACCGAAAACCGCGGACTTGGCAACACTGGTACACACCAGTTTCCGTGGCCTTCACGTTTATTTTTTAAGACAGCGTGACATCTTACGTCACTGTCGTTGTGCGCATGTGTTTCATTTCACAGGCTACATTTTTAAAAGCAATGTGAACAGGCAAACAAAAAATCAGATCTGAGAAGAAAATCGGAATTGAGCATTAAGGCTCGCAGTCTGAAGTCTATGGGTTGAGTCAACTCTTTAGTAATGTTGTGAGTGTACTGTAGTGTGTACTTTATTTGGACCTTACTAAAGTCTCACCACTGTTGTAATGAATGAAAAGAACACTTCATTGTTTTGTAAACTTCCCCAAAAGACTTCAACGATTCTTTAAAAAAATTGCATTTAACAAATTGCTGATAAATAAGCACTGCTGGGTTTTATTGAGCTTAAAATAAATGTAAAATGTGCCATAATGTGATGTGAAAAACTCACTGGTGTAATATTAGAATTTTTAAGATGATAGTTAAAGCTGTAAAATCTAACTAACCCATATGCCTTTGGGGGGTTAACACATGTCTTCTGAAGCGAATCCATGGGTTTTTGTAACAAAAATATTTCTATGCTGTCAGTTATTTGAGTTTGTAATTTTAAAAATATAAATATTTTTGTTACTAAAACCTATGGATCCACTTCAAAAGACACGTGTTAACCCTCAAGGTGTATGGGTTAGTTTTACGACAGATCTATGTGCTTTTTGGAGCTTCAAAATAACAGCCACTATCCACCACCATTATAAAGCTTGGAAGAGCCAGGATAACTTGTAAAACAACTTTTGAAAAATGCTGCATTTTGGAAATATTTGAAATCGACATAAGGTTGTTAATTGTAAAAAAGAAAAAGAAAAAAAGTCTGCCTTAAATATTAAACTACAATCAGCAATTTCAATTACATTACATTTTTTAAGTTATAAAAAAATATTTTTAAAAAATATTAAATAAAAACTTTTAAAATAACGTCATGTTTATCAAAATAAAACTGATAACAAATATAGATCACACTTTTGGACAATGTAACAATGTGTAATGAAAACAAATTGCTGTAATGTTTTTGCTCACTGGAAGACAACCGAAAAACAAAAGTCAAAGCTTTAATCAAATTACTTGCAGTACAAACAGTTCAAACCGGATTAGGAAGTGTATCTATATTTATAATTACTCCATATATAGCCTGCAGATCACAACACATCAGAGGAAGTCTACAGGTTCTCTCATTTATATCTGCTCTACGTGGATTACTGCAACACTTTGAATAAAAGATCACTTGAGATTTAAAAGACATCATTAAGGTATATATATCATCTGCTACATACATTATATGCATTGTAATCACAGAATCCAGGGTGTATATACAGTATAAAATATGGTATGGGGTGATTGTTGTTTGCTTCAATATGCTTGTTTTTCTATTTTATTTTTATTTTAGTTTATTCACTTGTGATACATACAACTGTAGTAGAACTAGGGATTCCATTTGGTTTGTGTAGATTCTTAAATATTTTGTTATAACACATGCTCATGATTTTATTTTAGAAATGCATTCTATAATAACAGAATGCAGTGAGTTTAATTTTTTTGAGTTTTTAACAGTCAAACAAATACAATTTAATTACAAGTTACACACCAATCAAGCAGGATCTTGTCCATCTGGCTAATCGGCATCTAATTTTAAGTTATGCATGCATGCATGTATGTATGTATGTATTTATGTATGTATGTATGTATGTATTTATATATTTATTTTTGTTCCATAGATTATATCAGCCCAGTCCACTATATATATATATATATATATATATATATATATATATATTTATATATATCCGAGAAGATAAATACAGTTTTAGGACATCATGAAGATCGGGTATGTCTGTCTATCTTTTACCAAAGGATTAAATAATTAATTAGATTTGAAGATATTTGAGGTATTTGAGAAGTGAACCTTCTGATAAAGAGAAGCATTTCCCTGATTAGAACTACATGTAAATATTTTTATTAGTGGTGTCAAAATTAGCGCGTTAACGCAGGAGATAAATTTTTTCATTTTAACGCGTTCAAAATATTTAACGCAATTAACGCATGGGCGGGGCCACCCCACTCACAGCTGCTTATGAAATGCTTTTATTTAAATGCGCAGAGCGTCTTTACGAACACATCAAACAGGAGACTTTTCAGATGCGCGCTCCAACTTTACTTCAGCACCAGACGCGAGTCAAACGACCGCGGAAGCGGTACCGGTGACGGGGAGCTTAAGTAAAACGTTAGTGAACTGCGGTCAGATGAGATGCTGTCAGGCCATATGTCGATAAAAACGAATTTAATTGTCCTGTCAGCCTTTATACTCTGCTTGTAGCGCGCGCTCTTGAAGTTCACGCGCAAATGTGCCGACGCGCGCTGTATTAGGCTATATTAAACCCAAATGAAACTGCGAGCATGCAAAGTCGTAGTTATATCGTCAGGTAAAACATGAATTCACAAAAAAAAACAAAAAAACATTAAAGCTGCCTTAACTGTGCGTGTAAGAATTTATTATTTATAGGTCAAAGCAGTGTCAGATCAAGTTCAGCAGTGACAACCTTTATAGTAACAGCAGCCAAAATATCCTTATAACCAGTTGCTGTGATGTCTGTTAATTAAGGAACAAAATTAAAAAGAGGAAATTAATAACTAAGTTTTATCTTTATATAATTTAGAATTTTATATAATTTAGGCTAGATTTTCTTGCTGAAGGGCACAGGTAGCTACTATATATATATATATGACATTTATTATAATGGGTTTGTGTGAAGATTGTTTCAAGTTCACTTAAATTATTATTATTAGTTATTTTTTTTAAAGTCTAATAAATGTTAAAGTGATAGCTCTTAATGATACTGTAATGTTGAATGATTTTATATATATATTCAATGGTTAAGTATTAGGGGGGGAAAATCAATCAGTGATATTTGCCTTCAGTCCTAAAACAAGATGGCGTTAAACAAATATTAAAAATATATGTTCTTTATATTGTTTCTACATTAATTTGAAGCATTAAAGCGAAATTATTGCAATATAAAAGTATAATTAAAAACTTTAATGTCAGGTAGAATTAATTGCGATTAATCGCGATTAATTTCAGGTAAAATGTGCGATTAATTAGTTAATTTTTTTTTTATCGATTGACACCACTAATTTTTATTTGAATAAATCATTTATTTTATTTTATTTAATTTTTTTTGCCCCTACCAATATGTCAATCTCTTTCTATTTGTATTAATATGGATCAAATTCAGGCTCCCATAGAAACAAGCCTACCATACTGTATGCTATAAGAATACTGTAATACAGAGGAGGATACAATAGTAGCTGAACATCTCTTGTATTTCACTTCAGAAAGACAATAAGGTGTGTTTGAAATGACAATATAATGAACATTGTGTAGCAGAATTATAGAAAATCTAGCAGTTATCAGCAGTTGTCACTGAATCATTTACTGTACATGACATGATTTGGTCAGGTATGCCACTAATAATCTGAGGACGAGATAAATGCAATGAATGTGTAATGAATAAATCAAAATTAAACTGCACTCTGGTGGTTTATTTTCAGATATTGGATTTTTATCTTGATTGCATTGGCATTGACGCTCATTCTGGCACTCTCGCTGACACTCACTAAGAGATCAAGTGAATCATCTAGTGTAAATCCCTGTGTAAAGTCCAATGGGTGTACCTCAACAAAGTGCTATACTAAAGCAGCAGTGGCAACAGATGCCGAGACTTGTTCTGAGATCGGGCGGTATGATTACAAAGAGCCACATATATGTTTCTGTGAAAGATTTAATGCATAAGCAACCCTAGCATGACTAATATGGAGTCACTTGAAATTTTCACTTAACTTTAAGCTCTTTGACTTGCAGGAACATATTACAGCGTAACGGTTCAGCAGTTGATGCTGCTATTGCTGCTCTGCTGTGTTTGAGTGTGATCAATCCCCACAGCAGTGGCATCGGAGGAGGAGTGGTTTTCAACATATACAATGCATCAACAGGTATGTGAGAGATTTGACCAGACTCAAACAACAATCTCCCACAATGGCTATAGTTAAAAAACAAAACAAAACAAAAAAAGTATGGACCTGATCTGAAAAAAAAAAAAAAAAAAAAAAAAAAAACAAGTAAATTTGTTGTTGATCTGTATATGCAGATGTATGTTATTGATATTTGACCTAGCCAAATCACTGCAACCCATTGGCTGCTGGGCCACTTTTTTCTGTTAAATGAAATGTTTAATGCCTTTACCCTCAGGAAAGTTGGAGACAATTAATGCCAGAGAAACTGCTCCAAAGAATGCTTCTGAGAACATGTTTGGTGAATATCCAAATAAAACCAGAGAAGAAAACCCAGGTAAACTACAGTAAATGTTCATATCCCCAAATCCAGCATCCATGATGTTTTTACAGCACAGATTCAGCACATTAAAACAGCAAAATTATGCCTCTGATGATTTCTTACTAGTTTGGCTCTTGAATGACTAGACCACTCCTCTGCTTTTTACTGATTTCAGAATTGTTTATAGCTGTACCAGGAGAACTTCGAGGTTATGAGATGGCACACCAAAAGTATGGCAGACTGCCATGGAGGGAGCTGTTTAAGCCTAGCATAGAGCTGGCAAAAAATGGTTTCCCGATTGGCAAAGCTTTGGCTGAAGCCATCAATGAGACTAGAAAAATAATTCTGAACGATACAGCCTTATGGTAAGAAATTTGTACAAATTAAAAATCACACTTTCTCAGTGGCAGCTGTCTTGACCATAGATGCACATAACAAGTCAAGACCACTATTATAATATTACATGAAAACTTCAGATGCAATAGCTGCTGAACACCACTCTGTAGTAAAAATAATTCAAATTCTGTAAAATTACAAACAACATCTGCAAATTAACAGCTCATTGGTTAATTTAAGTATTTAAGTATTTATACAAATTACCGTATATTTTTATACAGAAACTACTTTTTTTGATACACTATTTTTTCCCTTTTTTCTTAAATTGCATTCACATGTGTGTGTAAAATTATGTAAGTAAACAGTAACAAAGCAGTTAATTGACTAATTGTACATGGTTTTGCAGCCAGTCATCTGAGAATTTTAAGCAAAATATCCTATTGTTTTCTTGGTTACATACATAGCCAAGATGTTTTCTGTTTAATTAAATCAGAATATTTGACTTTAATTGCACTTGGTTATGTCGACATTAAGCAGACATCCCAACCTACACAAACTCATTTCAGGGAGATACCCCCCCCCACCACCACACGAGCGATACGCATGTGCCACTATGTATAGTAAACAAACTCGTGCATCTGCTCCATTCATAAAAATTCGCGAATTGATTTACCTTGATGACGTACTTTTGACTAGTTCTTCCAAACTTTGACAAATTCCGTGACATTCCGCGTTTAATAATACATTCCGTTTTTATGAATGGATTCCGCAGTGAGGAGCTACTGGGATTCAGTCCGCGTTTTCCGCATCGTGGAAATCATAGGGCCCTACCAATCAGGATGCTCTGTCTAGCGCGCGCCAGATCAGCACACACACAGTTTCACAAGCAGCACGGTCTCTCTCACTCCCTCTCGTTCTTTCTTGTTCACTCCGTCATTCTAAGATTCATGATGCAGACATTAATGTCTCGCGTGCATGCCCTTGCACGCTTGGTCTAGATTCCGGGATATTTTATTCAATTCGTGGGCATCAGGGAGCCATTATCAATATACAGGAGACTCCCGGAACGTCCGGGAGACTTGGGATGTCTGCATTAAGTGACATCGGGAGTCTCACTTGGGAGACCCCGTCACCTCAGAAATAGAAGAAGACGCCAGTGAAAATTGCCGAGTAAAATTTGCATGCCAAGCCACTCCCTGTAAATTGTGTACAGGTGCTGGTCATATGATTAGAATATCATCAAAAAGTTTATTTCACTAATTCCATTCAAAAAGTGAAACTTGTATATTATATTCATTCATTACACACAGACTGATATATTTCAAATGTTTATTTCTTTTAATTTTGATGATTATAACTGACAACTAATGAAAATCCCAAATTCAGTATCTCAGAATATTAGAATATTACTTAAGACCAATACAAAGAAAGGATTTTTAGAAATCTTGGCCAACTGAAAAGTATGAACATGAAAAGTATGAGCATGTACAGCACTCAATACTTAGTTGGGGCTCCTTTTGCCTGAATTACTGCAGCAATGCGGCGTGGCATGGAGTCGATCAGTCTGTGGCACTGCTCAGGTGTTATGAGAGCCCAGGTTGCTATGATAGTGGCCTTCAGCTCTTCTGCATTGTTGGGTCTGGCATATCGCATCTTCCTCTTCACAATACCCCATAGATTTTCTATGGGGTTAAGGTCAGGCAAGTTTGTTGGCCAATTAAGAACAGGGATACCATGGTCCTTAAACCAGGTACTGGTAGCTTTGGCACTGTGTGCAGGTGCCAAGTCCTGTTGGAAAATGAAATCTGCATCTCCATAAAGTTGGTCAGCAGCAGGAAGCATGAAGCACTGGTATACAGCTGCATTGACCTTGGACCTCAGAAAACACAGTGGACCAACACCAGCAGATGACATGGCAACCCAAACCATCACTGACTGTGGACATTTTACACTGGACCTCAAGCAACGTGGATCCTGTGCCTCTCCTCTCTTCCTCCAGACTCTGGGACCCTGATTTCCAAAGGAAATGCAAAATTTACTTTCATCAGAGAACATAACTTTGGACCACTCAGCAGCAGGCCAGTCCTTTTTGTCTTTAGCCCAGGCGAGACGCTTCTGACACTGTCTGTTGTTCAAGAGTGGCTTAACACAAGGAATGTGACAGCTGAAACCCATGTCTTGCATACGTCTGTGCGTAGTGGTTCTTGAAGCATTGACTCCAGCTGCAGTCCACTCTTTGTGAATCTCCCCCACATTTTTGATTGGGTTTTGTTTCACAAGCCTCTCCAGGGTGCGGTTATCCCTATTGCTTGTACACTTTTTTCAACCACATCTTTTCCTTCCCTTCGCCTCTCTATTAATGTGCTTGGACACAGAGCTCTGTAAACAGCCAGCCTCTTTTGCAATGACCTTTTGCGTCTTGCCCTCCTTGTGCAAGGTGTCAATGGTCGTCTTTTGGACAACTGTCAAGTCAGCAGTCTTCCCCATGATTGTGTAGCCTACAGAACTAGACTGAGAGACCATTTAAAGGCCTTTGCAGGTGTTTTGAGTTAATTAGCTGATTAGAGTGTGGCACCAGGAGTCAAAATTGAACCTTTTCACAATATTCTAATTTTCTGAGACACTGAATTTGGGATTTTCATTAATGGTCAGTTATAATCATCAAAACTAAATAAACATTTAAAATATATCAGTCTGTGTTTAATGAATTAATATAACATACAAGTTTCACTTTTTGAGTGGAATTAGTGAAATAAATCAACTTTTTGATGATATTCTAATTATATGACCAGCACCTGTATATAAGATGGAGGCGTGTATCCAAGTGAGGTAACATTTTTGTTGCCTTGTTCAGTTACATACTCAACCATGATGTTCCCTTTCAGTCAACACTTTTACATTATGTGACATTAACTGACACTAAGGGGTGCTTATGGAAAACACCATTCGAACTGTGTGTAGCGTATCAGAGCAAATCAGACAACTGAACACAATTATATAAAAAAGAAACCACCCAAAGAGGTGCAGGATAAACAGACAATGTCATAAATCTGTCCATAATACCCTGGCGCCACGAATGTGAAGCAAGTCTAACAAACTAATAGTCAAAATATGACTTGACCCCAAAAAAATTCTAACAAAAGGTTTGTCAGTATTTTACAAAAGTAGATGTACTTAAAGAACATGCTAAAAGTTTACCAAAGTTTGACTCCAAGAAAGGCACCATTTTCAAAATGGCAGTTGTCAGGTCCTTAAAATGACCATTAATCCTTTGTATTCCTCCTAGATCAGGAATACTGGTGCCTGATACATGTTTTGGCCATGTAATATTCTAATTAGCATATTTGCATGACAAGTGATTTGCATGATAAGTTATTACAAGTACAATTATATATTAAAGCAATTGGTTACAAGCATATTTATGCGAAAAATAAATACAATTTCCCTTAAGTAATTGCATATTTTTTCTTTCTCACATTGTTTTGGTGGTAGTTAAAGATGAATTTTGTTTGAACAAAGTGGTACACACTGTGCTGCCAACAACATTTAAATGAGGCAAGCAATATCAAATGTCAGTATTCTCTTCCACCATCTTCTGAATTGCTGAAAGTTGTGAGTTTAGTTTTGTTGAGTTTAATATAATGCCACATTTATACTCAAAACCATCTATAGGAGAATGCATTACATATGTATACCTTATTCAAATTTAAATTAGTGACCATTTTAGAGGGTTCACAAGCAGGCCTCTGTTCGGCCTAATTCAGAGCTGTTTATGATCGCAGTTATACAACTCCAATTTAAGTTACTTTTGGGTGCAATAACTTTTACATTAAATGTCAAGTCTGGTCGGCGCCGATAGCCTTGTGGGCAGTGCGCCGACATACAGCGCCGTTGCGCAACGGGCGTCCCGAGTTCGATTCCCGGCTCGAGGACCTTTCCCGACCCTACCCCCTTCTCTCTCTCCACTTCGCTTCCTGTCCTTCCTGATCTGTCCTAAAATAATAAAAAGCCAAAAATAAATCTTTAAAAAAAAAAAAAAAAAAAAAAAAAATTGTCAAGTCTGTGTTTTAACCAAAAAAAAGGATGTGTCCAAAAAAAAAAACGTACTAGGTAGGAGTTACATGACATAGGCTAAATTGTTTACATCTCTGGTTCACCGCAAACAAAGATAAAACCTTAAGGTAATCTCACAAAATCATGTACTGGTGCATCTCAAAAAAATTGAATATCATGAAAAAGTCATTTTTTTGTTTTTAATTTATTTCAAAAACTGAAACTTTCATATATTCTAGATTTGTTACATGTAAAGTAATATATTTTTAATGTTTTTGTTTGTTTGCTTTTATTTTGATTAGCTCTTACAGCTCATAAAAGTCAAAAATCCATTATCTCAGGTCCATATCTTAAGATCAATCAAAAACAGATTTGCTAAACAGAAAAGTTCAAGTTCTTTAAAGTATGTTCATTTATGCACTTGATACTTGGTCAGCAGCACATATTACAGAAAATGACTTGCTCCTAGCACAAATCACATCAGTGAAGTGTGGCATGGAAGTGATCAGCCTGTGGCACTAATGAGGCACTATTGAGCCTTCAGATCATCTGTATATTGTTCGATCGACTGTTTCTCATCTTTCTCTTGAAAATATCCCATAGATTCTCAATGGGGTTCAGGTCAGACATTTTGGCTGACCAATAAAGCACAGTAATATCATGGTCAGCAAACTACTTGGAAGAGTTTTTTGCACTGTGGGCAGGTACTAAAGTCCTATTGGAAAAGGAAAAAAGCATCTCCATAAAGCTTGTCAGCAGATGGAAGCATAAAGTGCTCCAAAATCTCCTGGTAGATGGCTGCATTGACTTTGCACTTGATAAAACACAATGACCAGCAAACGTCACGCACCCCAAATAATTACTGACTTCAGAAACTTCACTGGACTACAAGCAGCTTGGATTCTCTGCCTCTCTAGTCTTCTCTGGGACCATCATTTCAACGTGAAATGAAAAAATTGACTTTTATCTGATAAGAGGACTGTGGACCACTGAGCAACAGTCCAGTTCTTTTTCTCCTTAGGCCAGGTAAGATGCTTTGATGCTGTTTCTGTTTCAGAAGTGGCTTGGTAGTCCTTTTCCTGAAGACGTCTGAGTGTGGTGAGACTTGATGCGCTGACTCTGGTTTTATTCTATTCCTTGTGAAGCTCTCCAAGTGTTTGAATCGGCTTTACTTGACAGTATTCTCAAGCCTGCAGTCATCCCTGTTGCTTGTGCACCTTTGACCTACCCAATTTATTTTTTTTCAGTCAACTTTACATTTAATATGCTTTAATACATTAGTGTGTAAACAGCCACCCTCTGTGACTTACTCTCTTTGTGGAGGGTGTCAATGATCGTCTCCTGGACCATTGCCAAGTCAGCAGTCTTTCCCAGTAGTGTGGTTTCAAAGAACAAGAAATACCTGGAATTTATACTGTAGGGATGGTCATTTAATGAAACTCAAATGTAAATATTCTATGTTAAGACACCGGATCTTTGACTTTCATGAGCTGTACGCTCTAATCATCGAAATTGAAACAAAAATTGAAATGTTTTGCTTAAAAGAAGATATGAAAGTTTCATTTTTTAAAATAAGTTAAAATATTTTTTTCATGATATTCTAGATGCACATGTATTCCATAAGTATGTAATCATGTCAGTACACTTTAGACACATCCAATGGATTCATAGACCCAGAAAACAAATAATAAAGAAGTTAGGATATTTTAAAGGCTTCCTGCTCATCTTGGACACCATCTTGAAAACTAGACCTTTCTAGTAGTCAAACTTTGGTAAACTTTAAGTATGTTATTAAGGACACCTAATACTACAAAAAAAAAGAAACCTTTTGTTATAATTTTTTTAGGGTTAGGTGTTAGGTGTAGGTTTTTTTTCATATATAAATAGGAGCTCTGAACAACTTGCAACATTAACTAACCTCAAGCCTGTGCCTGCCTCAAAACTTCAACTAGCATACAGAGCTCCACATAATCTCTTAGCCAATGGGAACCTTGGGCACATAAACCGCCCGGGGTCTCAAGGTAACGTGGGAATCAGCCGGACCAAACTCAAGGCACAATTCATTGACCAAGAATGCCTGCAGGGGGACAGGGGGTGCGATAAGCATGGTTCAACCATATGGTGGTGGGGCCAGAATGGTGCAACCAACAGAACCTGTTCCTCGTCCTCCCTCATCTTGCAACTTCAAAATAAGCTGAACCACCTGAAAATAGGGTCTCCATTCCAGATGCAGCAATTTGAGCCACGTCTGACTTCAGAGGAGGAGATAGCGCACAAGTTGCGACATGCGACAAGAGCGCAATCCCTCTTAAAGGTTGATATATGGTACAGTCACTGTGTTGTCCATTTGGACAAGTATGTGTTTGCTTTGCTGCAGTGGACAAAATTGTTTCCATCTCGGGATCCGGCTGTGCAGCCAGTGCTTAAGCGGTCTAATGTGTAACAGGCCGAGCAGTTATAGTTTTAGAGGGACCGTTGTCTTTCCCTGAAGGAATTCAGGCTGTTCACCTCTGACTATGCAGCCTCATTCATGAGACTCATGTTGACTCAATCCAGCTAAATACAGTGAAAAAAGGAGCACAGGGAGTTTGCTCTTTTCTCAATTGATTCGAGGCTCCAGATGGCTGAGGTGCTGAATCACCAGATTCCTGTGCTCGCACAACAGATCTTATGAGCCATCTAATATGATTCTGTTGTCAAGATAGTTCAGGATCCATATTTAAATGTTTATATGTTAAACTTCAGTATTTGCATCTGAAGTCTTCATGTCTCTATTTACACTTAGTTCCCCATCATTCTTTTAGTTTTAATGACATAATCTTGCTTCTGCTCTTCTCTGTCTTCTTTCCAGTGAAGTGTTTTGCAACTCAGAAAAAACTTCAGTCTTGAAGGAAAATGATATAATAAAATTTTCCAAACTGGCTGAAACATATAACACAACAGCAGAAAACAAATCAAGTGCCTTTTACAATGGGTCATTGACTGACAAAATAGTGGCTGATATCAAGGCTAAAGGTTATTTCATACTTAAACTTGACTCTATTCGTATTATATTAAGTAATGCATCACAATATTGGGTCACTCCCTAAAAACTACACTGAAAAAAAAAATTCAAGCAGTTTGTCATCCAATTAATAATTTGTCTTTCAATTCAGTTTACAATTTTTTGTTTTATTTTTCAAGTAATATTTTTTTAGTTCAAAACATTGTTAAATATTTTTAATTAAGAGCTCAACTAATATTTTTTTGTTTTGACGAATGTAAAATATCATGGTTACGTTATTTCACTTAAATTAAAATTATTAATTTATATTGAGTCCTGACCACGCCTCCCTCACGCTGGTGCTGCTGCGTCAGTTACCAACGCCATTCTGTCCATAGCAGAGGTGGGACCTTCAAGTCAAAACAAGTCTCTCAAGTCATTAATCCCAAGTCATCAGAGAGTTACATTTCATGAGATAATTGTCTGATTAAATGATGATTGTGCATTAGTGATGAACACCTGCTGTTATTGAGAATTACAGAGGATCAGATGTTGATGTTTTATTGGTTAAAAGGATGCCACCATCATGAAGATCAGCGTTTGCTTTAGTTGGGCTCTTGAACTTTAACGTTTTCTGTTATAATTCTTATTGTAGCAGTGTATGTGGTGCTGTAAAGCAATGAGATGATATTTGCTGTTCTAAATATCATCATAGAGGTCAGTGTGAGCTGGTTGGATTACAATGAAAGTTACAATTTATTGTCCTTGTTTAAATGTTCTGTTTTTTTGTAATCATTCCAGTGACACTATAGCAAGCAAAATAGTATTGCTCTAACAATTATAATAAATGCATTTTAAAATCATATACATAAAAACTCCAGATTTTCTTAAACACACACAGACATCAAGAACCAGCATATGAATCTCAACAATGGTGACAATCAACAAAATGTTTCAAGCTGCAATACATGCTGGGTAACACCATAGTAAAAACTCCCATCATGCACTGCAGTACGAATAATAACCACTGTTGAGGATCGTATGACAAGTGTTCATGTCTAAAAAGCCTGGTCAGAGGCATTTTTTTTTATTGAAGCATTATAGTGCTATTTGTTTAATAGGATTTTTATAGCAGTCTAGTAAAAACTAAACATCAGCCAATAAGCCGAAGAGAGAACACCATGATGTTTCTTTATTTAGGACTTACAATCAGAAAGCATAAACATACCTACAACTTAGCAGTTTGATTCAGCCATGCACCAATGTTTACTGTAAAACAATACTGTAGTTGCTTAAAAGCAAATTACTTTGAATCAGTAAAAGGGTCAAGAGACCAACTAAAGCAAACCTTGACCACAATTATGGTGGCATTGTGTTTTTTTTCTGTTAATTCCTTCTACAGCTGTGGCTGAAGTTAGTTGTAGTTCTTGTGTTTCTCTTTTCTTTAGTGATGTTGATTGTTAACAGCAGGTGTTCATCATTAATGCTCAATCATCATATAATTAGTCAATTATCTCATGAAATTTAACTCTTTGATGACTTGGGATTAATGATTTGAGAGACTTGTTTTGACTTGAAGGTCCCACCTCTGCTATGGACAGAATGGCGTTGGTAACTGACGCAGCAGCACCAGCGTGAGGGAGGCGTGGTCAGGACTCAATATAAATTAATCATTTTAATTTAAGTGAAATAACGTAACCATGATATTTTACATTCGTCAAAACAAAAAAATATTAGTTGAGCTCTTAATTAAATTTATATTTGACAATGTTTTGAACTAAAAAAAAATTACTTGAAAAATAAAACAAAAAATTGTAAACTGAATTGAAAGACAAATTATTAATTGGATGAGAAACTGCTTGAATTTTTTTTTTCAGTCTAACTACATAGCAAAAAGCCCAGAGTTAAATTAACTCTCCATGAGTTTATTTGAGTCCACACTCAAGAGAGTGAAAGTGTTAAAATCAGAGTTAAATTAACACTGAGTCAGAGTTAAAGTTAATGAGATAATTGGTGAGTAATTGATGATTGATCATTATTGAAGACACCTGATGATAACAAGCAGAATCACCAAAAGAGAAAACATTTTTAAGAGTTTTGTTTGCCTGCTGGATTTCAGTTTAATCAGCCAGATAAGCCAAAGCACAAGTCATCAGGTGGTGATTATGTTGTAACATAATCATTTAACTCATTTGTAGTCTAATCTTCTAATTTATGTTTATTTTATTGGAAATATAAATCAGAGATTACACTCTAAATGAGTTCAATGATTCAGGTCAAATATTTATCTTGAGTTTTTAGCCTTTTGAATCCACAATAAAAGAATTTATATAGAATATATCTATAACCGTTTCTGAAGAAGTCATTTGTTTAGTCACACACAGACATCAAGAACCAGAGTATGAATCTCAACAATGGTGACAAACAGCATATTCAGAAAAACAGATCAACTCTGAACATCACAAAACAAGCTACTAAAAATGAGTTTTGATTGGTTACATGCTTTTTTTTGTCTTAATTTTTGATCAAAATAAAAAAATCTGTCTGATTACAGATATATTGTCACTGGGTTGATATAATCAGTAAAGAAACTTAGCTCTGTTATACATTAAGAATATATCAAAACATAGACTAAGGCCATCTGGCTGTTATAACACTGTTACAACAGCCAAACAAACTAAAAAAAAAACTAATTAAAAAAAGTAAGGGTCAAGAGATCAACTAATGCAAACACTGACCGCTATAATGGTTGCTTACAAATTGTGATTTTCTCCTTTGGTGATTCTGCTTGTTATCATCAGGTGTCTTCAATAATGATCAATCATCACTAATTAATCACTAATTATCTCATTAACTCTGACTCAGTGTTAATTTAACACTCAGTGTGGACTCAAACTGCCAGGAGAATTAATGTAACTCTGGGCTTTTTGCTGTGTAATTACTAATTTATGCGAAGTAATGTATTATATTACTTTTGCGTTACTTTTTGCATCTGGGCAGCACTTGCTTGTTTTATTCTAAAAAGCAAATGTAAAAGTCTTTTCACACCAGGCTAAAGGCTAAAGGAAAAGTCAATGTCACAAAAGTTACAAATGTTAGTTAAAATAAAGTAAGTTTTGCTTATTAGTATGGTTGAATTGGATCAGCAACAAAGACATTGGTTAAGAGAATGGGATTAAATACATAAAAGAGACAAAAAGTAACTTGCCTTACTCAAATATTTTTTGTACATGAAAAAGTAATGCATTACTTGAAAAAAAAAAAGAAAGTATTTTTTATCTGCACAGCAAAAACGCTCAGTGTTAAATTAACACTCTCAGTGTGGACACATATAGACACTGAAGTAGTGTTAAAATAACACTGAGCAGTGTTGAAGTTAATGAGATAATTGAATTTTGATAATTGAATAATTAACAGCTGATAAATAAACATTAGTATAGACACCTGATGATAACAAGCAGAATCACCAAAGGAGAAAATCAACATTTTTAAGCTACCATTACAGTGGTTAGTGTCTGCATTAGTTGGGATCTTGACCCTTATATCTTTAATATTAGATTTTGTTTGGCTGCTGTATCTGTGTTAAAACAGACAGACAAGTCAAGAGCAGCAGTCATCAGACGCACATGATTATGTTTTAACATCATATTTATTTCACCTAGTGTCTAATCTCAGAGTTTTCCTTTATTGACTATAACAGCCTCATAAACCAACAGCAATAGATCCTGTATTTTCTATACATTTTGAAAAGATTTCTTTCAAGTAGTTCTGAATTTAAAAAAAACAAACAAAACATATAGTTTAGGCACACACAGACATCAACAATCAGCATGAGAATCACAACAATGGTGAGCATCAAACAAGCATGTGGTAGCCAATCAAAACTCATCCATGGTTCCCATCATGCATTGCCACATTGTCTTTCTATTTGTTTTGAGATCATCTGTTTTTCCGAATATGCTGTTTATCACCATTGTTGAGATTCATACGCTGATTCTTAATGTTTGTGTGAGCCTAAAAAAAAATTTGAATTTTGAACAAGAGCTGTCTAAATGAAATTTCTCCAAAATGTATAGAAAATATAGGATCTATTGTTGGTTTACAAGGCTGTTAATATCAGTGAAGGAAAAGATTAGACTCTAGGTGAAATAATGATGATGTTGTTAAAATATAATCATGATCACCTGATGACTGCTGCTCTTGACTTGTCTGTCTGTTTTAACATAGACACAGCAGCCAAACAAAATCTAATATTAAAGATATAAGGGTCAAGATCCCAACTAATGCAGACACTAACCACTGTAATGGTTGGTTAAAAATGTTGATTTTCTCCTTTGGTGATTCTGCTTGTTATCATCAGGTGTCTATACTAATGTTTATTCATCAGCTGTTAATTACCCGATTATCTCATTAACTTCAACACTGCTCAGTGTTATTTTAACACTACTTCAGTGTCTATATGTGTCCACACTCAGAGTGTTAATTTAACACTGAGCGTTTTTGCTGTGATTACGTAAAAATTATTACTCCCAGCACTGTTTAGCGGTATGCAAAATCTGTCTGAATCATTGTTTTTCATTACACAGGAGGGAGAATAACACGTGAGGACCTAATGAATTATACGGCAGTGTCAAATGACTATGCATTAAACTTTACTCTGGGTAATTACACATTTTATGTTCCTGATGCTCCATTCGGTGGACCTGTGCTTGCTCTGATGCTCAACATACTCGAAGGTCAGTGAATGTGTACCTTCAGCCATACTCACACAGCACCAATATATGGTTGTCAGTCCTATATTTCAGTCCTCATTAAGTTTATGTTCACAAACAATTCAGTTATTTCAGGACTCACAACTGCATTCTCTAAAAACCTGAGCTGTGTGACCACAACCCAACTGGACAGCTAGTTGTCTGTCACATTATACAGTGTGACGGATCTGCTCTGTACTGCCCAAATGTGCATCTACTGTCTGTCGGGGGTGTTCCTGTATGCTTTCTTAACATACAAGTCACTATTACTTTGATGATTGATGATTGATTTGTTCTGTAAAACAGACAGTGGATGCCATCCTCTTTTGCAGCCATGAGTTACTCCAGACACTTCAGCTCGTCACCATTTAAATTTTGAGATCATATCATGCAGTCTGAAAAGCAACAATTATAAAGAATCAAAAGACTGGTGCATAAAAGCTTTTTAATTCTTTACAGTTTTGTAAGGTTTATTTCAAATAATTAAACATTTAATTTCAGGTTATAACCTCTCAAGCAGCAGTGTTTCCACAACAGAGAATAAGACTTTGACCTATCATCGTATGACAGAAGCGTTTCGCCTCGCCAATGAAAAAAAGAGCGAACTGGGAGACCCACGTTATGAAAACATTGCTGAGGTGAGTCCAGCTCTAATCAATGGATTCCTTGGTATTTAAAAGGATATTCATCCAAAAATAACAATGCTGGGACAAAGGTACAAAATTAGGAAACTTCCCCCACCTAGCTCAACGTGACTCTTTCAAGCTTTAAACACACCACAGATGTCAGAGCAAAAGACTTGTGGGCAGCATCTATACTGTCCTCCATGGAGTATGGTATTTACTGACAGTTTTATAAATTTTTGATTTGATAAATAAGTTAATATTAAGTTTTTCCAGGGCCTACATGAAATAAAAGTTTTGATTTTCTATGCATTCCGGGCGTAATAATAAATATACTCTAATAATCATAATAATACTCTCATTCCAGTGTAATAATCAAGGAACTTTACTGTTATATCATGGGTGCAGCAGGCACAATGATATTACGCAGCACCTGAAAATAGTGGGGACTATATTCAGGTGCTGCGTAATATCATTGCGTCTGCAGCAAAGTTCCTTGATTATTACACTGGAATGAGAGTATAGTTCCTATCCATGTCAGCCTAGAAAATCAATGCTTAATTTTTTGTCGGTTTTAGTACGCAATGTAAATACAGAAGTGTCAAGCTTTAAATAGGAAAAATATCTAAACCCTTTGGGGCCACATCAAGTTTTCCACATTAAGTGAGGGTCCGCATAATATGTTAATGACAAACTAAGCTTTGATTATTATTTTTTTATTCTAAATTAACACTCACGTACTACTGTCTTGTATGTATACTTGTACATACATGCCAGTTCTATTCATGTACCATCTTTTTTTAAGGAGCACTTTATGAGAGGAATTGCATTATTCTACAAATAGATTGATGTATAAGACACATTTTATAATTTCATTCAGAAATAAATGTAAAATACACAAAATGTTTACAAACATTAGAAACGTATTTATATTCCCCTCACTCTACAAAAAATCTCATAAATTTATCAGTGTTCAGAACAGAAAAAGGAATGAAAATATAAGTAAAAACAAGCACAAATTAAACATTTATTATAAACGCCCAGCCTAAATATTAAAAATTAAATTTGGGTTGGAGGAAGATTATGCATGATTTACGCTTGACCTTGATTGCTTTATAAATCGCCTTGGAAGTCACAGCACATTTCAGATGATAGAAAACGCAATTTATAATCCAGAAAATACAGTACTGTATCCATTTTCATAATGTGAAGAAGAAGAAAGCACGTATTTGCAAGATACAACGACAAATTATTTCCAGGCTTTCCCCACAAAATTACAGTACCAGTGAGCAGGGAGATAATACTGGCATTTCTTTTTCTATAGTCTACAGATCTATTTAAGCACTTTTAAAACAAGTAACTTATTTACAATTGTGCCAGTTTTGTAGGGTGTATATTTTAACCTTTTATTTTGTCCTTCTGTAATGTGCACGATAGTGTGCACTACAGGTGCCATCTATTGGATTTTTCTGATATTGCATCAAATTATCAATTTTAAAACAACTGCCTCACGGACCGGATAAACACGCCCGTAGTTTTCCCATCACTGCAGATTCGTAGCATTTTTTTTTAAATCCCTCGCGGGCCAACACAGGACTGATAGCAGGGCGCAGATGGCCCGCGGGCCGTAGTTTGGACACCCAAGATTTATGCTAAGCTATGCTAAAAGTGCTAACGCCAGATCTGGCCCAGATAGATTGGCTGAATGGATTTTGTAAGATATTAGCTTAAATTATTAGGGAATCAAATGGAAATCGGATCTTAAGATTCGAATCAGCTTGATTAGATTAAATTGATTCAGATTTAATAGTTTACTCTCATTAACCATTTATCCAGCGAACAGATTAAATCAGTGTATCTTACTAATTCTGAGGTTTGTAGTACTTACTAACACACACACACACACACACACACACACACACACAGAGAGAGAGAGAGAGTTGTGAGGTTTACAGAGTTTGAACGGAATCCCAAAACAATGTTACTAGCATTTGCCACTAGTTCTTAAATTGCAACCTGGTAGAACCATAAAATGGCAGAGATTTAGTTTTGCTGCTAACAATGTCATGTTGCTGAGATCCTGTGAGCTATGCGAGCCCTCTCGGCTCTGGAGTTTGAATTGTGCGCCTGTTTTTCCTTTGTTTATTCGATTACCACTTTATGAATAGCGGGTCATTAGCGACACAGGCCATCTGTTCTGTGGCTGATCTGAAGCAAAAGAAGAATATCTGTTGATTAGATCATCCCATTTTTCCCTGTGATTCTGGCCACCAGAGGTGATGGTTCAACCATTTGGTGTGAGTGGTTCCTGCGGTGAACAAGTGTTCTCTGTTCTTTAATTGGATTATCTTATCGCTGGTTCACCCCCTTTGCGGGACTGCGATGGATTCCAGACTGCGCGGAGCCAGGAATCAGTGTTAAAAAATTTTTTATGACTCTTTAGATTCAACTATAATGTTGTGATTTCTGCGGTTCCCTTGTCTTGTCCGTTGAGGTCCTACAATTTAAAAATGGTAAAACTCGTCTATTTAACTCTAGGGGAGTTGGAAAGTGAGCCTACTTTTAAAAAAAGTGGAGTGTTCCTTTAAGAATTCAATGTAAGTGCAAACGTTTGCAAAGTGTAAACTATTAAATATAATCTACAAATCATGCAATACTGTACCAGTAAATAAGAAGTGTTTTGAGGGCTTAGCTAAATAGGCCAATTAAATACATTTTTAGAGACCTTTTTAAAAAAAAAATACAGGGGATAAATAATGATGCTTACATGCAAATTCACACACAATTTATCTTCAAACCTCACTTTATGTAACGTGGGTGTTTGGGTTTTGTTTTGGGGTTTGTTCACGTTCATGTTTTCATGTCTTTTATTTTGAAGTCTAGTCTTGGTTCTTGTCTTGTATTGCTTACCTTGTTTCCTCTCCTTCTCCTGCTTGTCCATGTATCATGTTCTCATTGGTTCATGTTTTGTCATGGTGTTCCTGTTTTCTCATTGGTTGCTATGTAGTGTACATTGTTTTCTCATTGGTTGGTTTTGTCATGTGACCCTGTCTGTTGAGTATAAGTTGCCCTGCCCTGCCCTGCCCTGCCCTGCCCTGCCCCGCCCCTACATTTACAGATTTTGTCAAACTTGTTTTACAGATTGTCAAAAACATGACCTTAGACGACTTTGCAGACAACATGAGGAGTATGATTAAAGATGACACCGTCAATCAAGAAAGACCTGATGTGAAGACTGTATGTGCTGGCCACGGCACAACTCATGTGTCAGTCATCACTGAAGATGGGAGTGCAGTGGCCGTCACCAGCAGCATCAATAACTAGTAAGAGAAATATACAGAGACAAACAGATCAGTGTTTAATCTAACACACCCAGATTCAGTTATTCAGAGTTCCTCCTCTATTTACATTAGTAACATCACAATATTTACATACAAAACAAAAGTGCTTTTAAGCAGACTTCCAGCTAGACTAGTTTTGTACACTGTTACTGGTTAATGGGAACGCATGGCCGTATTTCTTAGCAAGGAATTATTAATAAGTACATTAATAATTCAAATGATTTAACATTCTACCAAATATCTTGAATAATATCAGACATGTTGGAAGTTGGCATTTTTTTTGTGAGGTACACTTCTATGTCTGTGTTCACATCTGTGCTCCTGTTAGGGGTGCTGCTATGGTTTCCAGGCCCTCTGAACATCATACTGACTCTGGCCCACTCTTACTCTCTGGGCATTTGGAATCCGCTCCTCTGGCTTCTGTTCTTATTGTATGACAAACAATAAAGTCAGAGGAAGTCTTAAAGTCTTTATTTCAATCTGAAGGCAAGATTTCAGCAAGAACTGTTAGTCAATTTGACTCCTACCAAAATCAACTAGTGAAACATAGCCTTCAGTAATATTTATGTGAAACACTGTTGTATTTTACTCTGAGTATGAAATCTTGTTATAACTTTTTAAAGGGATAGTTCACATTGAAATTAAATTTTGATATTGTCGCTGTCGGGCGGAAACCTTGTATGTCCAAATTTTGTGAATTTCATATTTTTTCACAAATCGATGCTATTTGTCAGTGCCCATGTGGGTCTGTCATTTTTACAAATTATTAACCAATCTAAAGTGTTAAAAATAGCTTGAGAGCAAATCTCTTAACTCCACTGAACACTTCAACTGTCTGAAAAGAGCTCGTATTGCCACCTCTTCTTCACTCCGCTGGAGCGTCGGGGCATATGTCCCCTTCCATCTTCTTGTCACAAAGCACCGGCAAAAATAATTAGCAATGAATGTGTTGGGGGACACCGTAAGGAGATATTTGAATGATTCGTTAATAAACTAGTGTATTCTGAGATAATGTCGCAAAGACCCTGACTCGCAATCTCTTCTTTGGACACAACTTTTGAAGGAAAGCATCTTTACGGATTACATAATGAAAGCGTTTTTTCCTGATTTGTTTTATTTTGTTAAGTAATAAAATTTAAAAAAAAAAATTAAAGCTTTCTATTTATTTATTTATTTATTTATTTATCATGTTTGTGAGGCATGTAGCCTATTCGCTGAAAAAATGTAAATGATCGCGCTTGCGCCTCATGTCCTGCAAAGCGATTTCAGCTTCCCCTCTCCAAAAATGATATTCACCTAATAGCGCACATTTATCTAAGTTTAATGTTTAAACTGACATTGTTCTATAGATACTTTAACTGTTTTAGATCTATAGATTTTATTTTATGCAAGGCGTGATGATTTAAATGGCAAATTGATCAGGCTATGAACAGTCTTCCGCTGGCCGCTATTTGTTACTTTTAAAAAACCAAAAACTTATATTTAATGAACAAAAAAATGCTCAAAGTTTTTCTAAATTAACTTAATAAGAAAATGAAACGAAATATAACCACTTTGGCATTACATACAAAATGCAACTATTTTAATAGCTGAAATAGTAGTATAAGCTGTTCTGGAAGAAGGTGAAACAAGAAGGATTTAGGTTTTATGTATTGCATCACTTATAGCTCTTAAACCTTTAAAATAGAGTTTAGGAAGATGTATGTAACCACAGTCGTTAGTTTTGGTTAACTATTGAAGCCTTGTCTCTTGGCAAAAGGCTCATCCAAGATGTAGGTGTCTTTGTTTCTGCAGTAGTTTCAATTTTGATATTTTTAGGTCCAACCGTTCTTGTCTGTCAGACACGAAACGAGCGGTTTGTGTGAGAAAACGAACAGTATTTATATCATTTTTTACCTCTTGTACACCACCACCACATCCAAGTTATCTGAGGGTGCGTGCTTCCTGGTATGTGACTGCGTTCTGGCTTATTGATGAAAGCGCCGGAAGTGATCTCTCATGCGAGCATATGTAATTATTTTCTTTTTCGACGGTTTAAACATCCTGGATAAGTGCAAACTAGTACCATTTCTGTTAGCCGTCTTGCCAACAATCTCTGTTCTGTGTAAATAATGAGTGACGTTCACACGCAAGAGATCACTTCCGCATCAAAAAGCCAGAACACGTTCACACACCAAGAAGCACGCGCCCTCAGATAACTTGGATGTGGTGGTGGTGTACAAGAGGTAAAAAAATGATATAAATACTGTTCGTTTTCTCACACAAACCGCTCGTTTCGTGTCTTAGGTCATTAATGTGTACTTATGATGGGGAATTGTTTAATTTGGACTGTTTAATTTGAATCTGTGCATTTTCTTTGATGAGGTGACCATAGGCATGTATTATATGACTGACAGACAAGAACGGTTGACCTAAAAATATCAAAATAGAAACTACTGCGGAAACAAAGACACCTACATCTTGGATCCCCTTGGGGTAACTAAAACATATCAAAATTTAATTCCAAATGAACTATCCCTTTAAGATGCTGGCAGAATATAGATTAGATTTCAATGTATAATAGATTTAAAACAAGGTATTTATGTACTCTTTTAGTGTCTGTATTTATGACCGCTGTTGCTCTTATTGTCTGGATTTTTTTTGTGTTTGACAGTTTTGGCTCCTGGGTAAGGTCACGCTCAACAGGCATTATATTTAATGACCAGATGTGTGATTTCAGTGATCCTAAATTTGTGGTAAATGGAGTTAATAAAAACAACTTAATTAAACCAGGTAAAAAAATAAATAAATAAACTGCATGCAATTACAATAGTTACAATATGAAGTAAAACCACCTGTATATACACACAAATGTTTACATGCAAACTGCTATTTGTTCTTGACAAGGTAAAAGGCCACTTTCTTCAAAATGTCCCACAATAATAGTGGATGAAAAAAGCAAACAAGTCAAAATGGTGGTTGGAGGTGCAGGTGGGACAAATATCATCACAGCAACCGCTCAGGTAGGAGAAACACTGACCTCTACATAACAGGCCTATAGCACGTAACAAAAAGCAATAGCAATACATTTACAGTTGTTTATTCTGAATTATTATTCTGAACTTGACATTGAACATCCTACTGAGCAAAGTTACATCCAAAATAATTTAGAACATATAATGTATTTTTTGGCGTCTTCTATAGACGTTCATGGAACCTCCATACAAGGTTCAAAAATATGTCATCACAACTTTCATTCTGGCTCTTCATTGGCATCTTTTCAATGTGTGACAAAGACATAACTTCGCTCAGTGGGATTTGTTTATTCAGAATAGACCAGTGGCTAAGGTTATGTGTTTTAATAAATAAACAATAGGTGTGTGTGATTTTTAAATGTATTTATCATTTATCTATAACTTCTTTTCTTCTCTCCTGTCTCTCTGATCTCAGGTGATCCTGAACTACTTGTTCTTTGACTACAACCTGGACAATGCTGTTAAAGAACCCAGAGTTCAGGTGCCAATAAATGTGACAAATGTAGAAGAAGAATTTGATAAGGTAGGATCCTTACACTACGTTTGTCATCTTAATTATAGTCACAAAGTCAAAAAAGGGATGACTATGCTAATTTTCTCTCTGTGTTTTATTTATGAATGCAGAATGTAACTGCTGGCTTGAAGCAGATGAAGCATAACATAGGTAACAAAACTGAACTATCATCGGTCCAGGCGGTTGTACAAGAGGGAGACCAAATCTGCGCTGAATCTGACTACAGGAATTATGGCTCTCCTGCTGGATACTGAACACTGCTCCTGTGCTCATCATACTGCTCTTGTCAGATTTGTTTGACACAACAAATGTAAAACTTCTTGTCTGGTGACAGCTCCAGAATTGTTTGTTAGGATGATGCAAAAACTCAAAAGTTCACATGTAAAAGGCTATTCATATAACTTTTTTCAGACATCTTGCATTATGTTGTACAGTGATGCATTGCTGCCACATACATATTATTTTTTTCCAATGATGTCGTAATAACAAGATGTTATGTAGTTTATAAGGAACAACCTCAATCTGTCTACAATAAATTGTAATAATATAATATCCAAAAACTGCACTCAGGCCCAGAGGATATGACTCATTTAAGGTGATCAGATCAAAACTGTTATTTCTGAATAATCGACTTTGGGCTTGGAATATTTATTTTAATGACTTAAGTTTGATTTAACAGCAAATCGAAATATGATCAGAAAGAAATAAAGAGATTTTATAATAGTAGCCTAATAATAACAATAGGCCTAATAATAATAATAATAATAATAATAATAATATATATATATATATATATATATTTTTTTTTTTTTTTTTTTTTGGAGAAATGGAAAAACAAAACTTAAGCTATATATATATATATAATTTATTAAATTGGCCCGAGAAGTGTAGTGTTGTGCTTTATATGTGATGTATATTTGGAAGAAATATATCCTATGCAACAGGCAATTATGTAGAAACTTTATTGTGACTAATTTGCAGAGCGGTACATCAGATGAAATCTTATTCTGCGTGATGGGACAGACAGTAAAGACAGGCTGAGTTGAAAAATGGCTTTTCAGTATATAAAAGCATAAGCTCTCCTTTTACCCACAAACAAAAAAAAAAGAAAAATCTAGCTTAATTTTTCTTTCATCATCAAAATCATCATCATCGTAATACAATCAAATCGTTTGTCATTTCTCTTTTATTTCTTTCTGTTTGTATTTCAATTTGCTGTTAAATCAAACTTAAGTCATTGAAACACTTATTTCATTCCCAAAATCAATTATTCAGAAATAAGTTTTGATCTGATCATCTTAAATTAGTCATATCCTCTGGGAGTGTAGTTATTAGATAGCATTATATTATAGACAGATTGTAGATGAATCCTAATTAACATGCCGCTACAATTAAAACCATTACATTAAAATACATTTAAAACAGTGTATTTCCATAACTTCAGCAGCATGTAGATCCTGGTTTATGTCAGGACTGTGGCGACGGCATCTTGGACAATCCCTTAGCTCGCTCACATAATGTAACCATGTATCTTCTATAGCGGAAAAATATCATTTTTATGACATAATATGTCAGTATTATAAGAAAAAGGTGTTGTTTTAATGAGAAAACATCTTATTATTATGTTATTATGACAACATATAAATATGGAAAATATAATATGTGTGATGACAGTTTTTTTTTTCTTATCTATTGCTATCACCAGCATTTTGAAATCTGTTAATCACAGCATACACTCAAAATTGTTTTTCCTGTTGCAAGCTTTAAAGAAAATAGTTTGATTGTAAACAAGTTTCTTCAAATCAATAAAGTCTGCTGTCAGCTTTAGCCTACTTTGTAAGTGTTTTTCTGGAAATGCAGAAATTAATGAACACAATGCAGTATGTCCTTTTGTGCACCGATAGTTGATATGAGCAACTGCAGACAAGTACGGCCCAGTTTCACAGACAGAGTTTAGCTTAAGCCAGGACTAGATAGTTTAATTAGGCATTTTTATAAAATCTGATTAAATATCCTGTAATTTAAGACAGCTTAAACATCTATTTTAGTGCTGGACTAGACTTTTCTAGGTATAGGTCTAGGTCCTTTTCTAAGAAACCAGACAATTAATCTATATATATATATATATATATAAAAACACAATTATAGAAAATATGAATCTGCATTGAAGGAGACACCTTTTCACAGCCTATTCTGATTTTGTGCTGCACGAAATGCTTGAGGGACATTCTGTAAGTGGAGCTCCTGAGAATGCATAAAATACTTTTAACCAAAAGTTTGAACAGAAGTTTAAACAGTTATACTAATAAATCAGCTTTTATTTAAATGAATGAATTAAATATAACAATTTAAGTAAATATTCAACTCAAGTAAGCTTTGTTCAGACAGGAAACATTTGTAGTCCAGTCACAACTGGGGGGCACTCACTAAATAAGATACAGACTTTTTTTGGTGTGGATTCTGTTCTGCTTTTCTTAAATTGAATGTTTTACTACCTGGATGTTTTAGCCATCATAAATCTACACAGACAAAGCCTGAACTCACCAAACTTCTACCAAAAATTTTCAGTGTGATGATGAATTGCAACACTAGGAAAATATTCAGACCTAAAGGGATATTTCACACAAAAATAACCTTTTTGTCATATTTACTTTTCTGCTGTTCTTGTCAACTTACTTCACATCACTGAACTGCGAGAAAACAGCTGTCAATGTCAACAGATAATTAAGGCATGCAAAAGCGTTCATCCTGTGTGACCAGTAAAATGTACGATGGCCGAAAGAGCTCAACGCACTGCAAAAAAAAAAAAAAAAAAAATGAAGATAGAATTTTTATCAGTCTGACAGCACAACCAAACACAAATGTGCTGCAAAAACAGCAATGCGTTGCAAATACTCACAACACAAAACAAATCCAAACCCATTACGCACAGACCACTTCGGAAATGTTTAAAGGAACCGCAACAACCGTGACAAACCTGGTTGGGACTTAACATCCTCTGAAAGGAGCTATTTCTGTTTATTTTAACATCCTGAACATATAAGTCCTTGGCTTTTTTTTTAATAGTATTAGCCTAAATAAGATAACGAAATGCACAATTACTCTAACTGTGAAAAGTTATGTAAACTGTTACAACTTCTACCAGCCAAAAGAAAAAAACAAACAAAAAAAAAAACAGTTTGAGGCTGTCTACACTGGACGTGACAAAGCAACTGTTGCAAATAATTCTGTCAGTACTAGGAGTGTGCGATATTGCCAAAAAAAAAAAAAAAACAATATTTTCTTGGATTGTATCAAGAATTATTTTCCTGACTGTGTTATTGTGCTAATTGAGAAGAATCCACAGGTAATATTGAGTAACAGAAGCCTAAATGAGGAGCATTATAAGTATTTTGCCAATAACCCCAATGAAAAATCCTGTTAGAGCTGCAGTCTTCTTGATTTGGCATTGAATCTCCTCATTAATTTGTCATGCCATTCTTTTAGTCTAATGTGGTCAGATCACATTCAAATGACAGTTGAATGAGTTGTGTTTTCTTCTAGTGCGACATGCTTCGTCCATGCTGAGTGAAAACATTAGTGAGAGTGGAAAAATAATTTTCACAGGAGGCTGTGGATGCCCCAAACGTTATTCCATGCCTCATTGCAGTGTAAACCGATGACATTGCAGTTAGAGCCCCCAAAAATTGTTGCAGTACATGAAAAGGGGTCCATTTAACCTTGTTTGAATGAGCAATTTCAGTCCATAAAAACTGACAAGTGACAGTAAAGTTCATTGAATCATGATGACATTTCTCTGATGACCGTATCTAAAGTACTGAAGAAAAAGTCTTTTGCATTCTCTTTTATCTGCTTCCACGCTCTGTCCAACAGAACATTCAACTACAACATTTGGAAGAAATTGCTTCTTGTTCTTGCCCATCATTGCATTGTGCCCACAGCTTTTCAAACTCACCATCACATCTGAGATTGTGAACACACTCTCACACTATGTACAAGTTTTAGACCAGTGTAGAGATCAGTGACTTCAGCCTGAAGTATCTTGTTCGCAGGGTCAAGGAGAAGGAGGATCTTATGTACCATTAAAGCGATAAACTTGAAATCCGCTTCAGAAACCAACTTCACCAGGCCAGCAGCTTCCACTTTTGCGCCAGTGCTGTACGCTTTGCTTGTGAGTCACAGACCGATGTTGGACAAAAAAATTCACCATGTTGTCATAGCGTCTCACTATGACAGACGCTGCCAGGTGACCTGTCCAACTTTGATCCAGAAGTCTTTTCAACATCTCGCCATTGGTTTCTTCACAAATTTATACAGGTTGTCACACACCTGGAGAATGCACTGGAACATTTTTTCAGGGGACATTGCATGCAGCACCACCGGATGTAATTGATGACTGAAGCAGTAAATATATGGCACTGCATATATTTTCTGCAAACTGTTAAGGACAATGCATCCAAGAATCTCATTGTCGTCATAGACAGCAGTCGCTAGTGAACCTTGTTACTTTCGTTGAGGTAGCGGATGACGATGGAAATGTTTTCACAGCCTGTGGCATCCTGAGTCCCATCCACCTTCAGTGTGTACCATGAATTTCCTACCTCTTTCACAATTTCTATAGTTACCAAACCAATCATTTTGAATGTCATGTGATGTGTATTTGGCATTGGCAGGTATAGTGCTAAACACTTTACACTCTCAGAACAAAAGGTACAAAACTGTACCTTTTAAGGTACAAGTGTCGTTGCTGGGGTGGTACCCTGAAGGGTACAATTTTGTACCTCTAGGTGGAACTTTCAGGTCATAGGCAAGTCTCAAATTCTCTCATTTAATGAGCTAATTGACTAATTACATATGATGATTGTGCATTAGTGATAAACACCTGAATCTCTGTAATTTTCAAGAACAGTAGTCATCATGATCTGGCTGAATTACAGTCAAAGTAACTTGTATGTTACTGTGTATGTTTAGACTTTGTACAATCAACCCTGTGAAACTACAGCATGCAAACAAATTATTGCTAAAATTGTTAATAATTTGAACCCCAGTAATATTTAGACACACACAGACATCAAGAACCATAATATGAATCTCAACAATGGTGATAATCAACAAAATGCTTCATGCTGCAATATTAATAATGTGCAGTAAGATGAGCAACAAGTTCCAGTTTGTATTTCCTGGAGGCACAAGCTCACCAAAATAAGGGTGTATTTCACACCAAAAAAAAGTGTCTGTTTAGAATTCAATCCAATGGAATTTCCACAATGTTCCAAGTTGATATTTGTCGGGTGGTTTCTGTATTAAATTCACGTCTGTACAGTAGAACTGTTTGACTCTCTTTAGCAATGAGAAAAAGGGCAAAAAATGTAAAGTTTTGCTAATTAGTACACTGGGAAAAAATGCTTTTCTTATTTAGTTTTGTCTTGTTTCTAGCAAAAATATCTAAAAATTCTTAAATCATGAAGGATTTCTAGACAAGCAAATAATTATTGTCTTGTTTTTATCTGAAACAATCAAAATAATCTCCCAGTGGTGTAAAATAATCTTGTTTTCTGTTTTCTGCTTTACTGGCAGATTATTTTGCTTGTTCTAAACAAAAACTTAATTTTGACTTGTTTCTGAACTTGTTTTCTGAAAACAAGAAAATAATTATTTACTTGCCTAGAAAATCCTTCTTGATTTAACAATTATATATATATATATATATATATATATATATATATATATATTGGCTGGAAACAAGACAAAAAATCTAAGTAGGGAAAGTATTTTTGTAGTGTATGGTTGAATTTGATCATCAAAGGTCAGCAGCAAAGTCATTGGTTAATAAAATGGGATTAAATACATAAAGGAAACAAAAAGTAGTTGGCATTACCTTTTTGAAAAAGTAACTCACATATTTTTTTGGAAATGAAAAAGCAAAGCATTAAGTAACTTGCAAGTAACTAGCATTACTTGTAATGCGTTACCCCAACACTGATCACAGACCGCTACCCTTGGGTCATCCCCACTGTAAACACTCTGGGCATCAGATTTTTCAGTTAGACACAAGCGACAAAAGTAACCAAGTAAAAAAAAAGAAGAGCATCTATTGCCAAGTTATCTCCTATAACCTGACAAATTGTACCATAAACCTTTTCAGAAGAAATGGGCAAATAAATCTGCTCATTCTCAAGAATTTTAACATTGTTTATCAAAGGGGCTAAAATGGCATCCAATCTATATTTTTAACATCTTGAGAGAGAAAGAGTGTATGTTCAGTACAACAGAGTTGAACTTCGATGGAAGATTTCTCAGAATGAAATAAACATGGCCAATCTTGTGAATCCCATGTTTTGACCCAAGGGGTTTGCAGGTCTCAAAATCATCATAATACAGTTGAATCTATAAGGAACTGTGTTTTGAAAACAATGGGAGGCCTCTGTAGAAACGTCCATCACTGAAGTCTTTTTTTACATCAGGACTGATGTCAAACCCCGATTCAAAATGCTTACAAATATCTGTGTTGCGAAACAAATATTAGACTATGCAAAATTGGGACGTAAAGTCTCTTTAACTGGAATGTGGTCATAGGTGCCAGTTCTTTTGTTTTGTCTATTGTCATATCTAACGCCAAGAACTTTTTTCTAAAGGTTGAACAATTCCCTATCTTTCATTGGAAAACTCTGCTCGTTTAGCTTCAGAATTAAAAGTGGTGAATGGAACTCCTTTCGAAAGGTTGAGGGGAGTTTGGTCTAACAACATCCTGCTTCATTAAGTTGGCTTGAGAAAGCCAATTTACTGGAAATGCTATTTTATTCTGAGACTAAATCTGTCGACTCTATCTCCTCCTAGAGCTTTAACTCTACAAACTCCAAACTCAGCCCAGATCTTCAAACTGTTCTGACTTGAGTTGCTATATCTTTTCTAACTGATTGGACTAATGATTTTCCTAAAAATAACAATTAAACCTGGGAAAAAATCCCATAGACTTACATTGACAGAATGTTCAAATGAGCCAAGACTATTCAAACTCACAGAATCCCTTGAGACTCAAACTTGCCTTATATGTACTATTCAAACTAACTTGCTAATCATGCTAGAGATGTGCTAACAACATGCTAGTAACATGCTAATCATGTTAAAGTCATGCTAGAAGCATGCTAGTGACATGCTAGAAATAACTACATGCTAGCAACTTGTTAATCATGCTAACAACATGCTAGCAACTTGCTTATCATGCTAACAACATACTAGTGACATGCTATATTATTTATTTATTATTAAGCTTTTAAAACTACTTTGAACTTTAAAAACTTAAAACTTTTTAAAACTTCCTGAAAACTTTTTTAATCTCTTAGACCCTAACATTTTTAAACTTCATAAACTTTCTGGTCCGGCTTTTTTCAAGCCAACTTAAAGTTTGTCTTGACAAACTTTTTATCTAGTTTGTAAATGAAACTCTGTGGTAAACTCTTCAAGATCACATATAATCGATGAAACAGTGGAACCAGAAGCACCACTTGCCTGCAGCTTTGCAACAATTGAAGCACACATGTCCTTTAAATCCACTTTTCAAGGAACTGGATCACTTTCAAAACAATCATCATCTTAACGAGGTTCCTCATCTAAGGGTTCAGTCTGTACTGTTTCTGACTGGCTACAAAAATTTGTGGGACAAAATACTGAACAAGGAACATGAATTTTGTCAATTGTTTTCTAAACCCAGAATATGTGAAAAATGGATTTTGACCTACCCGAGGCAGATGTTAAATGTATCAAATTTAAATGGGACAGTTCAATTTTTGTACTGTAAAAGAATGTAAAATTATTGTAAAAGTAGTATAATTGTCTATTTTTTAAAAAATGTGTTCCATTTGTCATAAAGTGTTAACATTTGAATGACAGAATAAACAGTGCTCCATTTGCAGTAGGCTACACATACTTAGGCTACACATTGCTTGCTTTGATTATATAAGTAACATGACATTATTCTTCAGGCCTTATTCATTCATGAAATGTGTCTGGGTTCTTCACATAGTTAAAGATCAATAAAAAACATCGTTGCTTCATTGGGTATTTTTTATATTTATTATTTAAAAAATGATTGCATTTAACAATGTACAATAATATACATTACCAGTCAAAAGTTTTCTGAACAGTATTTTTTAAAGAAGTCTCTTCTGCTCACCAAGTCTGCATTTATTTGATCCAAAATACAGCAAAAACAGTAATATTATGAAATATTTTTTACTATTTAAAACAACTGCTTTCTACTTTAATATATTTAGGGCCCGAGCACCGATGGTGTGAGGACCCTATTGGAATTGCTCCGTTTCTTCTTCTTCTTTATGATTCGTCGCATTTTTGAGGGCCTAAACATGCTCAAAAAGTCATGAAACTTTGCACACGCCTCAGAACTGGTGAAAATAGTCATCTGATATAGGTTTCAGAAATGGGTGTGGCAAATTGCCTCGACAGCGCCATCTAATCTCATTCAAGGAAGTGCCCCGACCGCTACGTTTCACGCACATGCACGAAAATTGGCATACACATTTACCACTCCAATGCCTACAGAAAAGTCTCTTGGGGTGAAATCCGAAACCCAACAGGAAGTCAGTTATTTTTAATAATCTGAGCAAATTTTGGGTCATTTTTGCCATTTCCATGCATCGTACTTGAACGAGCTTCTCCTAGAGATTTCTTCAGATCAACACCAAACTTGGTCAGTCTAATCTAAAGGCCCTTGTGATGTTAAATTGCGAAGATCTAGACTTTTCGTTGGAGGGCGTGTCCGTGGTGGCCGGTCAAATTTCGACGTTTCGCCATGGGAATACAAGTTGTTATAACTCAGCCATACAATGTCCGATCTGCCCCAAACTTCACAAGTTTGATAACAGTCCTGGCCTGAACACATCTAAAGGCCAAAATTCCATTATAATCATAGCGTCACCTGCTGGCAACAGGAAATAACTTCTTTTCCACTACCTTAACCTACAATGTCCGATCTGCACCAAACTTCACGCGTTTGCTAAGAGTCCTGGCCTGAACACATCTACATGACAATATCCAGTTATAGTTATAGCGCCACCTGTTGACAGCAGGATATGTCATGCTTACTCTAACTCACTCATGCAATGTCCGATCTGCACCAAACTTCACAGGTTTGTTCAGAGTCCTGACCTGAACACATCTATGTGCCAATATACAGTTACCATAATAGCGCCACCTGTTGGCAACATCAAAATCACTCAATAACTCAACCATACAATGTTCAATTTGCACCAAACTTAATATGTCTGATGACAGTGCCGACCTGAAGATATCTACATGCCAATATCTAGTTATAGTGACAGCGCCACCAACTGGCAGCAGGAAGTTGGGTACATATAGAAGGAATATGACAGTCATTTATATTTACCACATTAAATGCATGAATTGGTCAACGTTTGCTGTGTTTCTAAAGCCACCGGTCGGCGGTGAGCCCGGGTGCGAGGGCCCGTTCATCGCTGCTTGCAGCTTTAATTTAAAGTGTAATTTCTTCCTGTGATCAAAGCTCTATTTACAGCATCATTACTACAGTCTACAGTGTCACTTGATCTTTCAGAAATTATTATCACATGCTGATCTGCTGCTCAAGAAACATTTTGGATTACTGTTACAAATATTTAAAGCAGTTGAGTTGAGTTCTGAGGATTCTTTGATGAATAGAAACATCTTTTCAAAATTTCTATTCATCAAGAACACATGAAAAAAATACTACCCAGATGTTTTCAACGTAATATTAATAAATGTTTGTTTTTAAACAAATCATAATATTAGAGTGTTTTTTTAAGGATCATGTGACTGAAGTCACATTTGAAGTCACAGAAATAAATTACATTTTAATAGAAACTTTCAAATAAAAAAAAACTCCTCCCATACTCAAAGATGAATAAAAAGACATCTCTTGCTTCATCCGATTCTCCCCCAGGTCTTTGATGGCATTCTGTCCATCTGGATAAAGGCAGGCTCCTTCAACTCCCACAGAATAACACAGTTTGTGCCCACTGAAACCAGGCCCAGGCCAGATCCGTCTAAAGCCCTATTCGCACAGGATTAGTATTACCTGGTGACCTCTAGTAATTTGTAATAATTGCAGAGATTGTCTGTGATCTTAATCCCGTGTGAATCAGCTATGTCTGTACTTTGTAAAGTAAAAATTCCCCTGCAAATGACCTACCATATTTTGCCGAACACAGAGGTCCTGTGAAAATATTAGTCCCGTGCGAATCAGCATGTCTGTGATTTGGACTGCATTTGGTGTGGTTGTATATCATTTCCTCAATGCTTTTGTTTACTGTGCACCTTTTTATCCATATTTCGTGAAAAATGAAGGCTGCAAAGTGTTTTGAAATTATTTTGGGTGCTGGGTCATAACGCTATTCACCATATACAGAGTTTATACTTCTGCATAAAGAGAACGCTGAAAACCATGAGAAGACCAAAAACAAATTATTAGCTGGTGATATGGAGATGGTACAGCAGCACACAATCTTCTGTTTATGATATATAATGCTACGCAAAGCCTTGACATCAAATCGGGGGATAAGTCTGTAAATTCCAGTAAAATAACAGATTTCGTTTATCTCCTGTGAATGTGCCACATGAAATTCAGATGTTGCGGGGTAATTTCTAAATCACACGAGGTCCCCAGATAATACTAATCCTGTGTGAATAGGGCTTAAGATGGTGATACAGCACTGAAACAGATGCTACTGTAATGTGTATGTGACCACTAAAAAAGTATTAACTCATCATTCTACATACATATTTATTTACTTACTTATTAAACATTATTATTTTAAATCACAAAAATCAAACTATATCTAGAGAACTGCTCTCACCATACCTCCATGCACCACTGCATGGCTTATGTGGACCTTCAAGTAAATTGTGAGTCATTTTCTTTAATGGTGAAACTGCAGCAGGGACCCTTCGACCCAGAAAAACTGCCCTGCATCAGACTTGGACTGAACGTGTAGAAAGCTATAAAACATGACAAACAAGCATTGAAAAATAGTGTGTTTGTCATTAATATAGAAGAATACAAAGATAATTTGTATATGCACACAGGCAGCACTGATTCTTGTGACATAAATGAATGCTGAATGAATTTATACATAAAATTGCAACAAATATGCATGCACATACACAGGTGTCACTGAGCATAATAGTCACTTTTAAAATAGAAGTGTGCTGTTTTATGTAAAATAAAAGAGTCTCTTTTATGCAGACTCTTATACATACATGCGTTGCTGTGAAGTTCAAAACACATAAGAGCTGTTGTTTATGCATATGCACACAAACGACACACACATTCCTAAAGTTGTCAACGTTTTAAGACTTAATAAAGGTAAGTTATTGTTCTTTTACTTATTGACAACATCAACTTTTTAGAGGCTAGCAAACAATATGAACGGTCTTATGGATGCTTCTTCCTGTTTCAAAATTAATGAGAATGTGACGTATTTCGGCTCAGTCTTGCGGGGGCCCTCCCTTTAAAGTCTGGAAAGAGTCACACCTTCCCAAATGGGTTTGACCAGTGAGAAGGCTGACTTTCTCAAGGGGAGGTTAGAAACTGGGTCCTTGTTTTATGACCATTTGTCTGAGAGCATGGCATTTTGCATATGTAAATCAATAGGGGTTCAGGCCAAAGGATTCTTAGAACACTAATATGTCGCACAGGTATCGACATCTAATACACCTTTTAGATAATCAAAATACAAATTCAACGAGACCAAACATGATATATTTGGATATACTACATAGTAATCTACCATAAACGTGCATAAAGCAGACCTAAAAACAAAAGACAAAATATCTAAACAGTCAAAGTTACTTTTAAAAGTAATGCATTACAATATTGCAATACTCCCTAAAAAAGTAACTAATTACGTTACTCAGTTCCCCTTCAGTCGATCCACTCGACATTACATGGGAACTTACAAGGGAAAAGAAAAAGATGAAGAGATCGCTCTCTGTCGCTGCCAGTGCTGCAGCCGATTGGAGGCTGCTTCACCCGTTGTGCCTCCTGTGTCCCATCAATCAAACAACGAGACCGGTGTCTTGCACTACAGCGAGCCCCTGAGTGTGCGCTGTGTGCTCGGCCCTCCCTGGGCAATACCAGGAGACTGAAAGGGCAATTTCTAGCACGGTTGTTGAGAGATGTCGGTCCCGACATCTTTCCGACCGTGCTCTTCTGGATGTGGTAGTTTTCTGACTTCCACAGATGGCCACTATCGCTGCATCTCGTGCTTGGGCAGAGAACATGCTTGGGCAGAGTCCTCCCACTGCCAGCTCTTCTACTCCCTGACCGAGGCCCCCCTCGGTCGGGATGCTCTGGCACTCAGCTGGCTGCGGGGGCTTCTCAAGTACGCCTTTCCCCCAGTGAGCCTCCTTGCACAGACCCTGTGCAAGATCAGGGAGGACGAGGAGCAGGTTCTTCTGGTTGCCCCATATTGGCCAACCCGAACCTGGTTTGCTGACCTCACGCTCCTCGTGGCAGCACCTCCCTGGAAGATCCCCTTGAGGAAGGAACTTCTTTCTCAGGGGATGGGCACGATTTGGCACCCATGTCCCGATCTGTGGAACCTACACGTGTGGCTTCTGGACGGGACGCGGTAGATCTTAGTGGCCTTCCCCAGGCCGTGGTAGACATTATCACTCAGGCTAAAGCCCCCTCTACTTGGCAGGCCTACGCTCTGAAGTGGGGTCTGTTCGTTGACTGGTGTTCCTCTCGTGGAGAGGACCCTCAGAGTTGTACAATCACAGTGGTGCTTTCCTTCTTGCAAGAGAAGTTGGAGCGCAGGCTGTCCCCTTCAACTCTGAAAGTGTATGTCGCTGCTATTGCGGCTTACCACAATGCAGTAGATGGCATGTCCCTAGGTAGGCACCAACTGGTCGTCAGGTTCCTCAGAGGTGCGTGGAGGATAAATCCCCCTTGCCCACATCTCGTCCCCTCTTGGGACCTTTCCATAGTCCTTCGTGCACTATGAGGTGCTCCCATTGAGCCACTGGCTTCAGTCGAGCTAAAATTCCTGTCTCTCGCTTCCATTAAGAGGATAGGGGACCTACAAGCCTTCTCTGTCAATGAAACGTGCCTTGAGTTCGGGCCGGCAGACTCTCACATTATCCTGACATCCCGGCCTGGCTACGTGCCCAAGGTTCCCACCACTCCCTTCCGGGACCAGGTGGTGAACCTGCAAGCTCTGCCCCAGGAGGAGGCAGACCCGGCCTTAGCGTTGCTGTGTCCCGTCTGCACCTTGCGCATTTACGTGGACCACACCCAGAGCTTCAGACGCTCCGAGCAGCTCTTTGTCTGCTTTGGGGGACAGCAGAAAGGGAATACTGTCTCCAAACAGAGGTCTGTTGGGTGGTTGATGCCATCACTTTAGCCTACGAAAGCCAGGGTGAGCCGTGCGCCCTAGGAGTGAGAGCGCACTCCACTCGGAGTGTCGCCTCCTCATATGTGTTGGTGCACGGTGCCTCTCTAGCAGACATCTGCCAAGCTGCGGGCTGGGCAACTTCTAACACCTTTGCACAGTTCTACAATCTCCACAAAGAGCCTGTGTCCTCCCGTGTGCTGACATAACATCAGGTTTCTGACGGGAAGCCGGCTCGGTGTCGGCTTGCTGCGCCACTCCTCTGGGATCCGTGCGCTGTATCGCCAGTAGTTCCCTCATGTAACTCTGGTTCCTCCATGCCCCACAGCCCAGCCTAAGTTGGAGTAGTCCGCGGCTGTGCTCCGGCCGGAGTTCCTTCGCCTGCCAGTTGTGGCATACTGTCTCAGTATTATACTTCACAATCTTGTTCGTTTTCCCCTCACGTATCTATAGCTTGAATAGGTATTTTTATTCTTTTTCTTTCATATTAGTTCTTTGTCTTCATCCCCCCATCCCCTCCATTCGGCGCCCACGTGTTGAGACTATTCCATCGGCACGCTTGCCTGCCAGCTTGGAATCCACGTAACGTGGCCTCAGGATTGTGGTGTTTTCCATGGGTGTTCCCATGTAACGTCGGGTGGATCGACTGAAGGGGAACGTCTAGGTTACATAGGTAACCCACATTCCCTGAAGGAGGGAATGGAGATGTTACATCCTCTTGCCACAATCCTGAGCCGGTCGGCCCTGGGGGCTGGGCCAAGGCTCGGCTCGGCTCACAGCACTTCAGCACCTGAATGAGTGATGCGCACCGCCATCTTATATACCCGTATGTACGAGGGTGTGGTGGCGTACGCAAGCCACTCGCCAATATTCATTGGCCCATTTTCTTAAGCTCAGAGGAGATTGGTCACTAGCACGTTCCCATGTAATGTCTTCGTTCCCTCCTTCAGGGAATGTGGGTTACCTACGTAACCTAGACATTACTTTTTATGGAAAGTAATGCGTTACATTACTTTTGCGTTACTTTTTAAATCTGGGCAGTGCTTTCTTGTTTGTTTTTAATATAAAAAAGCAAATGTAAAAGCCCTTTCACACCAAAATGAAATTAAGTGAATAAGGCTAAGGCTAAAGTAAAATTAAATTCATGCCTGTACAGTAGAACTGTAGGAAAAGAAAGTTCAACACTCTCCAGCAATGAGAAAAAAGCACACATGGAAAGTTCAGCTTATTAGTTCACTGCAAACAATGCTTTTCTTACTTTTTTTTATCTTGTTTCCTGCCAAAATATCTAAACATTCTTAAATCAAGTATTTTCTACACAAGTAAATAAATAATTATTGTCTTGTTATTTTCTAAAAAAATGATGTGTTTTTGCTTGAAACAAGCAAAATAATCTCCCAGTGGGGTAAGCAAAATAATCTTGTTTTCTGTTTGAAATAAGATTTTTTAGCATACCCCATTGGCAGATTATTTTGCTTGTTCTGACTTTTTTTCTGAAAATAATTATTTACTTGTCTAGAAAATACTTCTTGATTTTTTTGTGATATTTTGGCTAGGAAAAAAAAATAATAAAATAAGTAAGAAAAGCATATTTGTAGTGTACAGTTGAATTGGCTCAGCAAAGGTCATAATCAAAATCATTGGTTAATGAAATGGGATTAAATACTTAAAGGAAACAAAAAGTAACTCAGATATTTTCTTGGACATGGAAAAAGTAATGCGTTACATTACTAGTTACTTGAAAAAAGTAATATTATTATGTAACTTGAGTTACTTGTAATGCGTTACCCCCCAACACTGGTCATAATATACATAGTGATATATGTGGCTATATGTGTTCGTTCACAGACAGGTTTGTCTAAGGGTAGAGTGGAGGAATGTTCACTATATGGGGATTGTGGTCTTTCCTATGGAGAAAAGCTGTGAAAATAGCTGAGTCTGATTCATCTAAATATCTTAAATTGTGTTCCGAGAACCAACAAATCTTTTAGGGGTATGGAACAACATGGGTTTAAGTGTTTTCTCTACAAATGCTACAACTAAATTATGTTAAAAATGTACAGGTAGTTACAAATATGGTTACCAAATTATTTGAATAAAATTTTTTCTGGATTCAATGCTCTGTGTAAAGGGGGACAATTGTTTCCTACATGGCACAAGTTGATTGACCACTATGCTATGCAAAAGTACAACAAATGTGACTGGAAGAAATAGGCAGCAAATAGACAGCAGTGATGCGGTTACTCCACTGCATGGATCCTCATGTGAAGCTTCAGATGACATTCACACAGTTATGGGGCTTTTTCACACCTGCTTTGAGACTTCTCTCTGCTGTGTATCTTCTCATGTGTTTTCATATTTCCTAACTGATTGAATGCCTTGTCACAGTATGAACACTTGTGAGGTTTTTCTCCAGTGTGAACTCTCTGGTGCAGTTCTAGATGTCTTCCTGTAGTAAAAGTCTTCCCACACTCAAAGCACAAGTACTCTCTCACAGCAATATGAGTTTTCTGATGTAAACGTAAACTTGACAGCTGTGAAAATTTCTTTCCACATACAGAACAGGAATGTGGCTTCTCGTTCGTGTGAACTGCCAGGTGAGTTTTCAGACCTGATGACCAACGAAATGTTTTACTGCACTGATCACACTTGAATGGCTTCTCTCCGGTGTGGATCATCATGTGACGATTAAGACAGTGTTTGCTTGTGAAACTCTTCCCGCACTGATCACACTCGAACGGCTTCTCTCCGCTGTGGATGCTCATGTGAATAGCAAGATTGTGTTTGTGTGTGAAACTCTTCCCGCACTGATCACATGTAAACTGTTTTTCTCCAGTGTGAATTCTCATGTGTCCTTTAAGATGTTCTCTTTGTCTGAAACTCTTTTCACATTGGTCACAACTAAATGGCTTCTCTCCAGTGTGAACTCTCACGTGATTCTCAAGCCTATCTTTGTTTGTGAAAGTCTTTTCACACTGATCACACATGAACAGATTGACTCCGGTGTGGATCCTCATGTGAACCGTGAGAGCAGTTTTATGTGTGAATCTCTTTTCACATGTATCACATGCGAATGGCTTCTCTCCTGTGTGAATTCTCATGTGTAATTTAAGGTTCATTGATCGTGTGAAACTCTTCCCACAGTGATCACACGAGAACGGCTTCTCTCCAGTGTGGATTTTCATGTGCCTTTTAAGGGATCCTTTTCCTTTGAATTGGTTTCCGCATTGATTACACGTGAATGGCTTCTCTCCGGTGTGAACTCTCATGTGAAAATCAAGAGAGTGTTTGTGTGGAAAACTCTTCTCACACTGATCAAATGGCTTTTCTCCTGTGTGGACTGCCATGTGACGCTCAAGACTTTGTTTGGTTGATAAACTCTTCCCGCACTGATCACATGTGAATGGCTTTTCACCAGTGTGCACTCTCATGTGATGCTCAAGACTATGTTTGGTTGTGAAACTCTTTCCAAATGTCTTTTTAGTCTTTGAGTGACTCAAAGATTTTTCTCCAGGTTTGAAATTATGCTCCTCCTCCACTTCACTCAGCTCTTCACTCTCCTCACTTTCTTCCATCAGGTCTGAAATTAACAAAAAAAAAATCACTTAAATAAGCCTGTATTTAAAGAGCAAAATATGAAAATGAGCCCTGCTGTAATAATAGAAATAAGACAGCTGCTGTGAAACATAATTATTTTGTATCTTTTTATAAATTAATTTAAATGCATGACTGAGGCACAATTTTTTGTAGTGAGAACTATCAATTATCTTATGTTGTGTTTAACGGAAAAAAGGTCTTGCCACCCAGTTGCTTCCATAGTAGGAAAAACAGAATGAAAAATAAATACTGTACTAGCCCACTAGGGTAGGTGACAGACCATCGGCTTTCTCTGATTCATACTACAAACACGGAAGAGTGTAACACACATCCCAAAGATGCTGGGAAGTGTTAAAAATTCATAACAATTTTACCATTCAGTTAGGCACATCAACCATATCTCCTTCAAAAACAGCCAGAAACCATGGAGTTGTGATTGATCAGCTGAGTTTCTCAGACCATATTGCTTAAACTTCCCAGTCCTGCAGATTTGCTTTATTCAACATCAGGGAAATCAGACTCTTTCTTTCAAAACATGCTTCGTGCTTCTGTCCAGGTTCGACTATTGCAATGCCCTCTTGGCAGGTCCTCCAGCCAGATCTATCAAACCTTTACAATTAATCCAGAATGGCTGCAAGGTTAATTTTCAACGAGCTGAAAAGAACACATCACACCTCTCCTCATCAATTTGCACTGGCTACCAATAGCTGTTTGCATAAAGTTCAAGGCATTAATGTTTGCTTACAAAACCACCACTGGCTCTGCACGCCTTTACCTAAATTCACAACTTCAGACTTATGTGTCCTCTAGAAGCTTGCAAGTGAACAACATGTTATTGTGCCATCACAAAGAAGCACAAAATCACTTTCACAGACCTTTTCCTTAAATGTTCCCTCCTGGCTTACTTATGACTTACTCAGTCAATCCATGCAGCTGAGTCTTTAGCATAAAAACACAATTCTTCTATCTTTATTTGACCCTCTAACTCTCGCACACTATTCTAGTTCCATTACTGTTCTTAAAAAACTAATATCTTTCATATCTTCCATAATATCCATCTATGTAGAGTGTAAATATGAGATTAATTTCTCATTGCTGATTTTAAAGGAGTTTGCAAATGAGATTTTGATTTAATACAACAGTTAAATAAACAGGAAGTTAATATTAAGTGACTTACATTGTGTGGGAACACTATTAGCATTGTCAAAAATGGTCTGAAACAAGTCACAACTGAGCCACTGCGAATCTCCATTCAAACACGGCATTATTAAACAAATCAATGATTCAATTTCCCATTCATGAAGACTTGTTTTATTTCTTAATGAATCGGCTGTTCAAACAAATCAAATGAATAATATGATTCCATCATATTAAAAAGGTCTTGCTGCCACCTACTGGCAGGTTTAGTCTCATTTTTAAAGTATCTTTTCAGTTGTTTAAATCATTTAATATTTCTGTATTCAAAATTTTATATTTAACCCCTTAGCTGTCACTGTCACTTATTCTAAGTGACACTTATTCTATTCACTTATTCCATTTTACAAATAAATTCTAATTTAATCATGACAAACTATTGTTGGAAAGATCTAAGACTCCTAAATAGATGTTTTACCTTTTTTGTAGGATAAATTTTGTAGGAAGTAATAGAATAATTTATGACAAGAGTGTAGTCAACAATCTACTTCGTAACAGGAGTTCTGGCCTTTGTCACAAAAAGACTTTGATGCCTTTTTTTTCATATCACACTTTAGAAATCATAAGAAATTATATCACTTGAAAACTTAAAATGTTAAAATTCATCCTTAGAAAACTATTTTAAAATCAGACATTGCTTTATCATGGAAAATGTACATCAAAATCATATCACAAATATTTTTGTTCATGTCTATGTTGAAGTGACAGTTAATGGGTTAAAACATTCATCTCAACATGAATTTATGAAATTAATTAACTCATGCCTCTTTGAGCCTCAGTAAACATGAACATACAACTACAAGCCACTTTGGTGTCCTTCTGTGCCATCACTTTAGTACAAATTAATTTTGTTAATACTGATTGTAGACTGTTCTTTTTTGTTTTTTTTAATTAAAAATGTTTAAAAAGCTTAAAGAAATATTATTTTGTAGAATTTTTGACAAAAGATTGCTTAGGTCTGAGAACTTGTGCTAAACTTAGATTCATATTTCTTTAGACATTGTTTTTGCAACAGTCTGTGGATATAAATGCACTTGTCCAAACACAAACTTTAATAATTTAATAATTTATTGTGATAAACAATAAATAGTCCTAAACAAAATTTCTCTCATTTTTTATTTGGCTATGTGACAAGTTTTTGTGACTGTGCCACAAGCTCAAGAAACAAATAATGTATTATTCTTATCTGTACGACAGAGAATAAGAATCTTAACTGCATATTCACATTTCAGAAGAACTTAATTTTGGACACACAAGGGTTTAATTAATACATCAAATACATTATTGAAAAGATATACTTATGACTTTATCTCAGAAATAATTATACTTCTCTAGTCATTTAGCAATTGGTCCTAAAGGCTGGCAGGAAGTTAAAGGGACAGTTACCCAAAAATGAAAATTCTGTCATCGATTATTCAGCCTTTTGTTCTCCTCAACATAAAGGATATTTTGAAGAATGTCCGTAACCAAACATTTCTGGTCTCCCATCGACTCCTGTAGTATTTTTTATACTATGGAGGTCAATGGGGCCCAGGAACTAGCCACTAATATTCTTCGAAATAAGTTTTTTTATTTAACAGAAAATAGAAACTCACACAGGTTTGAAATAATATGAGGGTGACAAACTGATGCCAGAATTGTAATTATTTTTGGGCAAACAACTTTGAGGTTTAGCCTTGTACTAAAGTATGAACTTAAGCAGGTTTCTTTGCATTAAATCTGATTGTTTTAACCAAGATTATGCTTTTTTTTTTTACCACATTTAAACAACATTTCCAATGTATTCCTTTTAATTCCAATGGAAGTTTTCCAACTTTGAAAATTGCCTGAACTTTGCATCCCTAATCATAAATGAAGAATTAACACCAACCTCTTTGTTCTTTCGCATCTTTTGTGTTTTTCATTCTGCAGGGTCTTGGATCACTCATCTTCTCACTGTCCTCTTTAATAAACTCTTCCAGATGCTTTGATGCTCACCTTCACTCATGAACTGTTGGGAATCTTCCCGCATTTATTGCTGAACTGCAATGGGAGGAGCTTCACTGATGATGAATTCCAGTGTGGGAGGAGCTGAAAAGACAAAAATCAAATATAACAATTACTGAGTTTATCTTTATAGTATCAAAGACCAGATTGTTTTTTATTTAAAAAAGAAACAGCAGTTATTCTGTACAATATATAAAGTATATAAAAGAAGCAGAGATTATACTACATTTATTTATTTTAAATTATTCAATATTTTTGATTCGCATTACGATATATGTAATTGAAAAATACTTGTTTTATGTGTATGTAACTGACAAAAGTAAGCACTTATATCTGTATTGCAAAGTAACTGGTGCTCATTCACACATTTTAATTTTAATTTTAACATTGTGTTTCTTAATTATTGGCAGATTTTTAGAAAAGTAGTAAAGAACTGTATGAAAAGCATTTGAAAGCCTTCTGTTGACACCAATGAAATGAGCGTTAAGTGGCCATTTACAGGAGATCTGAATACATCTGCATAATAAATGAAGTGAAAACGGGAGCTATTGACATGAAATGATGAGTGTTTTCAGCAGATCTGTTAATATTGATGAGCCTCAGACTAAGGTGACATAGTTACAAATTACTTCATGTATTCACTACAGTAATATAATAATATTACTTATGATAAATGAAAATAACAAAACCTAAACCTATCTGTAACGCTATAGAAAGTACATGTAGTTTTTAATTATTTGACTAATTTAGAATTAAAGTGTAACCAACTGTTGTATTAAATACTTTATCACAAGGTTTTGTCAGTAGTTCCATTTCATGTATTTTGTTAGTACTGATTTTAAATAAAAAAACAGTCTTTTGTGAGTTTGCTTGTTGAAATATACGGCTTCCATTAACACAATACAATCTCAACCTCATCAATATACTTCATTAATTCATTTATTAAGTTCTCTGTGGTATTTGTTTATCATTTTCAGATGAAAAAGACATACTATTAAATCAAAAACATACTTTTCAGTATTCAGTGATATATTAAAAAGTGCAAGCATCATTAAATATAACTGTTAAGACATGCACACTTTGAAATCTAGAAAACTTTCATGAGTACATTACAAAAGGCACATTTACCACAAACAAACTTAAGTATGCAAATGGATGAACCAAGCAAAGAAACAGAAGAGTTTAAATGTCTATTTGCTATGTTCTTACAAAAAGTAACCATGAAACTTAATTTATAAATGTTGCAGTGAATACTTTGTTCATCACATTGCTCTTTATATTTTAATTAATGTTTTATAGTAGTTTTCTCCTCATCAATATACTTCATTAATTCATTTATTAAGTTCTCTGTGGTATTTGTTTATCATTTTCAGATGAAAAAGACATACTATTAAATCAAAAACATACTTGATATTCAAGTTGTATATTTATAGTACATTTATATTCACAACACGTGAGGTGCATTAAATATTTTGTGAATTTTGTGTTTTATTTCCAAACATTTTAATAAACATATGATTGGCTAGGCTTTAAAGAAATATGCTAAAACACAACCATACTTTAAGTTTTAGTGCATTCTTATTTTACTCTTACTTAAAGTATATTTCATGGTTACTTTTTGTAAGAACATAGCAAATAGACATTTAAACTCTTCTGTTTCTTTGTTTGGTTCATCCATTTGCATACTTAAGTTTGTTTGTGGTAAATGTGCCTTTTGTAATGTACTCATGAAAGTTTTCTAGATTTCAAAGTGTGCATGTCTTAACAGTTATATTTAATGATGCTTGCACTTTTTAATATATCACTGAATACTGAAAAAACAGTTTGGTTTGGTTTAAGGAGTTATAGTTTGTCACAGTACTGAATTTAAATGACAAATCATGTCTTTTGTGAGTTTGCTAATGTTATACTTATCACCATTAACACAATTAATGTGTTGATACTGTAGATCATGGTCGTTTACAGATTAGTTTTGATGCCTGTAAATGATAATTTCCTGATGTGTTTTAGCTGGTCAGCAGGCTGGTTTTAGAGGGGTTTTGGCCACTTTCCCAGCCTGACCAGGCTATTTGCTATGTTCTTACAAAAAGTAACCATGAAATATACTTTAAGTAAGAGTAAAATAAGAATGCACTAAAACTTAAAGTATGGTTGTGTTTTAGCATATATTTATTAAAATTTTTGGAAATAAAATACAAAATTCATGAAATATTTAATGCACTTCACATGTTGTGAATATAAATGTACTATAAATATACAACTTGAATATCAAGTATGATTTGATTTAATAGTATGCCTTTTTCATCTGAAAATGAATAAACAAAATACCACAGAGAACTTAATAAATGAATTAATAAAGTATATTGATGAGGAGAAAACTACTATAAAACATTAATTAAAATATAAAGAGCAATGTGATAAACAAAGTAATTCACTGCAACATTTATAAATTAAGTTAAATTCAATGCCATAAATGTCATGTTTAGTATATAAAATAAATACATAATTGCCTATATTAGAGAAGAAATTGATAGTTTTTTAGTCAAATAAATAGATAAGGAAGAAAAAAGTTCAAATATGCAACTGTCTGCAACTCTAAATAAATAAATAATACAACTGTGAATATATACCTAAAATAAATACAATACAAACTTTAACTTTAATTTATACTCTTCTGACCTAGTGGAAAAAAAATATGTTAAAACAATAAACGGTTATGGTTTGTTTGTTGAACTACATACTATGTCTTTGTTCTGTACCAGTAGAGAATCTCAGCCCTCATTAATGCCTCATGAAATGATCATTTACAGCAATCAAAACAAATCTGTTAACGACAATAATCTGCGATAACGGTTCATTGTATTGTGTTAATGGAAGCCGTATATTTCAACAAGCAAACTCACAAAAGACTGTTTTTTAAATTTAAAATCAGTACTTACAAAATACATGAAATGGAACTACTGACAAAACCTTGTGATAAAGTATTTAATACAACAGTTGGTTACACTTTAATTCTAAATTAGTCAAATAATTAAAAACTACATGTACTTTCTATAGCGTTACAGATAGGTTTAGGTTTTGTTATTTTCATTTATCATAAGTAATATTATTATATTACTGTAGTGAATACATGAAGTAATATGTAACTATGTCACCTTAGAGTAAAGTATTACTCAACAGGTAAATTATATAAAATAAACTGAGTATAATAAAATAATGTGTACACCTCATTACAAAGTTGTTGTAATTTGTCATTCAATAAGAACTTTTTTTCAATAAGAAGTCTCTTCTGCTTAGAAAGCTTACCAAGCACAGTAAAATTATTAAATATTATTAATTTCAACAAACTATTTTCTGTGAATATATGTAATATATATAATCTATTGCTGTGATCAAAACTACATTTTCAGCATTACTCCAGTCTTTAGTGTCACATAATCTTGCAAAAATCATTCTAATATGCTGATTTGCTGCTCAAAAAACTTTTCTGATTGTTAACTTTATTAAACAAAAATCTTATGTACCATAATAAATGGTCACTTTCAGTTAATTTAAGGCATCCTTGATAAAATAGTTATTCTCTCTCTCTTAATCCTATAACAGATTCATTATTTAAAAAAACAAAAACAAAACATGAACATCTTAAAAAGTAGAAAGAATTGTCTGGCCACATCTTTGGGACTTCTTATTGGCTCAGCTTTGGTGACATCACTGCAAGATAGCCCCGCCCACACTGCCACATAAATACAGGAGGTGAGATCTCTGCTCTCTCACAAGTGTTCAACCTGTGAACACTCTCCAGAGCAGAAGGGGGTGGTAGTGCACAACAAGCTGGATGCTAACTGCTGTAAAACAGAAGAAGAGGAAGAAGACTGCTGTGTGCGTTCATCAAAATACAAACTTCTCCTGCATCAGAATCTTTGCCTGCTGTTACAATGGTTGAACAAGATCAGAAGAGGTAAGACTTGTGTTACTGGTGTTTCCTTAAGAGCATGTTTTATGCATTTTCAGAGTTAATATATCCAAGAATAAGCAGTCAAGAAGAGGATATTGTGGTTGCATCTAAATTAGTACATTATGTAAATACATTTAACATTCAAGAAAACAAGACTAAATATTGTATGCAGTTTTGCTTAGCTAGTAAATGTACCTTAATTTAAGAATTTTGAGATATTTGGCGAGAAACAAAATACTAGTAAGATTTTTCTTTTTTGCAGTGTTTCAGTACATTTAAATATGACAAAGCATAAAGATGTTGATAGTCTTGACCAGCAGACCTCTGCACAATGTTAAGTTAATCATAGTGCCACCTGTTGGCAACAGAAAGTATTGCAAAAACAAATCACTTTGATGTAGTTCAACTATATTTATCTGCTTAAATGCATATCACTCACCATGCTTTGTTTTCCTCTGATGCAAGAGCCAGTTTATCATGGCTTGCTTGTGGTTACTGTGTTTAGCTGTGTGGACAGACTAGGGTCAATTAATAAATCCCCACAATACCCTTATAAATAACCAAAAAATGGGTTAATTTTCATATGGGTATTAAAGACAATGTGGGGATTTACTAATTGATATACATTAACACCCATTCCAGATAGAAATGCTAATAGGGTAGAACCTGTTCTGCTACGGCCTATTTAGCTTCTTTAAGTAACATGCCTTTATATAATGTCTTTTTTTCTAGAAGTCCTGCTGAACGCAACATTGTGCATTGTTTGCACTGCCACAAGCCACAGGAGAACCTCCCTGTTCATCTGTCCAGGGTGTGCATGAAAAACAGCACACCAGAAGAAAGAGTGGATGAGGTGCAGAAGGCCAGGGCTTCCAGCAGAGAGTGGCTCCGTAAAAACAGGACCTGGAATTACAAGCAGCTCTGTGAGCTCCTGCCTGACAGACGCTCAAGGATTACTATGGTGAAGGAGCTACTTCGGCGTGGTTTTTTCATCATGAACCAGCCAGAGGAGTCCGAGATGGTCTTAGACCCTGAAAGTGACTCAGCTACTGTTAATGATGCCACATCTGCCAACACCGTCACAACCCCCACTTCCCCCAGAGATCCTCAAACCTCTTCTGTGAGGATCCAGATGAAAGAGGCAGGTCTGCATGACAAGTTCCCTGCTCGTGCCAAGCTCTTGGTGGCCTTTAAAAAGTACCTGGTAGAGTCAAAGAAAGTTCCTAACTGGCAACAAGAGGTAAAATCTCTTCATTTCTATCCTCAGCACACCCAGTTCAGCAGTGTTCTGTAGTTCTTCTTTCTTTCTTGATCTTAATGCTGACATTTCTTTCTCACCATCTTTCTTCAAAGGTTGAAAACGTGTCCCGTTTCCTTAGGTACTTGCAGCCCACTGGGAGTGAGCCATCTCTGGACTTCCTGTCAAAAAGAACAGAGACAGAGGACTTTCTGAAGGCCCTGCAGCGCACTGACATGTCAGCAGCCACCATCCTCACTTACATCAAAAGCATGAAAAGGTTCTTGGAATACTTGTCGTTAAGACTGGACATTCAAAAAAGAGAGCCACTGCTACGGACCAACTGCAAGAGCTACACTGAAATGCTGATGACTCTGCGGAAGACTGTATGCAAGACCCATGAAGACAAGGCATATGATACAAGGTTAATGGTTGAAATGTTAATTTTACATTGTGCTTTTTTACTAATGTTATTGATGTTTCCTCACATTATAACAAGGGTGTTGTCTTTAATAACCTGTCTTGTTTATGTTTCATTCAAACAGACTCGATGGTGATTTCTGCATTAAAGATTGCCAGAAGATTTTGAGAGTGGCAAAGCCAGACTTCCTCAGGATCCATGATAATCTGCTTACAAGGAAAAAGGTCTCAAATACAGAAAAGACGCTCTACCGCTATTACTGCGAGGCGCTCTTGGTCTTTCGTCACATGCAGCGTCCAGGGGCTGTTGAAGGCTTCACAGTAAGTTCATCTACTTCAGTTAGTTTGTACTCATCATGTGCTGTAATACTGGAATACATATGCAACAGTAAATTGAACCTTTTTAATGTTGCAGGATGCAGACTGGGTGGACAGGATTGCACAAGGTGACCGGGTGGTGATTGGTGTAAGAAAGGAGAAAACTGCAAGTATGCAAATCGCCTTGACAAAAGACGAGGAAACTGTAAGTTTTAGTATTGTTCAAAGAGTACAATGTATACCCATCAGTGTTTTGCATTCAATAACTTTGGTCTTTTTCCATAGTGCTTTCAGCTGTACTACAAGCAGATCAGGCCTAAGAATATTGGGCTCAAAAAGTTCTGCCAAAGCTTTTTTACCTCAACGTCTGGTGAGGCTCTTCACCGTGTCACTCAAGATATGAATCGCCTCCATGAAATGTACGTACCTATACAGATCCATGTGCATAGATACACTTTATTATGCCTTGTCAGTCGTAGTCGTATCACAGTTAACATTTCATGTCATGTCATCTTAATGCAGGTATAAGCTGGTTCCATTCAGGAGTCAAGATGTAAGGAAGGCTGTTGAGACTGCTGCAAAAAAGCTCCCAGTGCATCAGTACAAGGCTGTGAGTCATTACCTGGCCCATGGCACTGGTACGAGCAGAAGGCCACAACCTCAGCCTCAGGATATTGTGGATGTAGCTATGCTGCTGGATTCCTTGGAGGGGTAGGTCTCAAGCATATAACATATCACCAACAATTTATACAGCTGATTAGCAAGTTGTCCTTATTTTTCTTATATTTTAAACATTGTTATCCTCACTTACACAGCACTTCTTCAGATGATGACACATCTTTGGCTGAACTTAAAAATGAGCAACACACTTCGCAGAAAGACTTCTCTGCCTTCCTATCCAGATTTCCTGTTTCACTGGAGGGCCAGCCACCAACCAAAAAGCGGCGGGTCGATTCAGGTTTTCCTGATGATCGGGTCTTTTACGACAAGTGGAGAACTACTCAATATACCCAGAGAGAGGAATATCTGCTGTGTAAGTCTCCAATGCATTGATACGACAATGACACTCAGTACCAATGGCACAAACTAGGCCCCTTAATTCATTGTGACAAGTGATAAGTAAAGTTATTTCATTCTTTCTTTCAGCACACTTCACACACCGCAAGCCATCTGCCTCTAAGGTGTCAAGGCTGATTGCACAGGAGGGGTGGAAGTCCAACTATCCAAAGCCAGAAGAAATCGAACGGCTGTGGAAACCAGCACCCACAGACACCATTGAGGCAGATGAGGTTATAATAAAATGTGTGGCTGAGCAGGGCTGGACAGGCCTGGCCATCAAGGACTTTGGTGATGAGAAGGGTCTAGGTAAAAAAACATTTCATTTTCTTTGTAAGGAGAGAAAACGTCACTTAAATATACATTTCAGCAACCATTAGGTGCATCAAGTGTTGCGTATTCAGTTGGCCTTTTGACCTTTAAAATATAATGTTCTCTTGATTATAGGAGTGGTTGCAACGCGACCCTTTTCTAAAGGCGACATTGTGTGCGATTACCACGGAAAGGTAATCAGAGCAGCTGAAGGAATGACCAAGCTGGAGGGAATTCAAGATAAGGCCAGGCACCTGTTCTTCTTCTTCAAAGCTGGACAGAGAGACCTCTGCATTGATGCTCAGACTGGCTGTGATTGCCACCCAAACACAGACACAGTTGGCAGAAGAATTAAATGTTGTTATAAGAGTCCCAACCTAGAGCCCATTCGCTGTGTGATGCATGTGAATGGAGAGGACAAGGATGTCATTCTATTCAAGGCGCTGCATGACATCAGCATTGACACACAATTAAAATTTTACTCTGGAGTAGTAAGAAGGTCTTTTCTTAACCTTGACTTGGACTGGCTGGATGAGTAGGCCGGGTGCACAAGTCCAATAGCTGCTTCTCCACTGAGCCAGTGCTTTCAACGGACTGGCAGGGCAAAAAAAGCCTTGGACCAGTAGCACCAAGCCCAAAAACGGGCTGCATTTCCACTTTTGGACCAGTGCTTAACCAAAACCTTAAGCTTATGTCTTCAACACACCTCTCTGGAATGACGGCATTCAACCTCATCATCTCTCCAACAAGACATTGAAAACTAGCAAGATCACAAAACAAACAATAAAACTTTTTTTTAACTTATTGAATTAAAACACAAGCAACAATGTTGTACTAGTTTTGTAATAAAAAGTGATACAATGATCATTCTTTTGTCCAAGGACTGTTCATTAATCATGCAGAAATAAAGTGGCATTTACTGTTATGTTTTCAAAAGAAAGAAGACATGCATACATATTCAGTTATGTCCATTTCTATTTATTTGTAATCATTCAAAAACACTGGGGCTGACAACATGCACATTTAAAACATTAATCACATTTCCCTAGAATGACCATTTCAACAATTTCACCAAACTGGAGTTGTGATATTTTATGACATGCAGAGCTAATGTGGCCATTTAACCAATTCCGGACATGAAGGTCCAGTTGCTTGCTTCTAGTTTTCTGGTTAAGGGTCTTGTTAAACATGATCACAAAATCACCACATCTGTTGACCTTAGCAATAACTTATTTTTTTATATGAATACATAGCACCAATCCAAACTACAACTACCTGTAAATGTCTGCACAAGCCTTAAGTCCGGAAACATAGCTTTGAAGACCTCCTCAATCCCATCATTTGACCTGAACGAGTAATGACTCGTCCTCATCACTCCGAATCCCATCAGAGTGTTGGTTTAGAGCTAAAACTGGAAGTCAGAAGATGGCATTGTAGGCTGTGTATTCCAACATCCATGGTAACATCTTTCCTAGTGGGTAGAGTGCAACAGAAACCTTTATTTCTGTTACATGAATCCACTTCCTTGATGCCCACTGTACCCAAATTATACATTTCCAGGCACTGGCTTTAACCACAACAAGAACTCATCTTTCTCAAGATATTTCTCATTAAACTTGCATTTACCTATTGCAGACAACCCACCTCTCCTGGAAGCTCCAGGGAGTCTCCTGCATATTCTTAGTGACACCAGCTAATTAGCTACAATATCCTGGAAATCGTAGAGGCAAGAGTGAGAATGATCAAGAGGAAAGAGCGCCACTAAATAATGGTAAATGAGTACAAAATAGAAAATACACAAATGCAGTGTTCCAAAAACTCCTAAGCTGAAGCTGACAGTGATCTTTTTTGATTTCTTTTTTTTACTGGGTTTAGAGTCCTCAGAAGTCTTCTATTTTAACATATTTGCAGAGACAGATGATATGGCTGGTGCAGAGAAGGAAGGGGAGGCATTGGCTGGGCCATAAAAGAGAGGAAAAAACCTGGCTGGTCCAGAGGAAAAGGTGGTTGGTCCAGAGGTGGAAGTTGGTGGCCCAGAGGAGGTAGGGGCTGGCTGAGAAAAGGAAGAAAGTCTGGCTGGCCCAGAGGAGATGGTGGCAGTCCCTAAGGAGAATGGTTGTTTGGCTGTCCCAAAGGAGGTTGGCTGAGACAATGGATGATCCTGCAGAGGAGGCTTTGACTAGGCTTTCCTGGCCTGTTGAATTACACTGCTCAAAAAATTAAAGGAACAATTTTTAATCAGAGTATACCATCAATATAATTAAACTCATGTGATATTGATCTGGTCAGTTGAGTAGCAGAAGGGGTTGTTAATCAATTTCAGCTGCTTTGGTGTTAATGAAATTATTAACAGGTGCACTGGATGGTCAACAATGAGATGACCCCCAAAACAGGAATGGTTTTACAGGAGGATGCAACTGACATTTTTTTCCTGCTCATGTTTTCTGACTGTTTTTCACCAGTTTTGCATTTGGCTAAGGCCACTGTCACTACTGGTAGCATGAGGTGATACCTGGACCCTACAGAGGTTGCACAGGTAGTCCAACTCCTCCAGGATGGCACATCAATATGTGCCATTACCAGAAGGTTTGCTGTGTCTCCCAGCACACTCACAGGAGCATGGAGGAGATTCCAGGAGACAGGCAGGTACTCTAGGAGATCTTTATCTGGCCGTAGAAGGTCCTTAACCCATCGGCAGGACCGGTATCTGCTCATTTGTGCAAGGAGGAATAAGATGAGCTCTGCCAGAGCTCTACAAAATGACCTCAAGCAGGCCACTGTTGTGAATGTCTCTGACCAAACAATCAGAAACAGTCTTCATGAGGGTGGCCTGAGGGTTCGATGTCCTCTAGTGGGGCCCGGAGCCCGATTGCCATTTGTCATTGAACATCAGAATTGACAGGTCCATCATTGGTGCCCTCTTTTCGCAGATAAATGCAGGTTCACCCTGAGCACATGTGACAGACATGAAAGGGTCTGGAGAAGCCATGGAGAACGTTATGCTGCCTGTACCATCGTTCAGCATGACCGGTTTGGTGGTGGGTCAGTGAGGGTCTGGGGAGGCATATCCATGAAGGAATGCACAGACCTCTACAGGCTGGACAATGGCATCCTGACTGCTATTACGTATCAGGATGAAATCTTTGGACCCGTTGTCAGGTCCTACGCTAGTTCAGTGAGTCCTGGGTTCCTCCTGGTGCAAGACAATGCCTGGAGAATATGCATGCAGTTCTTGGAGGGTGAAGGAATTGATACCATTGAATGGCCCCCATGCTCGTCTGATATAAATCCAATAGAACACCTCTGGGACATTCTGTTTTGGTCCATCCGACGCCACCAGGTTACTCCACAGACTGTCCAGGAGCTCAGTGATTCCCTGGTCTACATCTGGGAGGAAATGCCCCTAGGACACCATCTGTTGTCTCAATAGGAGTATGCCCTGATGTTGTCAGGCATGCAAACACACACTTGGGGGCCATACAAACTACTGAGTACCATTTTTAGTTGCTGCAATGGAATTTCAGCATAATGGATTAACCTGCTGCATACTTTCTTCACTTTGATTTTCGGGGTGTTTTTGAATTCAGCCCTCTGTAGGTTAATCATTTCCATCAAACCATGTGGCATCCTTTCATTCCTAACACATGACCCAGTCCATATCAGTATAGAAATCCGTCATGATATATTTCCCTATTGAGATCTTATGTGTTTTCAAAGTTTCTTTAATTTTTTTGAGCAGTGTAGTTTGTTTGCCACCTCTGATGACACCATCCTTGCTGCCTTACGCATCTTTGTCTGCTTTAGTGCCCGTTCACTCAACTTTTTTTTGTAAGTGCAATTGGTAACTTTTGTACGATGACAGGCAGGACTGCTTCAAAGACTGGTCTATAGCCATAGTTGAGGCTGTCCAGACCCTGGCTTTTATAGCGGACTTAACAACTGCAGGGCTCATATGTTTCCACATTCAAGGAGCTCCTGTCTGCATACATATGCTTCTTCATCTGAAGCTTATGTCTGAAGCATGATGATGAGCCTAGAGGGCACAGTGTCTCATTCCCTTCTCAGGGCACCATGGTTACGTACGTAACCTGAGAAATTCCTTCTAGAGGACACATCGAACTGTGTCCGCTAGGGGGAGCTATGGGGAGTGAATAGTGCATGCTATATAATGCAAGAACTAAGTACACTCTTAGACCGAATTAGTTGAGTTTACTAGAAAATTGCGTGGAAACCCGTTCCACTAAACTATTTTAGTTTTTACACAGAGTGAAACTAAACAGGTTAAGTTGTATTTAACATAGAACCTTTAGTGGGTGTAGCAGACAAATCAAGTTTGCATTAGTAGTCTTTTACTAAAAAGCATTAGTTCACATTACACATTTTTTGAAAATATGTTTACTGTTATAGTTATGTAATGTCTTATAAATTAAAAACAATACTACTTAATTGGAAAATTATTTTAGTTATTTTTAAAGAAATAAACAATAACAACATTTCAATTTTTTTATTGCTGACAAAGTTGTACTTGTCATGATAGCCCCAGAGAAGAGACGAGAGGCATGCGGATCCATATGCAAGACTTTATTATAACAGTAACTGTAAACAGACATGCAGGGGGTCAAACAGGGGCAATCGGGAATGGTATAGGTAATCCAAAAGAGCAAACGATAGTCCAGGCAGATAGTCGAGGCGGGTGGCGATCAAAGGGAAAATCCAGAAAACAAGCGAGGGTCAAAAGGCGGGCGGCGAGACAAACAAGAAACCAGGAAACTGGGGGGGGGGGGGTCGACACAGGAAAGGAAACACGGGAATGAAAACGCTCAGAAATAACAGCCGAGCCAAATTATGACTTTAGTGTTTAGAGTTCAGTGTGGAGAGGTGGCTCCCTCTAGTGGCGAGAGGAGGGAGCCACAGCGGTATAGTTCATGACAGTACTCAACTTTTCAACCAAAAGACAACATCTTTTGCATAAGCAAACATTTTTGCTTGTTAACAAATTTAAATTGTTTAGAGAAACATGAACACACAGTATTCAACAATATATATACGTGAATGACTGCAATTGCATTAAAACTGGATACGCATTAAAACCTGAAATGGTGTTAATTCATATTAGTAGAGCAACAATTTGCAGATTTAAAGACTTTTAGCACAGAACACAGCTAAACTTTGGACCACTTACTGCAGTGACAGAACATTCTGTTCTTCATCAATTTGAGGTAGCTGAGATGCAGTGCATATGCAAGTCCAAAGAGAATGCACACAGCTTTTGGCAGGTCTTTAATGCCTTCCATCTTGACTTCTCCCTCCCTGAAGAGAAGATGGGCATACAACACCACACCTTCTTGCTCAACAAGGAGGATTCCAAGGTCAAGGTGGCGGAATGACTGATCATCAGATTCCTACCAACAGAGCACATCAATGACATGTCTCATTAAATAACCATCAATAACATTAAACAAATAGCCTTGTAATGACACGAACACATGAGAGAATGAGTGAATTGGTTATGGCTGCTTTAGTAACACTTCATCAAAAGGTTTAGTTCATCCAAATATGAACATTTCATAATTTAAGTATTTACCCTCACATCATTCCAAAACCATAAGACTGAATAAAAAAATAAAAGATTTAAAAAAAAAAAAAAAAAAAAAAAACCTAAGGTATCTTTCCCTCCATTCAAAGTCAGATAAAACCATTTTATCTTTTAAAAAGGTTTGGAAAGATATATGAATCTTTAAATTGAGGTTAACTGGACTTAAATATAGGGACAGAAAGTCACAGGTTTCATTAAAATACCTTAAACTGTGTTCTGAATATAAACAAAAGTCTTATGGCTTTTGACTGACATGACAGAGAGCAAAAGCTCTTTCCAACCTCTCTAACATTGTCAACAGATACTCACTAAGTTTCAATGGTTTAAGCTATATGCAAACATTTCATCAAATACAAGGACCATCTATTAATAAACTTATTAAATTTTCATGTTCCTTTAAGATAATCTTTATGAAAATAAGTTACTTACAAAGCATGCTTTGAAGAAGTCTAGGGTTGTCATCAAGGAGAATCAGGAGCCCTCTGAGCACCAGTGACCTAATATCAGTGTTGGGTAGTTAAAAAAAGTGGTCCCACTTTATATTAAGCGGCCTTAACTACTATGTACCTACATCAAAATATAAGTACAATGTACTTATTGTGCTCATATTGTATTGCAAAACACTTCTGCTGCTATTGAGGTGGGATACGGGTAAGTTTAGGGACAGATTTGGTGGTATGGGTAGGTTTAGGGGTGGGTTAAGGTGTAAGGGATCAGTCAACAGTGTAATTACAAAAGTAAATACAGAAATTAATTATAGATGTAATTACATGCAGGATTTTTTAAAATATAAGTACAATGTAAAAACATGTATGTACACAATAAGTACATTGTAACAAATAATTAATTAAAATGTAAGTACATAGTAGTTAAGGCCACTTAATATAAAGTGGGACCAAAAAAGTTAATAGCTAGAATAACAGAAATCAGAAATTCAAAAACAGAAATGATCTAGAAAAGAGCACAACCAACAAAGCACAATTTTGTTGGACAATTGTATAAGACAACCAATGTAGTATCACTGTGACATTTTGAATGATTGAACTGTAAAATCAAACAATGTAACAATGCAATTGTATAATAGATATGGACCAAACCTGGTTTGTTGTAAAAGCTGTGTCAACAGCTGTCCAACATTCCCTCTCTTAGATTGAATGAACTCAATTAGACAAAGACTGTGTCGATCAATGCTTTTATAGAATTCATGCTTGAGGTTCTTTCCCACAATCCTGCTGAACTCCATGAACACCTTCAAAATAAGGGAAATACAGAACCTTATTTATAAACCATAATACATGGTTAGATCCAACTACATTTTGTGAGAGAAAAGAAAAGTATACTTCACACAAAAATGGAAATGATCTAATCTTTTACACAGCCTTTTATTGTCCCAGATGTATATGAGGTAATTATGTGACACAAAATGACATTACACATCATCAACTGTTGTGTGGACTGTGTCTGCTTTGTGTGTTTTTTTTAAACGTCAACATTGGTCGTCCTGTATACTTGCAATATATGGACTCTGAGATTAACTATATGTTGTGTTCATCTGTAGAAAGTCATCTGGGAGAGCATAAGGCTGTGTAAACAACACTGAAAAATTACACTAAATATAATAGAAAGATAGATATTTTACAATGCTCTTAAATATACCTGATCTTCTGTAAAAAGAGCAGGCCAGTGTTCCACCATTTGGCTTATGGCAGGCTCCACCACTTTTCTTATGGACACTGGACTCTCTGGTTAACTTATAAATGTGTATTGCGTAGGTGAGTGAACAAAGCCCCAATCAGTAGTTAGTTAGTAGTTGGGCAGTTTCACACAGTTCAGTATCATGGGCTTTTGAGTGAATCTTAGACAGGTACACTTTAAGTGCATTAATAGATTTAAATGTGCACAAGCAATCTTGATGAAGGCAAGGAAATGGAAGAGATCTGCTGTAACTTCCATGTTTTAAACTATAATATTTAATAGGTAACCAAATTTGTCACGTGAATTCACAAAACGTACATTTCCACTGCATCTTCACAAGAACCTGTGAAACAGAGCATAAGAAAATGTTTGTCAGTTGCAGATATAATTTTACTGTAATAGTTATTAACTTCTGCCAGTGATCTCAGCTTTTAAAACTTTGTTAAATTACTAATTACTAATAAAAAAATCACTCATGTGAAACTTTAAGGCCCCGTTTACACTAAAACGAATCACCATATCATCGTATCGGAAACGATGTGCGTTCATACACGTCGTTTCTGTGTCCGCTGAAACGCTAGTCACATGACTACATTGGCGTCACTTTGGCGGTAAAAACAAGATGGCAAACGTGAAGACCATCTTTTCGTGGACCGCTGATGAAGTTCAGTTGTTACTAAACGTAACTAAACGTAAAACACTTGAATCGCTTGCTTTTCACAGCAGCTAGCAAGTAGTTATAGCTATGCGGTTTCCTGCAAAAGCGTCACATGACCAATGTCACGAACCCAGTGAATCAGAAAGTCGTAGTGTCAGTGACGTGGTCCAATAAGGATGGCAACTTGCCAATAAGCCAGGACTTGCGTTTTCAGGCGTCCACACAGTGACGGATCAGATTCGTATTCAGATGAATTCGTGGGAGCTCTCTGGAGCCATTTTCCATTGTATTAGTGTGGACGAACACTGCATCCGCAACGAAAACGACCCAAATACGTACTAGTGTGGACGGGGCCTAAGTAGGACTTGTTTAACTATTAACGTTACCTTATTACACAAAATAGATATACATTAGCATTAACCACAAAGCATGTGCACATGCATGGTGTTGATATGAGTCGACAGAAATAAAACTTCTGCCAACAGACACACAAACTGTGAAAATACAGAGGGAACACTGTAACATATAAGGTTATAAACAGTGACCTGACAGAAATAGCTAACGTTACTTCATATGATAATGCTATACCTTAAATGTGAACCGACAGGGAAAAAATAGCATTGACCGACACATTAATACTACGTTAACATTTTGAAGTTCACCATCTGTCCAGATTTTTGGGTTATCATTTTTGACAGAAATACACCAACAGTTAAAAAAAAACTTCTTCAGACACTTACCATTTCAAGTTGCTTTCAAAAACCCATAGTGAAGGCGCACCAGCAGCCAGAACACACTCATTGGGCAGCCGCTCCGCTTATGTCAACACCTGTCGCAATCAAGGCCCGTCCCCCTTACAAAAACGTAATGTACCAAGTTGTCTCTTCTTAAAATGATCATTACATTCAATTATTATTCTGAATAGTGTAAACAGTTAATTTAATTTAGTAATGACACCACTTTTTAAAGAACAATAAAGAATAAGTAATGACCACTTAAAAAGTTTTATTAACACAAAATCCGGGTTTAGAGTGTACCAACTTCCTTAAGAGAATTGCCCCTGAGATGTTAGTGACGGCTGTCAGTGACATTATCCCCTTCAGCCAAAGACCTGAGCTGTTACACAAGACGTACCTGTAAGGGGTTAGAAATGCTCGACCCTGGGTAGAGCTCAATGTTTGGAATCAGGGAGATAACTTCAAGGGGATATGGCAAAGTGTCTGTCATGCAGGGGCTACCACTGCCTCTGGATGGGTCCATCCCCTCAGGATCCAACTCACAGAACATGGGTAGCAGGACCCTGTTCAAGGAAACATAGGTAGAGTAGGGCCCAAGATGTCCAGGGCTTTAAACCAACTCAAGAATGGGAATGAAATCTAGCACATAACCCATACCATACATGATTTTAGAAAGTGCCCAGGGAGTTGTGTGCATTTAGCACTTATGTGGATTTTTAGAAATGGTGGCCGACTGATGGTACTGTCATGAAACTAATACTTGACCAGAGTAGTGAATAGTGGTTAGGGACAGGTTCCTAACTCCGATCAGGGATGAACACCTGATCCGTCAGGGGTAGAGAGCCCATAAGGACCCCTTCCGTAGAGAGGGGATCATTACCATGCTCTGCCAAAGAGTCCAAAATATAAGGGTAACATGTAAAGTGTAAAAAGTAATGGTCCTAGTACTGAGCCTTGAGGTACTCCATACTGAACTTGTGATCGATACAATGCCTCTTCATTTATTGCATAGATTAGTATGATTTAAATAGATAAATAGATAAGTTATGAATTAAATAGATAAGTATGATTTAAACCATTCTAATGCATGTTGGCTACAGTAAAAAACAAACAAATATTTTGCATTACAGTTTTAATATATTATAAAACAAAATGATATTACTTACATCAGCTTCAATTAGAAGGGATTCTGGTCTCTCTTTAAAATGGCCCATTAAGAGTTGCAGGATGCACAGGACCAGAAAATTTCCCTCTTGATACTTTGACAGAACTGCATGCACCTCATTATTTGTTGGCTTTTCTTGAAAAAATCTTAGAATCCTCTTCCCTTTCCCTTCAGTGCTCTACATGACTCTTTGGAGTAGTGAGATGTCAGTAAGAAAATGGAAATGTAAAAAAATACTCTTTAGACAAAACAGGTATAGCGAAGAGTTCTTTAGTTCAGAAAGCAGTGGAAGTGGAGTGGCATTTACATCACAGCGCGGACAGTAATATGTGGGTTTCATCAACTTGTGAAGTTCTCCTCTAATGGCACCAGACATTCCTTCAGTAGAATAAGGCAGTACCATTTCCTTGTGTTTCTCTTCTAGAGAGTCTTCATTTTCTCCTGCAGGAAGCTCCTCTGGTTGCCAACTGACACAACCATATTGATCAGCCTATTTTTCTTATATCAGCCAGAACATCAACAAAGCTGTCCAGGTACTGTTTAGCAATGCTCTGCACTACAATCTGACACTGTGCCTTTGATAGGTTGACTTCATGTTTTTGCATATTATCTACTAACATCCTGCCTAGCTGCCTTCAATCAGCTGGTAATGATCTTTTTTATTTGCAATGGCTGATTTAATTCCAGAAGGCATGGCTTCCCAAGGCACCTTAAATGTGCTGAACAAAATGGTGAAGAGCAAGCAGAAGAACAAGACAGTGTAGCACTTGAAGAACACTCTGATCCTGGGCTTGATGTATCAGAATTAGAACTTGATGTGATGAGTATTGGGAAGTCAAGCAGCTTAAATAACCAATATATTTAAAAAATAAAAAATAAAGCTTGAAAATGGAACATTTAACAATATTTTTCAAACATACATCAGTAACAAATTGTATTAAGTTTTATGTAAAATACCTTCATTTTTCCATGCATTTAGTATTTTGCTACATTATATAAACCTGAGGTATTCCGTGAGGTCGCCTTCTTTCACATAAGGTCAGCTTTGATTTCGACACCAATAGCAGTAAGCCCATGGATCAATCTTGAAGGGTTTCATCAGAGAGACCAGGAAACGAAGAGCAGATGGCGAGTTTAATCTCTTCTAAATTGGACATACCTTAAAAAGATTGGTGTAACACAAATCACAGACAAGCAACTCCTGGAGAGGTTAAAAATCTAATAGAAGACACAAAGTAGACCACAGAATTTTAGTGAAAAAAAAAAAGGTTTATTTTGACTTTAGATTTAGAGGTTTCCTGCACTTAAAGCTGGTGCCTTTCTGCAAGTGTTGCACAGTTTTTGAAGTTGTGCAGTTTTCTAGCACATTGCTTGAAATGGGTATTCTTGCTCTCAAACCTCATAGTTCATAAGCGAATGAGTGGTCCAAATTGTTTTATGAGCTCTGGGTAATTGCATAATGATATTAGGCTTGAGAGTCTTAGAAGAGAAAGTCACAGACCTGAAATAAATGTAAGCGACTTGATCTGCCGCTATTGCTGATGGACAAATCAAAAGTATATTTACCTCCGTTTTTGGTCTATGCCACTGCTGTAGAGAATGTATACATCCTAGCTGTTTATAGTGTGCTGTTTGGTAACAAACTAAAGCAAAACTAAATGGTTGCACAATGCCTCACCAGCTGTACAGCTGCAGCAAAACTACTCAAGGCCGACAGGGCTCTCTGCTGCAACTAGAGTTATCGTCTTCATCTTCAAAATCAACCTACAAATGCAGTTTTACCTTTTTTGGAAAGGCAGTTTGATCTTCTTTGTATGTTCACTTTGTAAGCACTGGTTTGGTACTAATTTTGAAGTTGGGGAAGAAAACAAGATGGGAGTTTTTTGACATACCCTAACTGTATTGACCCTGATCACACAGACTACGCATGTGCATTGCAGAGACAAGACAAGATGAGCATTTGAGGTTGAGAAAATATAGAAATTATCAATTTGTTTTGAAAATAACGATTGTTTTGCTAGATAAGACACTTCTTCCTCGGCTGGGATTGTTTAGAGCCCCCTTGATGCTGCATTTACACTGCATTTTAGAAGCTCAAACTCAAGGGCATCATAGAACCCAGCTAACAAAAAAGGTACACAGGATGTCTCCTAAATGGCCTCGTTGTATAAAGCAAAATATGTTTATTTTAATTGAATATTTGTAAAGTTGCGGTGCTCTTTTTATGTGTGCGTCTCTGGTTGTCATCTGTGGGTTTAGTCCGATGGCAATTCTTCTAACTTAAAACAACAAAATGAACAGTAGCGTTATGATCTTATATGTCTAGGACTAGCAGCCGAAATTTAGCCCTGCTGAAAAAAAAACAGCATATGCTGGTTAAGTAGGTTTTGATGCTGGTTTATGCTGGTCCTTAGCTGGTCATGTGCTGGTCCTGCACCAGCATAAACCAGCAAAAACCAGCATACCAGCATCAAAACCTACCTAACCAGCATATGCTGTTTTTTTTCAGCAGGGTAGCTTACATATATCGGTCTCAAATGGGCCTTATGCCGCACATATTTTAGTTCAATTTCTGTAAAATAGCATGTACATTTAATCGTTTCACCTTTACATGCTAACATTAGAAAGTGTTCACATATGTGACCCTGGACCACAAAACCAGTCTTAAGTCGCTGGGGTATATTTGTACCAATAGCCAAAAATACATTGTATGGATCAAAATTATCAAAAAAACATTTTATGCCAAAAGTCATTAGGATATTAAGTAAAAATCATATTCCATTAAGATATTTTGTAAATTTCATTCCGTAAATGTATCAAAACTTAATTTTTAAATAGTAATATGCATTGCTAAGAACTTAATTTAGACGATTTTACAGGCGATTTTCTCAATATTTAAATTTTTTTGCACACTCAGATTCCAGATTTCAAATAGTTGTATTTCGGCCAAATATTGTCAGATCTCAACAAACCATACATCGATGGAAAGCTTAGTTATTCAACTTTCAGAAGATATGAAAATCTCTGTTTTGAAAAATTGACACTTAAGACTGGTTTCGTGGTCCAGGGTCACATATGCTAATGGGCAGCAGCCATACACAACGGACAACTTCAGCAAACATTTTAAAAAGAGAAACTTTCAGTATTACGAGATACACAATGATTACGGTACCTAATGTCTACAAACATAAAACTATAAATACCTTTTTGACCGACGAAACAAAAACATAAAGGCATATAAGGTCTGAGAAATTGGTTAAAACATTATTATTATGGAATATGCTGCAACTGCTGCAAGAAACACAAAAACGTAATGGACCTTGCAACAGCAGGTTTAAGAACAGTCACGTAAACTGTGAACTTTGAATAAGATTTTCCTTCTGAACTTTTTCTTCTTCTTTTTCTCATTTCCTCTAGCTTTACCCTCATATTCACCATGTTAGATACTATGAAAACCCAAAGGAGTTAGCTGACAGCTAACATTAGCCATTGCTACAATATTACATTTTATCACCCTACCTTTGTATTTGTTCAGATAACCCTCGAAGAATAACTTGTAGTCTTTGTCGAGCTTTGTTTTAAAGGTTGATGAATTCATTTGGGTGATCAACATCTCCAAATGTAAATCTTTGCGGGACTGTGAAAATATATACGCCTCAGCATTACAGTTCAACCCAACTATGCTTTGTGGCTGTCCCATTGTCTGCTATGTAAAAAAGGGCCTGAAAAGTATAAAAGACATTGTCAAAATAGTGCACCTGCCATTATTGGGTCAACCATAATTTATACTTTTTGTATGCAAAAAAAAAGGTTACACTTTATTTTGATAGTCCACTTTAGACATTCTACTAACTGTAAGTAACTTTGTAGCTACATGTCAACTACTTGTCAACTACATATCAACTAAATCTCATTATTTGCAACTACATGTCAACTAACTCTCAGGTAGGTTTAGGGTTAGTTGAATAAGTTGACAAAGAAAGTGTTAGAAGATATTAAGCAGACAGTCTACTAATACTCTACTAACTGCTAGTTGACATGTAGTTGCAGAGTTATTTACTGTTAGTAGAATTTCTAAAGTGGACTATCAAAATAAAGTGTTACCAAAAAAAAAAAAAGACTTTATTCAACAATTTGTCTGTTCCATGCAACTGCAGCGCCATTTTGTAGGGCATCCACTGGACACAAACAGCATACACTGTTCTCTGTCAGCTGCAGCATGTATGGTTTGACGCAGAAGTATAAATTGGCCTTTAGAAAAGAACCGACATAGCTGATGAAAATGCTAATTATAATTAAAATTTTGTAAATTACGTCACAATATTATCCCGTTTAGCTTTACCACATAAATTCTATATCAATACCTCAGATCGAAACTACTTTGGAAACACTTTTTGTCTAAAAAAAAATAAATATTGTGTCACATTTTCATTTCATTTTGCGCATTTTCATCACAACAAAAATTTAGCAGAACTGTTTTCATGGACTGATGAAGAGACTCGTTATTTTCTCAATTTAATTGAAGATAACAACATCACAGCTATTTTTGGTGGGAAAAAGCAAAGGAATGCTACAACATTCCAGGATCTGCAAAGAAAACTGGCTACAAATGGCTATACAAAGCCGTGACATATTCTTTGCAGCAAATGGAAGGTGCTGAAACAGTGTCCAAGTCATGTGTCAAACTACCATAGTGCACAAAGAAATGTCATCCCCGCTCATCCAAACTCCATTTTCCACTTTACAGCCACATCATTTCCACTGGTCCTTCTCTGCCCCATGTGGCAAAGGTTGGCATGCTCTGTAAAGATGAAGAAGTGTCATTGTTAGTTTCAGATAACAGTACACTCTGGTTCCTTTCTCTGCCGCAGTCTGTCCCCATGATGTTGCAGCAATACAGTCATTAACCCATTTTTCTCATCCACCATCTGCACAAACAGTCTATCAAAATTTGGGATGCCCAACATAGGTGCCTTAGACAATTGAATTTTCATATTAACAAAGGCCTCTTCTGCCTCTGCAGTCCGCTCAATTTTGTCAATGGCTTTCAGCCCTTTTCCTACTGTCAGGCATTGTTCCAATATTGCATAATTGGGGATGAATATTCTTCAGTATGAAACGTTCCCAAAAATGACAACATTTGTCTTTTTGTGATTGGCTGTGGCACATTTTTTATGCGCTGAATCCTTTGTCAGATAGGGATTTGCTGTTGGGTGTCCCAAAAATGTTACCTGTTGTTTTACAAACTGCAATTTTGACAAGCTGACCTTGTGGCCCTCCTCAGCCAAATGCTTCAGAAGGGTCACAGTGTCTGCCACACATGTAGCTTCATCACATGCACACAAACAAAGGTCATCTACATATTGCAATAACGCAGTTGCAGCTGTCAGTTTTAAAGGCTCCAAACTTCTTTTTAGCACCTCATTGAAAAGTGTAGGAGCAAGACCCAGACCCTGTGGCATTCTGGAAAAACAGTATCCTTTTCCGTCAAATTCAAATGCAAACCAGTATTGGCCATCATTAGCCACTGGTACACTAAAGAATGCATTAGCCAAATCAACCATTTCTGAGAAGAAGTTTGCTTCTTGTGGTATCTGTGACAGAATTGTGTATGGGTTAGGCACTGAAGGAGCACTCTGTCTGAAAGCTGCATTTACTGCTTATAAATCTTGCACAAACTGCCACTATGTAGCCTGACCCTTGTCTCTGACCTTTTTTTACAGGGAAAATCCTTACTGGAGAATCATTGCATTCCACTATCACCCCCTGCCTGAGTATTGATTCAGCACTGGTCTTATTCCTTCAATTGTCTCTTTTGGAAGATACTGGTGTTGACATGGAGTGATTACAACCAGTTCACATCCTTTTATCAAACCCACATCATATTTATGTTTTGCCCACAAATAAGATTGGATTTCTGCCAGTGCTGGGTGAATGTCTGAGGGGTTTACACTTGTCACTTGTCATCCTCCCTTTTGTCTTGGTCTGTTGGTTTTACAACGCAATTTTGCATTCCAACTTCAGCATAAAAGCTTTCAAACTCTCACTGTGTTTCACACCAGTCTGTAGCATCAGTGCACTTTTTCACAAACAAGCCTACTTTAGACCATCTCTGCCCTTCGGCCTCAGAGAGTGGTAAGTGAGGAACAGTTTTTTCTATCATCTGATACTGCCTAGACTGAGCTTCTGTTAAACAGGCTGATAACGCACATGCACTTTCTGACCAGAACATTTTGTCAAAACTTAAAGTTTCTGTCTTTTCCTTCTCAAACCTTCTTTTTCTTTTGTTCATCTTTCGTATTTTTTTATATTGTTCATCTCTTTTCAGTGCGACATGTGACACGTAATGCAAATCGCCAGGTGCCACTATTTCCGTGTCAAAACATTTCACATGCTCTTTTGCCATTTCACACATTACTATGCCCACTGAAGCTCTGCTTGAAAACAGCACCATTTCTTCTCCCTATCCTCCTGACACCTGAAGAGTAAGCAACGAGCATCAATTCAGTTTGCACATCAGATCTCGCCCCAAAATGGGCACTGGACATGTTTTTGAAAACAAGAATGCATGTTTCAGCATTCTTCCCTCCCTTATTGCAGGGTGATCTTGCTGAAAGATTTGGTGTTTCTCAGTTCATTGTAAGCAGGGTGATTGCGTGTTGGCAAGACATGAGAAAATGGACTACATTCCACGGCTTCCCGGGAGACAATCCAGACAACAATGCCTCAGTGTTTCAGAGAAACCTTCCCAAATACGACATGTGTGATCGACTGTTCAGAGACACCCCTTCAAAAGCCACACAACCTTGACTCGAGAAGTGAGTCCTACAGCCATTACTAAGGCCAGAACACCATCAAATACCTCATCTCCATTGCACCATGTGGACTGATCATCTCATGTTCATTTCTTTAGTACATTGCAAATGTCCTATTAATTTGTTTTGGCTTGTTAGCTTATATTTTCATTCTTGTTTTGTTCTCAGTTCTGTTCTGCCGTTAAATTAAAAAAAAAAAAAAAAAAAATTGTGGAGTGAGGCGAAGTAAAATAGCATGTTTTTTCAATACGTTTGACTGACTGTATTTAATTATGACAATGAACAGGCTGCTTTGTTAAGTAACGCCGGCTTCACACTGCACCAATAGCGTCTGGCTGCAGACATGCACTCTCAGCCGCGCATGCGCAATCACACACATGCACTCTCAGCCGCGCATGCGCATTAAGACACATGCACTCTCAGCCGCGCATGCGCTTTGAAGACATGCACGCTCAGGCTCACACATGCACTCTTTGCAGTAGGCGGAAATACTTTAAAATGTTGTTTACAAACTAAAAGCATGAAATAAAATAACTTCCTGTTAACACCACCTAAAATTATATGAAAAAGAAAATGTATTTTACAAGGTGGACTGTAAATTACCGTTTTCAAAAGGTGGAGGCTGCTTTTTTTAGTACCGTACCATACTAGTACTGTAAAGGCTCATGTTTCTGGTCACAACCCGGTTTTATATATAAAAAGTTGACTAATGGCAATTATATAGTAATTAAATTTCAGTGTATTTGTACACCCACACACACATACATATCTACCTATCTATCTATAATTTATAAGTGGAGATATGTAATATATAGTATATATTAAAAAAAAAAAAATATATATATATATATACACATTTTATGTGTAGATATATAATATATATAATTTATAGTATATATGTGTGTGTGTGTGTGTATATATATAAATTGGATATATATATAAATTTTATAAGTGTAGATATATAATATATATAATTTATAGTATATATATATATATATATATATATATATAAATAAATAAATAAATAAATAATGTCATGAAGGAGTCATAGACGGGTGGATCCAAGCGCAAAACTTTATTAAGCAAACTCATGATCGACAGGCGTGGTCAAAACAACAGACGGGTACAACACAGGTAATCCAGTAGAGCAAACGAACGTCCAGGCAGATAGTCGAGGCGGGCAGCGATCAATAGGATAGTCCAGAAACAAGCGAGGGTCAAAAGGCGGGCGGAGAACAATCACAGGAACCAGGGAACAAGGGGGGTCGACACGGGAAAAACAAACACGGAATAAACGCTCAGAAATGACAGTAAACTGATCAAGACTTCGCAAGGAAATGGTGAATGAACCAGGCTATTTATGCATTGTGAGCAAGATGGCCGACTGGGGTGAGAGGTGAAAGGAAACAGGAAGTTCATGAGAATGGGGTTATGGGTAATGTAGTGAAAAATGGTCCATGGTGAAATGGAGGCTCCCTCTGATGGTGAAGGGAGGGAGCCACAACGGCACAGTTCATGACAGAGCCCCCCCCTTAGGAGCGGCTTCCAGACGCTCGACACAGTCCAATAACACCAAGGGGAGGGGGGGTGGGACAGAGTACAAAGGGGAGGACCAGGTCCATGCGGTCTGACAGAGATAGGCAGGGCAAAAGGTCCAGGAGTTGCCGGAATGGTAGCCAAGCAACAGAGCTGCCAAGGATGCATAGAAGACCACGAAGATGGAGTAGACCGCCTCCAGGGCGGAGCCGGTGGAGCAGATGCCCTCCAGGGCAGATCGGATGCCCACCAGGGCGGATCAGGTGGAGCAGGCACCCTCCAGGGCAGGGTAGACGAAACAGATGCCCTCCAGGGCGGATCAGGCACAGCAGGCACCCTCCAGGGCGGAGCAGACGAATCAGATGCTCTCCAGGGCGGATCAGGCGAGTCAGACACTCTCCAGGGCGGATCAGGCGAGTCAGACACCCTCCAGGGCGGATCAGGCGAGTCAGACGCCCTCCAGGGCGGATCAGGCGGGACTAGAACCCTCCAGGGTGGCACGAAAGCCCCCCAGGGTAGAACAGACAGGACAGGAGTCCTCCAGGGCAGAACGGGACTCCCCGAGGGTGGAGCAGACAGCACAGGAACCCTCCAGGGCAGAATGGGACTCCCCGAGGGCAGAGCAGACAGGACAGGAGCCCTCCAGGGCGGAACGGGATCCCCCCAGGGCAGAGCAGACGGGTCTGTAACATAGAACATAGACAGACACACACACACAGAGAGAGATAAAGCTCGGAGCCCAAGCTCCTGGCCAGGTTGGGCTGGATACCCAGCGTATAGGGGGCCTCAGCGGCTGAATTGGGACTAGGCAAGAGCTCAGAGTGGTGTGGGTTGCTGGGCGCTACCACCGTGCAGGGAGCAGGTGCGACCTCCCCCTCGGCTTGAGGATCCGTGGCCTCGGCCACGTCCTCGGGGGAGGCCACCCTCAGAGGTTCTGCGGGGTGAGCCGCCACCTCTGAGGACTCGGTGGTGGCATACAACCCAAAGAGCAGTTCTCAGGAGGAGCACGGTCTCAGTGAAGGCCAGCACAGGAGTGGTGCCAATGATGAGGCTGGGCTCAGGAACAATTGCTGTCACTTGGCTTGGTACTGAAACAGTGGCTCTGGCTAGGCTGGGTGTGTGTGCAGCTGTGTTGAGACAGGGTTCAGAAACAGCAGCGACGAGGCTTGACGCTGGAGGAGTGGCAGCGTCGAGGCTTGACTCAGAAGGAGGAGCTGCGGCAACGACGTGACTTGGCTCAGAGGGAGGAGCAGCTGTGATGAGGACGCTTGACACTGGAGGTGGAGCAGCTGCGACGGGGCTTGACTCTGGAGGCGGAGCAGCTGCGACGACGCTTGACTCTGGAGGCGGAGCAGCTGCGACGACACTGACGCTTGACTCTGGAGGCGGAGCAGCTGCGACGACACTGACGCTTGACTCTGGAGGCGGAGCAGCTGCAACAACATTGACGCTTGACTCTGGAGGCGGAGCAGCTGCAACAACATTGACGCTTGACTCTGGAGGCGGAGCAGCTGCGACGACGTTGACGCTTGACTCTGGAGGCGGAGCAGCTGCGGCGAAGATGCTTGACTCTGGAGGCTGAGCAGCTGCGGCGAAAACGCTTGATTCGGGAAGCAGGACAGCTGCGGCTTGTTGTAGCTTGCGGAGTGAAGCGAGGATGTCTTCCAGCTGGTCGAGTGTCGCTGTGACATGGCTTGGTTCAGGGACGGCTGTGACTTGACTTGATACAAGATGGGCGGCCATGACGGGTGTTGACTCTGGAATAGTGACTGCAACGACTTGGGTTGACTCTGGAAGAACAGCGGTGACTTGACTTGGCTTTGAGGGAACTGCTGTGACTTTACTTGGCTCTGGAGGGAGAACTGTGACTTGACTTGGCAGTGGGGAAATGGCTGGTACTGGACTTGACTCTGGATAGGCAGTTGAGGGTAGACTTGACTCTTGATTTGGCTCTGGGATGGCTGCCATCTTGACTTGGGGAAGCTGTGGTTTGGCAGCCATCTTGACTGACTTGGGGTACTGAGCAGGCTGGATTTTGGTGAGCACTGACTTGACTGAGAGGATTCCAGACAGAATATGAGTCTATTATCGCTTGTTTGGTTGAGGAAGTGTGCTGGGAGGTCTGCCATCTTGTGATCGCAACATGCCGCGGCCGCCATTTTGTGAACGTGCGACGGCGCGGCCGCCATTTTGACATCGCGCGCCGGCGCGGCCGCCATTACTGTGGGTTCGCGGTCCTCCTCCACAAAATCCTCAGTGTCAAGTAAGTCCCCATACTGTAGTGCATAATCCCAGGTGTCTGTGAAACAGGAGCGTGGCAAGATGTAATTACAATCCTCCTCTTTGTAGTCACGTTTCCACTCTTCGACAGCCACAGAAATAGAAGATGAACCCCCGCACCACAATGCAAAGTCCACATAATCGGAGAAACAGGTGCGGGGGCACTCAAAACGCAGCCTCGATTTGAGAGTCTCATCAAGAGCCAAACGGAAAATGTCCATAAAATATTGTTCATCATAGAATGTGAGTTGGTACATCTGGTTGCAAAAAAGTGAAACAAAGTCCTCAATGGGCATACCGTTTTGTTTGAGTGTTAGCAGTTGGTCGAAGGGGTCCATGGTTGAGCTAGTGGGTGAAATAAAGCTGCTGGATCCGGGGTTGGCGAAGTCTTCTGTCATGAAGGAGTCATAGACGGGTGGATCCAAGTGCAAAACTTTATTAAGCAAACTCATGGTCGACAGGCGTGGTCAAAACAACAGACGGGTACAACACAGGTAATCCAGTAGAGCAAACGAAAGTCCAGGCAGATAGTCGAGGCAGGCAGCGATCAATAGAATAGTCCAGAAACAAGCGAGGGTCAAAAGGCAGGCGGAGAACAATCACAGGAACCAGGGAACAAGGGGGGTCGACACGGGAAAAACGAACATGGAATAAACGCTCAGAAATGACAGTAAACTGATCAAGACTTCGCAAGGAAATGGTGAATGAACCAGGCTATTTATGCATTGTGAGCAAGATGGCCGACTGGGATGAGAGGTGAAAGGAAACAGGAAGTTCATGAGAATGGGGTTATGGGTAATGTAGTGAAAAATGGTCCATGGTGAAATGGAGGCTCCCTCTGATGGTGAAGGGAGGGAGCCACAATGGCACAGTTCATGACATATAAAGATTACAATGTCAAAATTCTGCTATTACCACATGCAATGTTAATATGCTTCCAAAACTGACACCAGGAAATTATAAAAAAAATAAATTCAACACACAGCCGTTGATGATTGTTGACTTTAGTAAATAAACAGTATTAACAGTTGCTAGTATACAGACTATACTATATCAAATCATTACATAAAAACAACAACAACAAAAAAAACTTTCAATTTTGTGTTCGACAAAAGATTCTTAATTTCAACTTATCAACCACATGCTCTAAAAATGTATGCATGTCTTGCATAAATTTAAACACAAAGATCAGTGGCTCTACAACATCGTCTTTGTTGAACTCTGAAGCACTGAAGAACCATTCCAAGGCCTCTTCGGCAACTTGTTCATCCATGCACAGTATTCTTGGCAGCTGAACGGAGCCAAGAAAACTGCCAGAGTTCTCAGCGCACCACTGACTGGCACTCTTAAGGTCCGACAGGACACGCACCTAAGAAACAATGCAAAAGAGGATAAATACAAATAAGAGGAACAATAATGGCTGCAATCCCTCTTAACAAAACCTACTTTCCGTGGAGACTGAACCACCTGCTTCTCCAGTGCAACCTCAAGGGTGAAGAGACCACTTTCATCTACCTAAAAAATAAGAATTGAGTTTGATCCCTTTAGTACTACATTTTTGGGTAACTGTCAGTTTCCTGAGGAGATGCTACAAAGTAACATGTACAAGTTGCCTGTACGTGAAAAGGCTCTTCCTGTTAATGAGAACAATACAGCACAAGTTTACCTATTTTATCATGAAAACATACCATTTTTTATGATTCCCAAGTATATGCTTTTACCTGATAGATTTCTTCAAACCTCCTTTTTCGCAACCTAAATACAGGCTTCTGATTACCTACCAGGAAGGCTTTGGACTCCTCAGCATAATAGGCTGAGGATTATAGGTAATTAATAGGTAATTGAACGTCACATAATTCCCTTCTCATGACAGCTTTAAATATTCAAAAGCCAAACAAAAACAAATAATAATAATAATTCTACCGTTCTAGTCCAATATTCTCCATTAACATGATGCACCACCATTTCCTCAGCTCTGCCATGTCCAGCTGCTCAAAACAAAAGTTAATGCCCTTTGTAAGCTGCATTGTCTCAAAGTTACTGAAAACTATACTACTACTACTACTACTACTACTACTACTACTACTACTTACAATTGTGTAGTCAAATGGGGCATCCAGCACTATGTACAATGCAGACTATAAATGAAAGACAAGTCAGTATTAGGGCAAAAACACAAACAAATTAACCACAAACATATTGTACATCTTACCATCAACATAAATACCCCACAGTCATTTCCATATGGTTGTCCTGGAAAACCCGTAAATATAATGAAAGGAGGAAATAAGCACAATTTCATAAAGAAACAGACAGAGAAGATTTAGATAGATGAGTGGAAAAATTAGATTTAGACAGACTAGATTTAGACAGAGGTGGATAGATCAGATTTAGACAGATGGATAGATCAGATTTAGACAGATGGATAGATTAGATTTAGACAGACAGACTAGATGTAGACAGACTTAGATTTAGACATAGGTGGATAGATCAGATTGAGACAGACAGACTAGATTTAGACAGATAGGTGGATAGATCAGATTTAGACAGATGGATAGATTAGATTTAGACAGGCTAGATGTAGACAGACTAGATGTAGAAAGATTGGTGGATAGATTAGATTTAGACAGACTAGATTTAGACAGACAGACTAGATGTAGACTGACTAGATTTAGACGTAGGTGGATAGATCAGATTGAGACAGACAGACAGACTAGATTTAGACAGATAGGTGGATAGATCAGATTTAGACAGATGGATAGATTAGATTTAGACAGATAGACTAGATGTAGACAGACTAGATTTAGAAAGATTGGTGGATAGATTAGATTTAGACAGACTAGATTTAGACAGACAGACTAGATGTAGACAGACTTAGATTTAGACATAGGTGGATAGATCAGATTTAGACAGATGGATAGATTAGATTTAGACAGACAGACTAGATGTAGACAGACTTAGATTTAGACATAGGTGGATAGATCAGATTAAGACAGATGGACAGATATACTTGATTTAAATGGATAGGTGAATAGATTAGATTTAGTCAGATAGATAGACTAGATGTAGATGGGTAGACAGACTAAATTAGATAGATAGGTGGATAGATTAGATTTATATAGGTAGATTTAGACAGATATACCAAAAGACTAGATTTAGACATAAGTGGATAGATGAGAGACAGACAGGTGGTTAGATTAGACAGACAGAATTTAGATTGCCAACCTGTAAATCAAGGCCTGTTTTTTCAGTCCATTTTTTGGGTATCATTCTATTTGCAATGTCCCTGTCAAGAATGCAAAACGGCAAATACATTAATAATAATTGCGGTGTTAAAATGTAAGACCGTATACACACACACACACACACACACACACACACACACACACTTTTGCATAACAGCCTTTCCGCATACATCAGTATCTACAACAGTGAGTCTCAAATTGGGGTCTGCTTCAGATAGACCGGACATCCATAAGGAGAACCGTATTATTTTGATTCTTTGCCTTAGCAATCACCTACCCACAGTAATAAAGCCAAAATTAGAGAACCCCAGTATGAGAAACCTGCTTTAGAAATGCTCACGGAAAAAAATAACTTCCAATTTAAACAAACAACTGAACTCTCAATTTATAATCCACTTGCAGAAGAGAGTGGTCAAAGGAAACAGACCAGCTCTACACAGCAGAACCAATATCTACAGTATGGGTGAAAAATCAGTTCCTGTTTAGCTTCAACCCTAATTAAACACACCTGATCCAGCTAACCACATATTTCAGGCTTATTTGGGAACTACATGGTTTGTGTATTGGAGCACGGTTGGAACAGAGTTTTGACACCCTTGATCTACAACAGGGATAGGCCATGTCAATCCTGGAGTGCCGATGACTTGCAGAGTTTAGTTCCAACTCTTATTAAGCACACCTGAACAAGCTAATCAAGGTTTTCAGGATTACTAGGGCTATATGCAGGTGAGGTTTTTTTGGGGGCTGGAGCTAAAAACTGCTGGACATCAGCACTGCAGGACCGACATTGCCTATCCCTGATCTACAGAATTCTCAGACCATTACCAGAAGCTTACAAATGACACACCAGAGATGACAAAAATAGTTCTGTAAATCAATTACATGAATTTGAAATGAGATGGTGCTGAGTGAATTAAGATCATTTAAGATCATTAAGATCATCTGTACCATTAAAATGAAAAAGAGGGATCCTGATGCAAAAGGTCTGAGAAACCTGCTTTATAATAGAAAGAACAGCTTCTATGCAATACAAATAAAAAAAATAATGAAGAATTGAACAGATTAATCTTGAACAGAGAAAGGTCATAAGAACGTGACCATCTCTAATTAACAGAACCTGTATTTAATGATTTTATCTAAAGACCTCAACAGTGACTGGTATGTCTGGGCACCAAATCCATGTGGTGTCTCAGCACATTTAGAATCTAGATAGAGAATCACTCTCTGTGTTGGTTTCAAAACCTGAAAAAAAATCATTTTAAACCAAACTATTATACTTAAAACAACTACATATACTGCATTTACAGTAAAAATGACAATACTTTATACATTATGAAAATTCTATAATCTGTAACTTTTTAAATTATAAGTTTTTCATTACATACACAACTGGGAATGGCAACGTGCATACTTACAGGTAGACATAACATTGGATCGCAGTTGTTCGGAGGCAGCCATGTTGGTACGGTATACAGGTCAACAATATGAATGTCCTTTCGCTGCAAAATATTTTGTGTAGAATCATCAAAAAAAAAAAAGCTTGCTAATCTTAATTTGACAATTAGATACCTTTGATAGATTTGAAATTACCTTGGACTCTGCAATTCTCTCAATCAATTGAAAACAACCATTTCCAATCTAGAGAAACACATATTATATGTAAGAGATAATGCATGGCTAGCTGTACATTAAGCGTTTTCATTGCACAATGTGGAGGCAAAAAAATAACTGACGCAAAGCATTAAAACCATTTGATGCACAGCTAGTCATGCAACACCTGCCAGCCAGTCAAAATCAAGCATTCAGATAGACCATGTAATTGAGGATCACTTGTAACAATACTAGGAGTGTAACGGTGCATGCATTCATCATTATCTTCAGCAGTCATATTCCCGTGACAACGCAGCACAGTGTCTGTCAGCAGATGTCACTGTTTTAATTGCATAAATTTAAGCATAAAACGTGACTGTTGCAAAAAAAAAATACAATAAAATAAATAAACTATAGTTTAAAAAGTTTAATATATTAGTGTTTATATATTATATAGCAGGGATCCTCAAATCTGGCCCACGAGATCCACTTTCCCGAAAAGTTTATATCTAACCCTAATCAAACACACATGAGCATGCTAATTAGTGTCTTCGAGATCATTAGAAAATCACAGGTAGGTGAGTTTGATTAGGGTTAGAGCAAAACTCTGAAGCGCATTGGCCCTCCAGGATAAGATTTGAGGAACCCTGTTATATAGCATACATAGCCGATATATGCTATATATAAACACTAATATATTAACATAAATGTAGCCATGATTGTTTTCACTCAGATGTATCCCCTTTGGAACATAGCAACTAATATATCCTGTTGTCATGGGAACACATTGTGAGGAAATTACACCGCTCCCTTTGCCAAGTGCATTCCAAACATCTACATTGGTGGTTCTCAATCCTGGTCCTGGGGGACCCCTGCTCTGCACATTGCGCATAAGGGAGACATGCAAAATGTGCAGAGCAGAGGTCCCCCAGGACCAGGATTGAGATGCACTGGTCTGCATAATGGCATGCATGTGCCTTGCTCACTCCAAAGTCTAAACTCTAAAGGCTCTGCACTCTGAAGGTAGAAGGGCATAGGAATGATCACTTCCATTTATAATTTGCCCTGTGATGGTTCACTAAACAATACACTATACAATTATTTGTATCAAATGTAAAAACAAACAATATCTTACTGTAGACTCCATGTCTCTGTTTAAGCCCAAGGTCCAAAAATCAGCACGGGTCATGCATGCCTTTGATGTACGAACAATCAGCTCATTCCCCGGCCTCTCTATGTCCAGTACATAGCTGAGCTAATAAAATTGCAATATTTAAAACCCAAGGTTAAACATGCAAACAAAACTTGCGCAGAATTGTTGTATAGTTCATCTTATGAAACTTACCAGCTCTTTCTGAGCTGAATGGTAACTTAAAGACCATGATGCTCTGCAGGCAGCAACGTTTTTGCAATTTGTGACTTCTTCATTGACATTGGACATTGAGGTCCACACACTTCTACATATTTTAAGACAAAGAAACATTTAGCAAGAATTAGCAAAGAACAAAAGAAAAAAAAAACTCCTTACCAATGTCCTCAACTGCATGTTGTGAATCTTTCAATGCCGACACATGTTCAGGTCCTAACCCCAAGCCAGAAATTTGCTTGTCAGTGGAATGTGGAGCTGAGAAAGACAGATGATGATTAAAAAAACATTATTAGGTCTGCAAATGTATAAACAGTAACAGTGATTAGAACTAATAGAAATACAGAATTGATACAGACTCAAAACTGCTTGTCCGAAGTCAGACAGGACCACATTTTCAATGCTGTGAGGTATGTGACCACGCTGTAGCTGTCCCTCCAACAGCTTAAGGTTTGCTGATGCATTTTTGTGATGGATAATGTTTCGCATAATGAAAATGTGTGTCGAAGGAGCCATGTTATTGAGAAAGTAGTTGTTTTTTCTCAAGTCAGCAAAAAATTGCTCAGCAATTTGGCTGTACAGCCAACCTTGTAGTTCTGGCACCAGACTGATTTTTCGGAGAGCATCCTTTGGATCTTTTGTGTTGGACTCGTGTAGTTTGTCGTACAAAACATAGTGTTCTGACGATCCAGTGATTGGATGGCATTCTGAGTTCATAGTCTCTGTCTTCTCGATCAACCAAGGAAGAGATATTTTGAGCTTTCCCTGCTTTGCTTTGTTGATATTTTCAAGTGTTGAGTCTGCCAGTCTTCCTTCGTATGGTTGAAATGGAAGAGAAGAAGGTACACGGAAATTGGTACCTTACATATTAAACCAGTCTCTCTCACCTGATGCCCCCCAGATTTTCTGGAAAATTTTGTTGTACAACTGCCTGTTCTGCATCTCTGATCTTAATCTTAATATCAGGTCCATGCGAGATCCCTTTGAGTCCACCTTACAGGCCTTGCACAGCTTTCTGACAACACCAACCTATTATGTAAATGGTTCATTGTCAGGCAATCATATTTGCATAAATGGTAATGATTAAAACAGTTCAAGGTTTTAACCTTTGTTTCATCAACTCATCTACAAGATGATCCTCTGACACATTAAGACGCTGAGCGTCAGGTGATGTGACTTTTGCAGAGGCAACTTTTTCATACTCTGTATTGAGTACAGTGTCACCCATTCTTGTTTTTTTTCCAATCCATGGAGCCCAATTCTCATAACTTGGCTCCACAACAAATGGGTTTTTTGTTCGGCCTGAGGGGTAAAACACACACACACACACACACACACACACACACACACACACACACACACACAACAAACAAAAACAAAACAAAAAAAAACAAGTGATCTGATCATATCAATATCAAATAAAGCAAAGACTACAGAATACCATATGGCTACTCTATTGAAGGAAGCACCACATTCAAAATTTAAGAGAACCGCTTATGCATTGAAAATGGTGGATAAAAACAGTCAGCGTTCTGGAACGTGCACAATTGGCAATACACCTGCATGTAATTACTTACTGGAAACAAAACCACGTGCAATCATCTCCAGATCCACAGATTGCCAAAACTCCTCAATGTTTACTTCCCCTTTGAACTCTGATGGTGGCTCTTTCAGGTCACTCACTGTATTGAAAAATGATATGAGAAACTCCCTTTTAGGTTTTAAAAAAATATGTTTGTGTAAAACAATATTAAACATGTTCTAAGGTTGCCACAGAGGAAAGATGTTGACAAAACTTTACGCAGACTGTAAAACTACACATTCACTCTTACCTGCCATGCTGAAAACGCCTTTCTTATGCAAATCCATGATTACAACAGGTGGGTGATAACCACAGTTTACACAAGAATATGTGTAATCAATGTCTGTTAAGGCCTCAAAATGACAGTAAGCATGAAGTACAGTGTCTCGATTTGGGTATTTAACTCCCGAAGGCTCTCCAAAGTATAAATGGCTCTCGAGACGGAAACGTGTTTCTGAAATAGTTCAAATGGAATGGAGAGCATTTTTGAGTTTTTGGCTTACTGAAACCATTTTCATTTTTGAATGTCATTTAATACAATGATACAAACAAACCTGTAAACTGTGTCTAAGATACAGACAAAGTTCAAGACTCAGAAGAATGTAGTCGTTAAAATTGTGGAGCCCATCACGCCATTCCTGGTATCTGTATATCATATGGCATCCTGAGCATCTTCGTGTGTAAGTTGAAACCTCTACGAAAAGGGAAAATATTAAAACAGTTGCACACATCAAGCCCATGACTAATTTTCAAATAACTATATTCTAAATTTATGTAAAATTACCATTAATGACACCTTTGGCATTTTTTGTAGTTAATACCGGTGCTTCAAGTGCTGTATTTCCATCACACACCATACAGCTGCTCTCCACAGGAAGCAAACTTGATGGAAACATATTTGATGTTTTTGGTTGAGCTACTTCCTTTAAAAGAGTAGATGGAATTTTCTTCTTGGAGTAAATATACTCCACAGTGCGGTGCAGGTCAAACTGGGGAGCGCAGGTGAGGTCTTCTGAGAGCTGTGTGACCAAGGAGTCAGCTGGTCCAGATGGTGTCTCTGATGCAAATAACTGTTTATTTGTTTGAAACAAGTGCCATTTGGCAATGTTTTTGTGAGGGCAGGACATCCGGGGTTTTGCACAGGGGCAGTGCCAAGTTCTGGAGGTTGAATTGTAGGTCACCATTACTCTCCCAAGACGACTGAAGTGATGGATCATGGGCTCATAGATAGAGAGAAAGATGTGTTTTTGAGAGTCACCTAATGTGACTAACACTGAAAACGGGAGATGTGCTGTCTGTGCCAATTTCTGTCTCTTCAGACAGACTGCCTTCTTGGCTTCACCAAAGAATTTGAGCTGAATCATTTCATCTAGAACACTGGGATCCAAGAGCTCCTCAAAAACGGTGTCAGAACAGGTGTTCACATAAACTGAAAGTTTGCCCACTCCTGTGAGCAAGCTGCTGGTACTGCCAGCACTCTTGTAGCTCACACCTAACTAGATGATGTTCACCCCATGTCTTTTTTTGAACATGTACTGGAACAGAAAATCCATGTCCACTCTTTTGAACATGGCTCAGTGCAGTGTGTGAGCGAATGCATAATTTTCTTGCTCTTCATTCATTCCTCTCAATGGACGTGACATCTGCGTCTGACTTGTAACGTCACGTCTGCGTCTGCCCCCCCCCCCTTTTTTTTTTTTGCAGTTTTTAGTGCATCTATGTTATCCCCAGCTAACTTAATTATACTTTTAAAAATTTAAAATTTAAAATTTTAAAATTTAAACAGATTTTAGACTTTTTTTCATGATAACAAAGTATAAAAAAGTAAGTATTTGGGCGAGTGGAGCCGGAAATGCGTCACCTCCACTTGAATTACTCAAGATGGCGTAATTCAAGTGGCGTAATTTGAAATCTTCAAATTTTAACTCAGGTAATTTTGTCTCAGCGTTGCTACAATATTGAATTGATGCTGTCTTAAAGTATAGTGCAAATAAAACGCACAGGGCGTGAGTGAAATTATGAATAAACACGATGGATTTATACATTTCTGAGCAGTACTGATGTCTAGCCAGTGTTAGCTGATGTTGCATGACGGCTAGCATAGGCTTCATCTTATTATATGAAAGAGGGCATTTTACAAGCCCCCACATTTGGGGTAATGTTGTGAGAAAAGACTAAACAGATGTACATGTATTTGTCATAATAGAGATGAATAAAATTCTTTATTCATAGCACCAGCTGTGTTTGTGTACACTAAAAAAACAATCTTGTGTGTAAGTACTCATTACACTCACTCATGCGTTAATTGTGATGTTAAAATTTATATAATTCATATACTTAAAGTCCAGTCTTCTTCAATGGCTGTCATAGTTTACATCATTTTATACTGACAGAGTACATTGTTATGGCAACATAAAATTTCTTGCAACATTTTTAGTACATTCAAAAATATATTTAAACATTAATCTCACAGATTTTTGTAAGTTGTAATTTTGCAGTGTTATAATTGAATGTACTGACCAAATATAAGACATGGACATTTAAAATGATTCATACACTTAAGGTTAAAATGGTTAAGGTAAATATTGGACATGGAATAAATATTGCAAATATGCAGACTACAGTATGTAAAAGTGTGAGAATATTAATACAGGAAAAAAAGTGAAAGAAAAACCCCTGGACAACCCTGGACATGATTTAATTATTATTATTTACACATGTAAATAATCAACTCTGCTATAAATAATACCTTTAGATGCAAACCATTTTCCTGTTAACAGCGGAGCTGCACATGCTGCTGACTGCAACTACATTATTACAGTAATGTGACACTGATAGTTTTCTTGTTTGCAACATTTTAAAGCAAAAACTAATGATATTCAAATACAATTACAATGTCAAATTCAGGTTACAATACTAAATAAAATGGCTCAAGGAATGGGGCTTAAGTGTTTTTCTACATGTTCCTCTATAGGTGGACCTTGCCTTTCATCAAGGCTGAGCTCAAGGATCTTAGGTTTGAAAAGGTTGGTGACTACTGGGTCCCATTATTCAACAGGGAAGCAGACTTTTTGAGCATAAAAAAGACATAAGCAATTGATAATGTAGGAAACAGCAGACAATTGTACATAATTGTATGAATGTACTGAAGAATTTGCTTGTTTTTTTTTTTTGTTTTTTTTTTTCTCAAAAGACTACAAATTTCTTTAAGTGACAAAAAGATGTGGGGATTGAACATACCGTTTTTCAGATTTTCAACTGTAATCTGAGAAATGGCCCAAAGTGACAGAAAAATTATAAGTAAATGTTATTGAACATGTAATAACAATCATTTGTCTAAATTTCAAAAATAAACTTTATTTTTAGTATAATTTTAGTATTTTTTTTTTATTTTACTATAATTTCAACAAATTATCATATATGACTCCCTGCTTTTCCTGCTAAAAACTTCTTTGTGTTTCCCCTCATCTACAAATAAGTTGTCCACAAATGACAACTGAACTTTCACAAAACAAGCATGCCATGTTCAAAACAGGTTACATAGTATAAAACAAAGAAACACAAAAGCCACAGTTCAAGCAGCATGAAAACTGATCCATCATCTCTTTTACTTACATCATATGAATGAATCGCAAAGGTTATGTTGTTTATGTGTGATGTTAAAAACCATGGGAGAACTGAAATAAAAAATGTCAAAAATTATCTTCCAGGTTTTCTGCACCTGTTGATATAAATATTTTTTATTTTTTTTATGTAGGTCTACCAACAAAAACTATAAGCTAAATATGTAAAATATGTTTCTGAACGTGCGCAGACGCTGCACCCGTCAGTGCTCTCTAAATAACGACGACTCGCTTGCGCAACGCAAAACAGCGTTACAATATGCCATAATTCCAACCAATCAGAAACAAGAACGCTAAATTCTGATTGGCTGGCTTGACAACCAATCCCTTGCATTACAGATGACAGCGGAAGAGGAATAATACACGGTGCAAGAGAAGGATCAGTCTTATTAATTTCCAAGATCAAATGTCTAGTCGACGACCACACGTAAGTAGCTTATTTTTAATCAAATCGTATTATTATATGATGGCATGTCCCAGTGTTTCTATCACCTCAGTTAAGTGTTTTAATTTATTGCTGAAGTGAGTGTGAACCTTAAAATAAGAGTCATCAAATGAAGTGTAGGAAAATACCACATAACAACATTAAAATAATAATTACTATAGTTCACGTTATTGTTGAATTATTTAAACAAATAGATTCACAATAGAGATGTTCTGTAAACTGACCTACTAAATAAAATAATAATAATTTAAAAATCTAATTATATGGGTAAAAATGACATATATGCAAGTATAACGCCAGTAAGTTATAGGAAACCAAACATATTGTGGCAATGCACAATATGTGCAAAACAGTCCACTTTGCATTGTTTTGTTTGCCATGCAGAGTATGACAATACACACACACACACACACACACACACACACACACACACACACACACACACACACACACACACACACATCCATACTTTTTAAGACAAATGTTATTTGACAGAATCCTAATTTGAGTTTTATTACACAGGATATTCTGAGAGAGCAGCTTTTGGAGAGACTAATGAACAAATTGCAATCTGCAATAAATCAGCAACCACTTAACCTTGATTACTTGGAGTTTATGATCCACCATGAGCTTGTTATTCTTGAATCCTTTTCTGGACAGATAGATATTCCTCCAGAGATTTTACATGGACTGCGAAACCTTTATCACCTTGTCCAGTCTGAGATTGAGTCTACGTCTGTGCCAAGTGTGGAAGTGGAAGCAGTTGTTGGTAAAGGGGCTGGATGCCCAAAAATTGTAATTGAGAGGGAAAATCTAAAAGATTTGCTGGATACACATCTCCCTGTTTCTTGGATAGCCAAATGCCTTGGTGTTTCTACAAGGACAGTTCACAGAAGAATGAAAGAATTTGATCTTTCTGTTCGAGGAACATACACCACAATCACAGACCATGAGCTGGATAATGTAATTTCAGCTATCAAGACTCAGATGCCGAATGCTGGTTACCGCATGGTTCAGGGACATCTGGTTTCAATGGGACTTCGTGTTCAGTGGTGGCGAATGATGGCGTCCATGCATAGAGTCGATGCAGTGGGTATCTTTTCACGGCTCACACAACTTGGATGTGTAGTACGGCGAAGCTATTCTGTGCGAGGCCCCCTTTCTTTGGTCCATATTGATACCAATCATAAACTGATAAGGTAGAGTGTAATGTTTTTATTTCAGTTGATCTATAAAGTCGAGTTTGAGGGCAAAATACATTTAGGCCTAATATAAAATTCTTTGGGTGTGATATGTATTGTAATAGTGATGGAAAATTAGGTATTAGTCAAGAAAAGTCTAGGTGAAAAGTAAGACTGCATTATATTTTGCCTAATAAATGTTTTTATTCTTTTATTTTATCCAATTTAGGTACAATATTGTTGTATTTGGTGGAGTGGATGGCTACTCAAGAAAGGTAATTATTCTCAAACAATAATGTTAATGTTTCTAAAGAGTTTTTCAGTTTAAGGGCCATTAAAATCCACATATAGACATTAGGACTAAATTGTTAAATTAGATTTGTTATATAATTTCAGATTATGTACCTGGATGCTGCTACTAATAATAAAGCCTCAACAGCACTTTCATTTTTCCTGAAGTCTGTAAACCTCCATGGTTTGCCATCAAGGTACTTTGCTCAGTTAAGGGACAAAATTGTGAAATATTGAGTGACCTTAAAGTCATTTCCATTGTTTTATTGTCATTAATGGATTTTTTATATACTGGACCTGAAAGTCTTATTGTCAGAATTGTGTTGCAGGGTAAGGGGAGATCAGGGAGTGGAAAATGTTGACTCACTACATGTTTACCACACGTGGAACAGGACGAGCAAGCTTCATTAGCGGAAAGAGTGTTCACAATCAGCGGTATTTATTTGCTCTGTTAAATCAGTGGCATTGAGAGATTCAGATTTGTATTATTATTGGGAATTTTTATTTTGGGAATTTTAAATAATCCTTGTGCTTTGTAAGAACTGATATAATAAATTAATTGCATTTTAGTATTGAGCACCTTTGGAGAGATGTCTGGGTGGCTGTCACAAGCAAGTACTATGATGTTCTACACACTCTTGAGGAGGATGGGTTGCTGGATATCTCAGACATCGTCCACCTGTTTGGGATACATTACATCTTTCTTCCTCGCATTAGGGTAGACCTTCATTCCTTTATTGAAGGATGGAACAATCACCCTCTGCCCACAGAAGAACATCTCTCTCCTGAACAGTTGTGGCAGCTGGGAGATGTACAACATCTGGAAGAGGAGGAAAAACTTCAGGTTCCTCTTTTCCACTTTACTTAACTGCTTTAGTAATAAGATGAGAATTAACAATGTAGACTTAAATTATAAAATAGTATACTAGAAATGCAATATTTAAACCAGAAAAGTCACTAAAGTCTTTATGCATCAATGAACAATACTGTTTCTGTAGCACATTATTTTAGAGTCCTGTTTCACATGTACATATGTACTTACAATAACTGGGTAACAATAGGGCCCTAACCCTGAGTCTACCTCTAAACCTAAAATTAACCCTTTAATTACATTATATTAAATTACAGTGCAATCAATTTTACTTTATACTCTTCCTTGAATTTATAGGATCTTCAGGATCCAGGCATAGACTGGGAAAGTGCCGTACTACAGGAAAACACTTCTGATGCAGTTGTGGTCCCAGAAATTGAATGCCCACTTGATGAACAAGCATTGACAGAGCTGCAGAGAGTTGTTGATCCTCTTTCTTACTCTCCTTCACATGGTCGTGACTTATACATCCAGTTTCGTAATACTGTAGCTGAATAAAGAAACAACCCTGCTCATTTACACAAACTTTTTTTTACTTGTTGTTCAAACACATCATTTCAATGCAACAGAACACTTCTCAACAGCTGCGGAAAACAATTGTAATAAGTTTACAGATTTCTTTGATTGTGAATTGTGAGAGCACACGAACATGCCACATTAAAGAAGCTGTCATTAAACAAAAATAAACATTTGTCGTCATTTCAGAGCATAAAACAATAACTAACGCAATTTAAAGACCTGTTTCTGTCTTATTAACCATAAACATGATGCTCAAGTGCAATATTTTCTTAGATGCTGTTCTTCAACAGCTGTGAACAATGTTCAGTGTTGACCCCCCCCCCAAAAAGAAAACCATCTTGGGTCCTGACCAAAACAGTACTTCAGTAAATGTTAAATATAAACCTGTGGTCACACTCACACACCAAAAAGAAACAAGAAAACACTAATTACCTGCCACTTCAAGCTCTTGCAGGAAATCTTGCAGGAAGTTAGTCAACTTCCTCTCAGTCCTTTCTTTTGATATTCCCTTTTCACTGTATCGTGGCTGACAGTTCATCATAATGAAGTCTGCATCAGGCTTTTTAAATAAGAAAAAAAGAAGTGGATTTAGATGTTTCCTTTATAAAACAAACAAACAAAACAAAACAAACTATTGAAATTGAAACTCATTTATTGCACATACTTTTGTTATCTCCCCTTGAACAAACAGTGGTTTACATACTTCTGGGTTTTTACGGAGTTGATCCACCAGGCCATATTGCATGCCATTTTTTAGTTGCTGTAGAATTGGAATCAGTCTTGTTGTAGAGTGTAAGACAATAGACCTTTAAAGAAAAAGAGACAATGTTTTAACAATAAGCAGATAAAAATTCCTAACAAATAACACAAAAATAAACACCCTCACCGAATGATGCTTTCCTTCTGTTCAAGCTTTATCTGACTAGTATACCCACAACTAACAATTTCATCAGCCAGCATCATTAGAGAATCTGCATCCGCAGGAGCTTCAACCTGCAAAACGAGATCAAGTTTGAGAAAAAAACAAAAAAAAACAAACAAAAAAAGAGATCAAGGTTAACAATCATTGTAAAATATCACGAACCTGATACACATTGAAAATTTTAGTTGCTCACCCTACAAATGAGAAGAGAAGATTCGAGATCCATCACATCCTCCTTGCTCAGGCAACTGACAGTTGTAGCACCATTCCCTCAGGAACGCAGGAGCAGGCCCTCCTTGTGCAAGACTGACTGCAAATATTTCTCCAACTATTCTGTTTTTAAATGGACCAAAATAGACCAACTGTAAAATTATGCAAGGCAGTCCTCCTTTACAGTACAATCAAATAAATAAACTCTGCTGGAAGACCGCATCACCCACCTGAAATTTTCATCAAGATCGGTTATAGAGTATTTGGGATTTTTGCCCTGGGTCCCTGTTCCCTCAAAGAACCGGTTTTCAATGCCTGAAATCATGTCTTATGCAAAGAGCATTTTTTTTTTGGTTGTCTCGTATAAGGTTTTTTAAAAACTAAAAAAAAAAATAAAAAAGTAAAAACTCACCAGTCAAAAATTCCTTTCTCAGAGCCCCATTATCAATTCCAGACTCTCCTATATATACTACTTTGAGTAGACTTGCAGGAGAAGCAGTTTTCTTCCTCTTCCACTGAATAATTCCTCTCTCTGGAAGGTCTTCTCTGTCGACGCACAACTTGAACTATTTTGTTTTGTCAACCTGCCCTTTAAGGAATGTCAGCACGTCTTCAAGGCTGTGAAAAAAAAAGGCATATTAGGTTAGTTTCAAATACCTAAGTGTAAATTAAAAGATGCATTTTAGGATTCAATAAAGATATGGTAACTTTTGTAATATTAGTGTATGATGCATTTTAATTAACATCCTAGCATTATTTTCCAAAACGAAGAAGAAAGGGCAATTTAGAAAACCTCTTACCTTTTTGGTGTACATGCAGGTGTGTTTACTGGAAAACATTCATCACCACAAGTTGTTCCGTAGGTCTCTGTACATAAACTTCATTGAACCAAATGCAAAACAGCATTAGTGAATAAATTCAGACATACAGAAAAATAGGCTTTGCAATGCAAATTACCTTTCTCCACAGACACTTGCATGGATTGTAATATCATCTTTCAGAAATTCTCTGTAGCAAATTGGACAGGCCACCTGAATGGTTCCCCATGAAAAAGTACATTGCAAACAATGAAAGAGTTGAAAACAGACTGAAAGAGGAAACTGCTTTGTACTTTGTCTTTGTCTACAATTATAGCCTACTTGTTCAGGCAAATCAGTATATGTTGTTGTTCATGTTGTCTGTTGAAGCCATCTCTTCTCTGTTGTTTTTACTGTTGTCCTTATTGTCGTTTTGTTCTGTCATCCTAACTGACATCTTATTCTGTCTTACTGTTGTCTTCTTCTGTCATCATAATCTTCATCAGCATGGTAAAGTTAGTTTCACGTGAGATATTCGCTGCATATTTGACTAGACAGCTTTAGGGATTGTCTGCAAATCCAAAAGTCCAAAATTTCAAACAAATAAATGTTTACAGGATTATAGTAAATGCCTAGGGGGCAATGACTGAATACATTTATCTACAAATAGTTCCATGGAAAAAAATTCAAGTGTCAAAAGTCTTTTACAGATGAGATTTGGCCAATATCTCCATTACTGTATGTACAGTACACAAATATTTTATTAAAATATGAAAATTACAGTGTACTGTACAGACAGTAAGGGAGATGTTGGAAGTATTGTCTAAGGCGAGATATTTACTCACCTTAGACAATACTGTACAATACTGTGACAAGACAATACTTAGACAATAGTCCTGCAGACATCCCAAGTCTCCCGGAAGTTCCGGGAGTCTCCCGTATATTGATAGTGGCTCCCTGATGCCCGCGAATTGAATAAAATATCCAGGAATCTAGACCAAGCGGGCAAGGGTGTGCACGCAAGACATTAGGCGCGTTTCCATTACCCTTCAAAATGCGCAAATTGAAATTGCGAATTGAAAATACGCCTAATGGAAACGCGTCAAATTCGCAAAAACGCCCATATATCGCAAAAAAGTTTTTACGCTCGCATGAGGTGGTTTTTCAGACAATGCGAAAAAGGAATAATTCGCAAAACGGCAATGGAAACGCTTTTTTCGCATTTCCAGGTCACATGATATACGTGAACAGTCATATGATCATTCTTTATTGTTTATTTGTGGAAACTGGCACCCTTGGGCATGATGCTGCAGGTGCTAGAAGAGGCCCTATTGCACTGCACAGCTAAAAAATAGTGGATGCGTTCATCCAGAAATTCTGAATTCACAGTTCCTCCGTGAAATCGCGCACTATTACTTCCCAGAACAAGCGCATACGTGGCCGCTCCCAAGTACAGGGGGCTTGCCTTGCCATTACTGCTTGTACCTCCCTGAAATGAGTTTGTGTAGGTTGGGATGTCTGGTCCTGTAAATTATTGGACTTAGTTTTGTACTGTAAGGTAATTTTTTTTAGACAATCGTTAAAGCAACCTAATCAAATATGCTGCGAATATCAAACATGAAACTAACTCTGTCATGCTGATGAGCTTATGATGACAGAATAAGACGACAGAACAAAACAGCAATAAGGACAACAGTAAAAACAACAGAGAAAAAGACGGCAGGACGACAGATTAAGACTACTTCAACAGACAACAAGCACATAAACATATACTGATTTACCTGAACAAGTAGGCAATGACTGTAGACAAAGACAAATGTATATAGCACATAGCAGTCGACTCTTTTTTTTGGCATATTTGGAACCTCATAAAACAGAAACGCTTTACTTTTAATACTATAGATGTGCTACGTTTACCTTGCTCTTGTCCTCAACTACCAATACATCTTCAGAAGTCTGTAGAGTTAAAGACAAAACTCACAGTAAAATTCCAATGCTACAATCACAAAAACATCAGACTTTGGTAGTTCTCACCTGATCCTGAAGGTCATCATCTGAAGACAATTTTCCTATGCAGGTTTTAAAGTGCACTGCCGACATTTGCAGAGGCATCACCTCACTGCATTGGTAACATGTTGTCTTGGGCATCTTTGAGAAGTGAGGCGAGTCAGGAGCCAGAGGAGAGGTGTCTAATGTTTCTTGGAGTGGCATTATATAGAATATGGCCTTCCCACCAGATGACACAGATTTTAAAGTTTTTGCAGAATATCCCTCTGCCTCTGGAGGAATGACGATGAGCTTGCGTCTACCACTACCGCCTTTGGGAAAAATAAATAATAAATAAAAAACAATATTACATGTTAGCCAGGAGTATACAGAGTTAGAGCATCTTATGTCCTGCACACCAGTTGCTTTGTGCAAAAGCCACCCTCCACAAGGGCCTTCCATCTTTGGAAAGGTTTCAGTCAGAATTCTTGAAATCTTAAATAATGGAAAAAATGGAAAGAACACAGCATAAATGAGGTGAAGAATGAAGCACATTATTATTGGTTGCTATATTGTAATGGGCACTGCATATCATCTCACAACACAATGTCCCAAATCATTAAAGCAAACTGTACCTCGGAGTGGTCACTATCTTCAGGAACAGAAACTGTCTGTTTTCCCAGGCCTGCTTGGAGGAGTTCAAGTTCCTCATTTGGCAAAGGTGTTACAGATGTATTTTTTGGAAGAAGGTAAAAATGAAATGAAATAGTCTTGCTTGTTTGGTTTAGGAACAGTTATGCTCCTCTTTTTGCCACGCTTGATATTTGGCTTGAAATATCCTGGAAAAGATCTGTGGATTTTTAAAGTGCAAATATGAGTTCATTAGTCAATGTTGTTAGAGGAAATAAACATGCTGTGCCTTTTCTTGGAGTCTGATTAAGTCAATGTCATGTTTCTGAACAGTAAAACTCTGTTTACTAAATAATGTTTATAGAAACATTGCTTCCAATGAATGATTTCGCTTCAGTGGGACTTCTGAAGTATCTTATCTCTGCTGAAAATACAATATTGTTCAATAAAGTTAATAAAGTTTCTTTTAGAAATGTGTGAGCATGAACCTAGCCATCTCGTCCAGCACTGTCAAGTTGCTTGGCCCTGGTCTCTCAGGTTCTGTCTGTCTTGAGGTACAATTCATCAGCAGTGAGACCAAGTTTCTTGCTGCTGACTCAATTTCTCCATGACCCTGAATCGTTTTTTAATACAGTTTAAACTGTGCATTTGTTTATAGAACACATTTATGTAAATCTGAATAACTACGATCAAAAAGGTGTTATGCTTATATAGACATAAAAGCACATGATAAAAGTTAAGGGGTGTAAGTTACATTAGAAACATTAAATTCACAGTACTTGTCCACAACGTGACAGCTAGCTAACTCGCTAGCTACAAAAGTAATAAGCAAACTACTTGTTTATAAAGAAATAAACACACCAACAACAAAACAACCACACTTACCTGACTCTGTGGGGTATTGATCTCCTGATTGCAATCCTGATTCGCCATTGTACCATCACTTACTTTAGAACGTTGTCTCTTCTCCAACGCGTCACATCATCTTTAGCAGTAGTGAATAATACATAGGAATATTGTAATTGGTTGTCAAGCCAGCCAATCAGAATTTAGCGTTCTTGTTTCTGATTGGTTGGAATTATGGCATATTGTAACGCTGTGTTGCTTTGAGCAAGCGAGTCGAGAGAGCACTGACGGGTGCAGCGTCTGCGCACGTTCAGAAACATATTTTACATTCAAAATTGATTTCTGCACTCTCGAAATATTTTTTTCTTTGCGAGACGAACATTTTCTCCACAAAACTAAGTTCACGGGCGCGCAAAATTCTATTTTGCGTGCTCAAAATATGATGTTTCGCGCGCAGAATTGTGGTAGAAAAATAACCCCATATGCTCACGCTTTGCTTACGCGTGCAGTGTGAAGCCGGCGTAATGCTTAACTGCGCTCCAGAGGCGCCGGCAAGATCACTTCTTCCTTCTTTTGTGGTCATATAAGAGTAAGACATTATTCGAAACTATTTTAAATATTTCTTTTATTTGTGTACATTCACAATAAAAACAAAACATGCTTTTTTGTAAAGAAGGAAACTAACAGGATGCCGCTTTCTCAAGAGTGCATCACAAAATTCTGCATATAGACTGGTATTTGTTGCAGTTTTTTCTTTCATTTTGTTAATTAATTTTTTATTTAGGAAAAAATAGATTTCACATATAAGCCTATTTATTTATTTTATATATAGCTTAATGATGTTTTTCTCCGCTGGCAAAAACGCTGCAGGTGCGTGATGTTACCATGTCGATCATTCTGTTGTCTATGCTGATTTTTGCGTGTATAAAATTAATCCCTGGAAAACAAATGTAGGTATTTTTAATGGGTCACATTCAATTTATTTGTAATCTTGTCAGTTAACGGTTATGGCTTAATGACCATCGGTTGTCGATTTGGGGAGAAATAAATAAAAAATGAATATTCTTTTTTTTTTTATTTCAATTCATGAAAAGGTTCATGAATATTGCTTAATGTTTCAAATGGATGAAGAACCGGATACTAGCCCACGTCATTTGCGCAACAGGTGAGATTACGAATCAAAACAGCTCAAGGGCTACTTTTTTTTTTGCGATACACCAAAACTTATGTAACAATTCATTTTTTTTAAGGATGACATCATCACGCACACTATTTTATCTGTAAAAAGCCAGTTGGATGGAAACGGGCTTGAGACAGCAAAGTTTGTTTAATGCATTGTAGATAACAAAACATCTCAAGAACTGGATGGAAACTTGGTTAGTGTTACTTACTTGTTATCACTTAATCTTCATGTTAATTCATGTATGATGGTTGTAACCGATCATCACTTCCGGAGTTTGAATCCACAGCCATTAGTTATCAGCTTCTCTTTTACTGGATTCATCTGTTCACATGATGATTTAGTATCAGAAGTTTTCTGTGACATTCACTATCATCCGTTTGCCCTGCAGAAGCAGCTGAAGGAGACGCAGAAGACGTTCCAGCAAAGAATCCAGCAGAAAGAAAAAGATGTTCAGCAGCTGAGAAAGGATATAGAGTCTCATAAGGTGTGTCTGGAGAAAAAGAGAAGTTTGTCTCAGTTCAGACTCTCTTGTCTCTTTCAGTCCCACTGAACCCTGAATCACTGTGTGTCCTAACTGCGCTCTGCACAGACAGCAGTGGAGGACAGTGAGAGGATCTTTACTGAGCTCATCCACTCCTTTAAGAGAAGATGCTCTGAGCTGATACAGCTGATCAGAGATCAGGAAAAGACTGCAGTGAGTCGAGCTGAAGAAGCAGGAGATCAATGATCTGAGGAGGAGAGACGCTGAGCTGGAACAGCTTTCACAGACACAGGATCAAATCCAATTCCTGCAGGTAACAGATCTAGAAGAACAGATCTGTCTTTCTTTCTTCAGTTGTAAAGAAATTATGTTTTTTGAGGAAAATGTTTCAGGACATTCCTCTATATAATGGATATGAATTGTGCCCCAAAGAACTTCCAAAATGTAGTTTAAATCCAACTTCAAAGGGCTTTAAACGATCCCAGCCGATGAAGAAGGGTCTTATCTAGCAAAAAACAAATTGACAATTTAATTTATATTTATATTTTTTTAACCGCAAATGTTGGTTTCGTCTCTGTGATGGGGGTCAATACAGTTAAGGTACGTCAAAAAACTCTCATCTCATTTCTTCCCCAACTTCAAAATGGTCCTACATCGCTGCAGAAATACCAAACCAGTGTTTACATGTGAACATACAAAGAAGAATTTCATAAAAACCAAATCAAAAACACAACAAAAGAGTCTCAAAACCTGACATAACTCCCCCCCCTCCCGGAAGGCGCGACCTCGCGCCGAAAACAGAAACGGGGGGGGCTTGGGTGGGGGACGGACATCCGGGAGGAGGAGAACAAAGTGAGTCCAGGGTGGATCAGCTGGAGGGAGGAGCCAGGGAGACGACAGGAGGGTCCAGGGTGGATCAGCCGGAGGGAGGAGCCAGGGAGAAGAGAGGAGGGATCTGAAGCAGGAGGAGCCAGGAGAGACCCAGGCCACAGCCAAGATGGCGGCCCACGGTGGAGCCGACGGAGGGAGGAGCCATGGTGGAGCAAGGGCTGACGACTCCAGGGGGCCGACCGACGGCGGTGGAGCAGGTGTTGGTGGAGCCCGAGACGGAGAGCCGAAGATCCGGGGCAACACCCGAGAATCCGGCCACAGATGGTGAGCTGACTGACGAGACCCAGCGGAGTGGGCGTTGAGGCAGGAAAACAGTCAATGAGAGGAGGCGGGAGAGGGAGGCTGGGTGGGATTTTTTGTTCGTTCAAATGTACACTGGATGACGGAAGGGAGATAGATAATCCAGTGTCCAAGTCATGTAATTCCCCTGAGTCCAGGTATAGCTCACCCTCAGCAGTGGCGGCGCACCTGGTCAGACGTCTTGGGCTCTGGCTCCGGGGCAGTCGTCCGCTCGATCGCTCCTGATGACGATGGCTCAACTGCGGCAGGCTCTGGCTCTCCGTCCGCGGTGGGCTCGGGCAGTTCTGCACAGCTGGGTGGTGGCTGGCTGGGCTCTGGGTCGTGAGTGGGACTGGTGTCATCCACGGTGTCCACGTTCATTGACGACTGACATGACACCAGTACCCACTCAATAAAGGCAGCAAAGTTCTCTTGAGGACCATCCCCAGACAACTGCGCTCTAGTTTTGAATTAAGTCCGGCGAGATAGAATGTGCAGAGGCCGTCGTCTGGGTAGCTGGTGTAATTAGCTAACAAAATAAAGTCCTTTGTGTGGTCCTCAAGAGATCGATTCCCCTGCTTCAGGAGGAGAAGGACAGCAGGATTATTCATAACGTGGAGGGGGAACAACAAAAAACAAAAAGAAAACACTGGAAAAAACGAGAAAATAAACAAGGGCAAAACACAAATTAAAACTATTTTGGTCCGTTCTTCTGTCACGTGGCGTGTAGGGAGGACAAATGAGGAGTACAAGGTCGAGATCAGGAGCAAAACAAGTCTTTAATAAACAAAATCCACATCGGAGACAGGCAAGGAGACACGCCCACAACGACAAGAACGGACAACCAAACAATGAACAGAATCCAACTTAAGTAGGGTGGTTAACAAGACACAGACAGGTGCTGGTGATTAACTAATAATGACTTAATGAGGGGTAGAGACAGGAACATGACCAAATAAGGGGACAGGAACATGACCAAATAAGGGCAAAAAGGAAATGGAACAAACCAAAGACAAAAGGGGCTAAACCAAATCAAAAACACAACAAAAGAGTCTCAAAACCTGACAATCCTGAAATGGTTTCCTTAAAAAAACCTAATTTCTTTACGACTGAAGAACGAAAGACATGAACAACTTGGATGACAAGGGGGTGAGTACATTAGCTGTAAAAAAAAAAGTTATAAAAGTGAGCTAATCCTTTAATGGTCCTTGAGTATTTTCAGTGTCTCTAATCGCTCTAAAGTTATAAATAATGGTCAATCTAATCATAGAATTTGAGCTGCTTTTCTTCAGCAAATCTATTGAACCCTACAATGGAGACACCATTGAGCTGTTAGATGGACATTTATGTTCTTAGCAGACATTTTATCATCCAAACTATTTCCTAGAAAGTTCACATATAGTGTAAGTGTCAAATACTAGAATCTGTAGCTCTAATGTGATATAATGAATATGAGAAGAATGAAGCTGATGATGTGAATGTGCTGGATTGAGTTACTAAAGGTTATTGGGTGAAGTGCGGAGCTGATGAGTTTTGATTTCTGTTTTCTGTAGAGTTTCCAGTCTCTCTCAGCACCTCCTGAATCTACAGATATAAATCTCTTCAGTTCTTTCTTTCCTTCTGATGATCTGAGAGAATCTGTCCATCAGCTGAGAGTCAAACTGGAGGTTTTCTGCAAAGAGGAGCTCAAGAAGATCTCAGACAGAGGTAAAGTCCTGGAGATTTCGCCTTTAAATTTGTCCAAATTACGTTCTTAGCAATGCATATTACTTATAAAAAATTAATGGTAAAGCTAATGGTGTGGTAATATCAGTGTCATATAAGAGCATCAGCAGGAAGGGAGCGAGTGATAAGTGTGCATTTGGACGTAATGATCAGTCCTGGAGTTTGTTCTGCTCTCCCTCAAGATACTCATTCTGGCACAATAACATAAAGACTGATCTCTGTGTGAAGCCCATCATCTGTAGAATAGGAGTGTATGTGGATCACAATGCAGGAACTCTATCCTTCTACAGAGTTTCTGACACAATGAGTCTCATCCACACAGTCCAGACCAAATTCACTCAGAAGCTCTATCCTGGGTTTAGTGTTTGGTCTGGATCATTAGTGAAACTGTGTGGATGAATCAGAATAGACTGAGGAGAGATTCCCATACTGCTTTGAGCTGATGTTGAATCAGTAACAGTGAGATGTTATAGAGCAGGGGTGGGAAAACGTTTTGACTCAAGGGCCACATCAAGTTTTCCACATAAGTGAGGAGCCGTATAATATATTTTTGACCTTGGACAACGAAACCAGTCTTTTAGTGTCAATTTTTCAAAATTGAGATTTATTTATCATCTGAAAGTTAAATAAATAAGCTTTTCATTGATGTATGGTTTGTTAGGATCGGACAATATTCGGCTGAGATGCAACTATTTGACATCTGGACTCTGATTTAAGTTCTTAGCAATGCATATTACTTATCAAAAATTAAGTTTTGATACATTTACAGTACGAAATTTACAAAATATCTTAATGGAACATGATCTTTACTTGATACCCTAATGATATTTGGCATATTTTTATTTATTTATTTTTTGGATAATTTTCACCCATACAATGTATTTTTGGCTATTGCTACAGATATACCCCAGTGACTTAAGACTGGTTTTGTGCTCCAGCACTGCAAAAATGCCTTTCTACCTAATAGTCTTGTTCAAGCCAAAATATGTAAAAATTGTTAAATCAAGAAGGATTTTCTAGACAAGTAAAAATGATTGTCTTGTTTTCAGGAAAAAAAAAAGAAGTCAAAATTAAGTGAGTTTTTGCTTGAAACAAGCAAAATAATCTACCAATGGGGTAAGAAAAATAGATTATCCGTAATTGTGACAGTTTTTTATTTTATTTTTATTTTGCTTATCCATTGCTGTCACTAGCATTTTGAAATCTGCTAATCTGAACAAAATGCAGAATTTATTTCCCAGTTGCAAACTTTACTGAAAAGAGTTTGATTGTAAACAAGTTTCTTTAAGTGAAAGTGCAACGATAGTTGATATGAGCAACTGCAGACAAGTATGGCCCTGTTTCACAGACAGGGTTTAGCTTAAGCCAGGACTAGATAGTTTAATTAGGATATTAAATCAGATTTTCATTTAAGACCGCTCAAACATCTCAGTCTGAGACTAGCCTTAAAGGGATAGTTCACTTTGAAATTAAATTTTGATATGTTTTAGCTTACCCCAAGGGCATCCAAGATGTAGGTGTCTTTGTTTCCGCAGTAGTTTCAATTTTGATATTTTTAGGTCCAACCGTTCTTGTCTGTCAGTCATATAATGCATGCCTATGGTCACCTCACAAAAGAAAATGCAGAGATTCAAATTAAACAGTCCAAATTAAACAATTCCCCATCGTAAGTACACATTGATGACCTAAGACACAAAACGAGCGGTTTGTGTGAGAAACAATTCTATTTGATGTCTGCATTTACATCTGCAATACGTTTATTGGATGTTTCCCATCAAATGTCTAATAGATGTCTATTAAATGAGAAGCATTATAAGTGAAATAAATGAAGCTGCTTTTTGAATATATGAGTCACATCTAATTTCTGTCATTTTCATTCCTCAAAGATTGTATGCATTCAACTATGGCTACTGGACAAAAATAAAGGTTTAACCAAAATCAACCTTCAACAAGCAGGAAGCAGCACTGGACTCAATGCAATTCAGACACTGAGTCTCATTAGGAACATCTCTCTCATATTTGGACCTGTAATCCCAGAACTAGATAAGCGCCGATATTTAATATATACATACTGTTAATATTTTGTCCTTCTTGCATTTCTAAATGAATGACAATGTCTTTGAAGCATTTGATAGGATGATTCACTACCCTGATTTATGGACAGTAAGGTAAAACATTTTTTTTAAAAGAAAAACCTAAAAAAAAAAACTGACAATAAGGAACTAACTTGCATATCATTGTAAGTCTATTAAAGTGACTATTAAAGGTATTGAGTCTGGCCTTGTTTCAAATGAATTGTCATCTGACCTTGAAAACTGTAATTTCATTTCAGAGCAGTTCCACATTCACACATCTCTTTAGCGAGATAACGTTCACACTGTGGCATTCAGGATGAGACTCACGCAACTGACATTTTTCTCACGCTCTCACGCCACACATCCTTGTTCTTTGTCAAAACAGATGTGGTAAAGGCTCCAGTGCGTATTTCTGTTTGCACTCTGAAAATCGCCAAAAGATTCTATTTATGTGTTTTCATAGTGTTGAGCAATAGCCAATCACAATCATATCTGTTGATTTCTTGAACACCTGTGATTGGCCATTGCGTTCAAGTTATTTTGAATTCACTCACCTCTAAACTTCTAAACTAAGAACTTTAGAGATCATGATGAACTGAGGTAAGTGACACCTTTTGGTGAATATCAAAGAAGAGCTGTTTGTGCACTTCTAGGCTACATCCATTCAGAATTTGAATAAAAGTTTTGTTTTTTTTGTCCCAAACAGCAAAGTTTCAGGAGTGATAAATCCCTCATGAATGAAGGATTCATTTTCGAATGTAAGAAAAATATAATTTCTCAGAACAGGGTTATTGGATGCAAAGTTCACTTTTGCATGTAGTTTGAACATAAATGTGAGTTGGCAGTGTGTGTACACATCTACTCTATAATGATAAAAATCCACCCAGTTGTTTTTATTTAATCTGTAAAAATAATTTCCCCTTTTTCATATCAAGCCATTTATGGCTGCTTGTCCAGAGGCCACTCCCACAATTAGTTGATTGACACATGCATCTTACTTCAGACCCGCCCTGAATGAGCTGTAATAGTCTGATCACCATTGTTTTGATGCCAGAGCAGGGATGTAGACAAGAATGGCTCCTAAGCGATTGAGGTGTTCTTTTGTTGGATGTAATAATGAACATAGTAGTCCTCATTTACAGACGCAGTGGATGACTTTTGTTTGTGAATGGAATGCGCCTCCTGATCTATATAAATGTGTCTATGTTTGAGGAATCATCCTTGATCCAGCTTCACTTACAGCAGAAGTAAGAATATCTTTTTTTTTATGAATCTTTGCAATTACCTTTTCTAATAATGTGCTAATTAGTACGTTTTGTGGCTAACGCGGCTTAAGTAAACCATTGAAGTAAACAGTCTCTCAGCTCGTCACTCTACAGAGAGAAGAGAGGGGTGGGTGAATATAGCTCATTTGCATTTAAAGGAACATGCAACAGAATGAGTTCATTTTTTTGCAGAGCTGATTTTGACCATGTAAAAGGGTGTTGTTTTACACTACTATTGACAATTTTTAACCAAAGTATGTTATAGACTTTTAATTAAGACCCTGAAGAATCATATCAACTTGTGGAAAACAGGCATCTGATGACCCCTTTAATAGATGAATAGAGAAATATTTGGATGTTTGTGTCAAAATGTTGCAATTTTTTATAAAAGTATAATGACTAAATCTTGCAGGTCTTTCACTGTACATTGCTATTCTTGTTGTGGTAAAAAAGTTAATAGTTTTCCGCATCTCAGAGCTCTCAGTTCAGTGAATGCAGTGAACTCCATTGCTGCAAGTTTAGCACAAATCTAAGAACGCGGCATCCACCAGTTACGCTTTGTTTTCATATCAGCATCATTTTCAATATTTTAATGGGCAAATGGTTACAGTATTACACTAAATTTATTATGAGACACTGGAGAATCTGGAGTTTTTTGTCAAAATAAAAGCTCAACTGCACTTTCTGCCAAAATAAAAGCTCATAGGTTTATCTCTTGCAAGCAAGGACTAAATTTAACAGATGCACACAAACAAAATACTGTATGGGCAGAGCAAGTTCACTGTTTATTGAAGAAAAATATAGATTTTGTGGTGGATGTTGATAAAAATGTATTTCTGAAGGGAAATGATTTCAGAAAAGTTTCCATGGCATGGCATTTTTTTCCCTGCTGTTTTTTTTCCTGCTGTTCCGTAAGCGCCACCTGTTGTCAGAGAGTGAAATTCAGCATGCCCACTGTTTTTGTTTTATGCCGTTTTTGAGCATAATTTCACAATGCTAAATCAGACCATTCTTTTTTTGCTTCAAATGTTGAAATGATAAAATCTAATTTAAATAATAAAAAAAACTGTTCATGCTACATGTGTGTAGCATCTTTGTTTGTATTGTGATTAAAATGCAGTGTTTGGTTCTAATTTTCAATGTATTTTTTTTATTAAATATGTTTAGCAGCAGCAGCAACAACTACAAAAACAGTTTCATGGTCAAGCAAAAAAAATATGGCCGGTAAATTTTCTCAAATCACTAGGAATATTTTGTTTGTATCATGATTAGAATGGCAGATATGGCAAAAAGTTCCTTACTGTAGAATAAACTTGTGAAATACTCATTTATTTTACACTATATTACAACTAAAAAGAGGATTGAGTCTCAAGACCTCAAACCTCAAGAACAAGTCAATTCACTAGCTTTTTTCTTTGTTTAGTTTGCACACTGAACCTGTATTGGAGCTCTTAATTTTGAACTCTCAAAGTCTTGTTGTTTGCTTTCGGTTGATGCACCTAAAAAAAAAAAATTCACATTATTAAGAATAACGTTTTAAAAGAGTAATAAATCATTGATGTGTATGCTTCATAGTGAATTTATTACTTTCAGATTGAATGACTTGCCAGTTTATTTTACAGTTCTTTAACACAAGAAGTAATTTTTAGTTGTTATTTTATTCAAATTACAAAACAAAAAAAAGTTCAATGGCCACAACAGTCAAATTGATGCATTACAGAAAGCATATAATTATATAATCAGAAAAGTATGAAAGAATTTGTCAAAATAATCTACATCAGTGGTTCAACCATAATTAATAGCTTTGTAAAATTCTGGTTGAACGACTGATGGCAAATGAACTATTTTGACGATGTCTTTCATATGTTTCTGGGTCTTTACAGTGTTATTTGCTTGGCAGTCAATGGGACAGCCACTAAGCTCATGGTTTACATCCAAAATATTTTAAATTGTGTTCTGAAAATGAACAAAGCTTTTACGGGTTTGGAACAACATGGGGGTAAGTAATTAATGACAAAATTGTTATTTTGGGGCAGAGTAACCCTTTAATATAAAGAAAGCAAAGCTGTTTTCTAACATAGCATTTATACTTTAACTTAAAAATAATTTCAATTATATGACGTTTCAGATGCATCCAAATTACAAAAACATATACATATATTTAATTGTTTGATCAAAATTATTGCTAGGGACAGTTTGGCAGTCTCTGTATATTGGTAGGGACACATTCCTGGTGTCCCTCCCTAATTCTTAAATTAATTCCTAATTCCTAATTCTAAATCTTACTTCTGATCATGCAAGTAGTTCTTGTTATGAAAGTCCCATCATGTACAAAGTTGTTGCCTTGGCTCTTTTGTTGGATTGTCTTTGACATTTGCCTGCATTGAAGACCTAAAAGGAAAAGGAAGTTACCATTAATAAGAGTTGATGGTTAAAGCTTTAAGTCATTGGTTTATTTAATATACATGTAAGTTGAAAGTGGATGAACAGTTAAAAGTTTAATCAAGTTTAGTACTCAAGTTTTAATCAGGATAAAGTTGAGGAATGGGTAAATGTGATTGTCATGTGCTTCCCTCTGTTTTGATTTGAAAATGAAAGCAAAAGTAAAGCATTCAACACTGTTTATGCGGCTAAAAAGTGCTTGAAAGAGAAAAGTTTGTGTGTGCATTCAGTGTGATCAGGATATGTATGATTGTATTTCATTTATACCTTTGTGTATGTACTTTCCGCTGTGTCATAGTGTTTTCACATGTAATGAATCTGCAATAATGGGCGAAATGAAATCAAGTAAAACAATGAAATAGAAGTGGATGAGTATTGTTTTTTCTTTGTGACATGCAAAGTTGTGTGTAGAAGTAATTTTCATGTTTTTAATAGTAAACCAGAACATTGGAGAAGGCAGAGAGATTCAATAAATCAAAAATGCAAGTAATCAGATCAGCTCCACTGGCAAGGGTGAAGTCATTTCCAACGAACATGTAAGTTTTTTTTGCATATCCTAATGTTTGTTTCAGAATTGGATGGCGCTAGTTAGTCACCTTTACACCTTCAATTTTGATGGTGTTGTTGTTCAGCTGTCTGAGGTGTCAGCTATAAAAGCTGGAGTTGTTGGTAAAGTGGACGGTTCTAAGATAAGTAACCATTGGCACCTCATAATAAAGCACATCAATCTCAGGCAGTACAGTGCAGAGGGAGTGAGTGCCCACAGTGAAATGGTGGGCACCATTTTGGCATATGTGGACAGTGTTTACTTAATGTAAGTTGTGTACCTGCAAATTCCAAGTCTCCACATCCCATCTTCCGAAATGAATAGCAGGCCAAGGCTCATGCCATCAGTTTGATAAATGCTTTGTAGAAGCATTTTGCGGGCCGGTTGAGGGCTCTATCACCTGGAGATTTAGAGAGGTCCACTCTACAGAAGACAAGTTTGAACCAGTTGGGGAGGATGAACGTGCTGCATGGGGATCAGCAGTTCATCCTCGAGTTGTTCAAACAGTCTCTCAATGCAATAACAACAACACTGTTCTCTGTGTACACTATGAGAGAAACTTCAAATTTCCAAAGTAACATTGACAACAGGCCTTTGGATGTTGGATACTTAGGCAGGTTGTCAAAGAAGATAATTGCCAATTGAGTCTTCTGCAGTTGTATGTTGTGACTCTCCATTCTCACGAGACCTCTGTTAGGGAATATCCTGTCAGCAGAATAGTGACAATGTGTGACCTGCATATTGACAAACACCGGAGAATGTTAAAAAACAATGCAGATAAGTAAATGTTGATGATTTGGCCCGGAAGACCATCACCAGGACCTATGTGAGGTTGGAGGGGGTTTTCCTAGTGATGCCAGGAGGTTTTGAGTCAAAGACATTTTTTATTGTTCAGCCAATGCTGGAGAACCTCCTGGAGTCTGTGCCAATGCTCGTTTCATTTCCTAATAATGAGAATGAGTTAGGGCTGTGCACATTGTGCAGCCAGTGGCAGCATACCTCAGCTCAATGCTGTATGATATTCTGCAGTCCCAGAAAGGTATGGGAGGATTCGAAAGCAACTGGACTGCATTCCAGCTCGAACTTGCAATGGAGGGGCTCTATTTTGGTCGATCACTCTGTGCTTCTACTAGGCAATATCTGGTATCCCTTGGAGTAAGTGCAACACATCCTGACAGCTTGACCAGCATGAGGGGTTTACTCAGTTTGAGCTCAGTTAGAGGTGCCAGTGTTGGAGACAATCTTCTCTACTCCAATGGAAACATGGCTCCAAGATGATCTTCAGAAGATGAGTTGAACGTATATATTCACTCACTGATTGTCTTCAAGCAGGTCCCCAAGTGACTGGGGAAGAGTTGGTGAAGATACTTCGTGGGGACTATCAACACAATGACCACCTGCCCATTTTGTCTCTTAAGGGCCTAGATCATCCCATTGGGAATTTTGTCAACTTCTGTACCGTGGGTGAATTCTGTAGTGAGGTTTGTGAATGGAAGGTATATGGTCACATCAATGTCTTTGGACCCTGCCCATTGCCTGGAACTTGGGATATTCCAACTGAAGTTCTTTCCCAATATTAAGCACTGGGACAAAAATAGGAATCGCACGGCTAAATATAGCAGGAAGGATTTTGTAGTTACACAAACCTAATTGTAACGAGGGAGTCAAACAAGAAGATCCATTCACAACTTTACTGAAAAAATAACACTCGTAGTAGGACAGGCTAGGTCAGTAGGAGCAAACAGGAACAACATAGAAAAACACAGGGAATAGTAATAGTCCAAAGAGCAAAGAGGTCGTGGAGGGTTTGTGTGAGAAAACAAACAGTATTTATATCGTTTTTTACCTCTTGTAAACAACCATGTCCAAGTTGGAGGGCACGCGCTTCTTGGTGTGTGACCGCGTGTTCTGGCTTAGTGATGCGCCGGCGCGACTCCCGGAAAGCACCGGAAGTGATCTCTCACGTGTGCACATCACTCATTGTTTACACAGAGGTTTCGGAAGTGTTACTTTTCACTGTAAAGATCTAAACTTATTTAGACGTACAGGACTTCACAGTGGAAGACGATTTCGATACATCAACAGACAACATCGAATTTTTATCACAACCATATTTATTTGAACCAGAATACACAGATCAAGAAATCAGAACTATAATGTCAGTACTATGCGATCCACTCCTTTGATTATAAAATCATCAGGGGAAAAATTATCGCTGCAGACCCTCCGCAGCATTAGTACATTTATGTGTGTGCTGATATCCAGCCGAAGAGCAATCAACCATAACTTCAAGAGAGAAGGCTCATAAATTGGGAATGCGTGAAAACTCACCACTCCCGGATGAGCTCGCACGAGCATACGTAATTCTTTTCTTTTTCGTCGGTTTAAACATCCCGGATAATCGCAAACTAGTACCATTTTTGTTAGCCGTCTTACCTACATTCTCTGTTCTGTGTAAACAATGAGTGACATGCTCACTTCCAGTGCTTTCCGGGAGTCGCGTCGGCGCTTCACTAAGCCAGAAAGCGTGTGCCCTCCAACTTGGACATGGTTGTTTACAAGAGGTAAAAAAACGATATAAATACTGTTCGTTTTCTCACACAAACCGCTCGTTTCGTGTCTTAGGCCATCAATGTTTACTTACGATGAGGAATTGTTTAATTTGGACTGTTTAATTTGAATCAGTGCAATTTCTTTGATGAGGTGACCATAGGCATGCATTATATGACTGACAGACAAGAACGGTTGGACCTAAAAATATCAAAATTGAAACTACTGCAGAAACAAAGACACCTACATCTCGGATGCCCTTGAGGTAAGCTAAAACATATCAAAATTGAATTTCAAATGAACTATCCCATTAATATCATACATTTACACTATTTTGTGTTATAACTTTTTGACATGTTTAATGTGTTGAAATTTTTATGTAAATCGTTCATAATTTTTTTTTACAAATTTTTAACTGTAAAACGCAGTGCTTGTCACTGTCACTATTCACCCAGCCATAAATAGAAGAGGGGCAAGACAAATACTGACCAACCCAACCATCCTACATCCAAAACTACAATATTATTCAGTATTACTGGTTACTTTTTTAATGTATTTCGTAAAATTATTAAAAATAAGATAGCACGTTGCCGCAGTTGATATTCCAAATCATAGCAACTAAAGCTGGAAAAATGCTGTGCCGCTGATCTGTATGAACAACAGAGTAAAAATACAAGAAATGTATTTGCAATTTTAGGACACCTACACGTGTCATGCATGTTACAAATTCTTTCACATCAAATAAATAAATTATTGATGACTTTGGACTTCCACCCTTGCCTGTTTTAGTTTTGTAGCATTAATTTTTTTTTATCATGTTCTATTGCTGTTGCACATCCTGTTCTACTGCATACTTGACACTTGCTCTGGTCTCTGGAATATTCTCTTGTCTTATGCGATCCATTTTGAATTGTGGATCAAGAAGCTCCTATGTGTCTGGGTCACTATATTTGTCCTTTATATAGCCAAGAGCCCTTCACTTCATGGCCTTCATTAGGTTGATGTTATCATCCTTTTCAGCCAGGGGTTCTGTTTACTAGACTGGCTTCAGGTAGGATAGGCTGACATATGATTCACCAGAGAGGGTATCTGTTAAGTCCCGGAAAGCATGTAGGATGGCACTGAGTGACCTCAGTGTCCTGCCAGGTGAGAAACAAGTAGTGCATCTTCCTGTCTTCAGATAGAACCTGAGACAAGGCCTGGCTCCACTACAAGACCCTCTCAATCATCTTCTGTCTAGAGCCTCATCTTGTTGGACACTCTGTGATCAAGGAATGTTCAAGGAAAGTTACTTTTAAAAGTAATGCATTACAGTATTTTCTTCTAAATTAAAGATTCTAGGGATCTTATGTTTGCCTCCTTCAAAGCTTTAGAAGAGGTCTCAAAACCAAGTACTTGAAAGGCCTTAAATTAAGTAAAACTAAAAGAAAAATCCATAAAGGCTATATTAAGAGTAAAATTATGCAGAAATAATGATAATGTTACGCTTAATTGTTGACACACGATAAGAGAATAGAGAGTATAGTTTATGTGCATAGGGTAGTTTAGTTTAGTTTATTTATAAAGCACATGAAAGATATTATAAAGCATGAAAGATAATTTAGATATGGGTCTGTAGATATTCAGATCATGCTGATCGAGATGATGCTTTTTTAACAGTGGTTGGACTATAGCATGTTTAAAAGAAGCATAAGGGTACATTATTTATTTGATAATTAAAGAATAAATTGATAATATGACCATGATATAACTAAATGAAGCCAGTCCATGATTCTTAAAACAAGGGAATTTAAATATTTGTGACCACAATTTAGTGATAAATATCACTAAAAATCTTTAGGAAAGATATGCAAGGTACAGAGACAAGGTACTGCTACTGCCAATACATCCACAACATGCTGCTGTAAGCATGTAAAAAATACTGCTGCTGCACATATAACACATATGAATAACCCCCACATCATACATGAATCACTGAATAGTAGATCTATACGGGTGGAGCTGGGGAAGGTGGAGGGTTTCTGAAACATGCTGCAAACTGCTACAGCAAACAAAGGCCAGGTATTTGAATACTGATCAGTAATCTCATTGGCTACTGATACAAGAGAGAACCAATCAGCTGCCATGTGACGATGATGCCAGGTCCTATTGAGCTATACTCATCAGACTGCACTATAGAGTTTCATGCCAGAACTCTGTAGTTGTGGGAAGACAATCTGAATCCGTAGCTATGGCTAATATCTATATATTTAGTTTTTGGTGAGCATTTTAGCATACCTTAAAAATCCTCGCTAAGTTATCAACTGTTATGCTGTCTTCTTTTACAACTGCTGACGAAGATCCCCTTTTCACAGTATAAGTGGTTCCCAAAACCAAAGACATCTTTCCAGTATCTAAAATAATGGCAAATTTTTGAGCAAGTACCCTGCAAACTCCTTGGAGCCAATTCTAAAGATTTCATTGGTCAAAAAACAAATCCCTAATACTAAACTAACCCAGCTCTAACTTAGTAGTGCTAAAAATGTAAAATTTAGCATAGTGTCAATACATTCTCATTGATAGCGTCACTGTTACCGTTCTATATATAAAAATGGGATCACTCTATGCTACGCTGATCTTCTGATCTCTATTTATTGTATTTTATTTTAACATAAACACATTTTTGAATTCTATTTTTTTATTATTGTCACAGTGCACATGGTAGAAAGGCCCAATACGACAATGATTCAAAACAATCCACAAGGGTAATCCACAGACAGGAACACATGTACACACATAAACACAACCTTATATCCGGACAACTAGACAATGAACACAAATAAACTTATAAAGGAACACTAACTGGTGGTGACAACACTTAATGAGACAGAAACTCCAAATAAGGGCACACAAGAGGGAGAAACCAAAACAGTTCACAGGGGTGTGACATTACTCCCCCCTCCCGGAAGGGACAACCTTGCGCCATAGAATGACGGATGATTTGTAGGAGGGAAACATGGGGTGGATATGGGCTGGAAAAACAAAAAAAGGAAGTTGTGGTCAGAGGAGACTTCGGCCCACGGTGGAGCTGACAGAGGGAGGAGCCATGGTGGAGGAAAGGCTTACTGCTCCAGGGGACCAACCTACGGAGGCAAGGCAGGTGGAGCTCGAGGTGGAGATGGAGAGCCGATCAGCCCGGGTGACATCGATGATCCGGAGGGCCAAAGTGAAGCAGATGTCATCTGTGACTGAGGTGAAGGCAGGGATCCGGAAGGCCGCCTTCTATCTGATCCTATCTGTCACGACGCACGCGGTAAAAAGGCGCAATGCGACAATGATTCAAATTAAAGAGTCTTTAATAACAATCCACAAGGGTAATCCACAGACAGGAACACACATACACACATAAAGCAACCTTATAGCTGGACAACTAGACAATGAACACAAACAAACTTCTAAAGGAAAACAAATTAATGTAGGCAGGTGGTGGTGATAACACTTAATGAGACAGGAACTCCAAAGGGCAAACAAGAGGGAGAAACCAAAACAGACAGTTCACAGGGGTGTGACAATTATTATCTTAGTAGTTTGTTAATTTCTTCTTATCATATGAAAGGAAAGATATATTTCCTGGCAGCAGTGGCCATCTTTGCCACCCCTCGAAATCAGGTGAGCTCCACAGAGCAAAGTGCGGCTACAGAGGTAAGTGCGAGAAAAACAACTGACGAGAGGATTTTTCTCTGGTAAAATGAATTACATACACATCTGACTACCTTTATACGCATCTTTGCATTACATCTGCATAATTTTTTTTTTTTTTTTTTTTTTACTAAATGTTATTATTGAATGGGTTTCTATTTTATAATCAGATCCTTTACATGTTTTAATTCACTGATTCAGATTCAGAAGCAAGAATGTCCGGCAATATGAGCTCTTCAACGGTTTTCATCCACATTCAACCACCGTCACAAACCACATCAGTTGGGACTGTGGCAAATGCTCCTGTGCCTGTTTATGTACAACAGGTACCAGCAGATTCACCTCTTCATGGACTTCAGTCATTTCTGAAAAGTCAACCAAAAGCCCTTGGGGTAAGGAATTTTTCATTAACTTAAGTAACTGATTTTTATGTTTATGTCATTATGAGGTAAAAACAACAACATGAAGACTTAGCATAGACAATATTAGTTATTGCATAATGTTTTGCCTTGGTGACTAAGTAGCGAAGTCACCAATATAAAATAAGGTTAATCATTTACAGAGTAATAAAAATGACAGTGTACCAGTCAAAGACGTCACAGATAAGAATGTTTTAGGAGCTAACTACTGCTACTGTTCGCACAATTTGAGTGTGGAACTCTTATTTATAAAAATGTTTTTAATGTTTTTCTAATACAATCATAAGTTCATAACTACAGCTTTTTTATGATGACTAGTCTACTCTGTACATTCCTCTTGTCTCTAACAGACTGTCCAGATAATGATTGGTCTGTTCACTTTCCTGTGTGGCATTGTGTCCACAATTGATGCAGAATCCATCTTAATCTTCAGTGGTATTACTTACTGGGGATCTATCAGTGTAAGAAACAATTAAGTACTGCCTTTTATAAGCAAGCTACATATTTCAATATAATACATATATAAGCCTCATTTGTTTGTCTTTCTCTCTCCTCTCAGTACATTATCGCAGGCTCACTGTCCATTGCTGCAGAAAACAAACTTAATTCACCCTCCAGTTTGTGTTTGGTATGTATACTTGTTACTTTTAAGGGTCCAAGCACAGGCGCTGGAACTTTATGATTGTGTTTTTCTGTACTGATGTGTACTACTTCTATATTAGTGACTGTAATTTGTAGAGATTCCAAACTTGTCAGGAAGGTCCCAAATGTTCAATCGATTTAGGTGCATATATGCACATCTGTCCAATACCAGGTAGTTTTACAGAAACTTTTTCAAAGACTTCTGAAGCAGTCAGTCTTTTTAAAATCATGCACATTGCAGCTAGGGATGTTGCTGGCAAAACTGAATGATACACTGTTTAAAAGGTTTAAAAAAAATATTTCTGCCCATAGGTGAAAGGATCTCTTGGAATGAACATTTTCAGTGCTTTAACTGCAGGAATTGCCTTTATTTTAATTTCATTGGATTATGCTCTAGGACCATTCGACAGCCACCGTCACAGTCATGATTGTGCTGATTTTAAAGGAAAGTATGAGGTATGTCACAAACTTTCATGTTCACATTTACTTAGTAATTACAATAGGATGACTGTGTGGTCAGTCAAAAGTCACTCATCAAAATTCAAGCCTTAATCTGTGCATTTTTTTTCTCCCAATATTTCAGAAGTAGTTTAACGATCCTAACACTCCTGTATGAATTTTTGTCTCATACTTATATCAGATGACAAAGTTAGCCAATATCACACAAAGGCATGGGTGTAAATGTGATATTGATTTTATACAAAAGTTCATAAATAAGAACTTAATATTGTGTTATATAACAGACACAATATTGTCTGTTTTTGCTCAGATTTGCAACGCATATATTATAACATATTAAAGCTACAGCAGAACTGTTGTGCATCGCTCAGTTTCTGAATGAATCCGCATTTTGAACAAATCTGGTGAACCAATGCTTCAAAGGCACATGCATAAGGAGAGCCATTTACCCTGTTCCTGAATTAAGCAGTCCTTTGAAAGAATTAATAAATGAATTACTTAAAGGAATAGTTCACCCAAAAATGAAAATGTCCCCATGATTTACTCACCTTTAGGCCATCCTAGGTGTATATGACTTTCTTCTTTCAGACACAGTTGGAGTTGTTTTACAATTTATCCTGGCTCTTCCAAGCTTTATTATGGATAGTGGCTGTTTTGAAGCTCCACAAAGCGCATATATCCATTGGAAAAAATAACCCATATGCTTCCAAGGGCTTAACACATGTCTTCTGGAGCAGATTCATGGGGTTTTGTACCAAAAATATTTATATTTTTAAAATGATCAATTTTTACTATCCACCACCATTACAAAGCTTGGAGGAGCCCGGATACATTTTAAAACAACGACTGTGTTGCTGGAAGAAGAAAGTCATATACACGTAGTGTAACGAATGACACAGCGGATTGGGGATCCAAATGCAACTTTATTGAAGACATGAATCTTAGTGAGACAGGCAGGGTCAATCGACAACAAACAGTAGCAATGTAGGTAATCCAGAAAGCGAGGTCAATGTCCATGCAAGGGTCGGGGCTGGCAGCGAGCAACAGAATAATCCAAACAAACAATCCAAAGGGTCAAAAGGCAGGCAGAGAAACAATCAGGAACCAGGAACACTAGGAGTCAGCAACGGAAGGGAAACACGGGAAATAACGCTCGGAAATGTAGGCCTGGGCAATACAAGACTTCGCGATTGGCTGTGTGTGTGAATGGCTTTTATCCTGTGTGTAATGAGGTGTAATGATTAGCAGGTGTGTGCAAGCAAGATGGCCGAAAGGGGTGAGAGGTGAGAGGACACAGGAAGTTCATGGGAATGGGGTTATGGGAAATGGAGTTTGTGAACCTGAGTCAGTGAGTGTCAGTGAAGGCTCCCTCTAATGGTGAGAGGGAGCAGCAGCGGCACGATTTGTGACACGTAGAATGGCTTGAGGGTGAGTAAATTATGGGGTAATTTTAATTTCTTTAATGATTTTTTCATTAAAACATTTACTGCCACCTTATGGCAGTTTTAGATTTAATTAAAATATAACTTTATATTTACATATTAATGAAAATAGACATTTCAAAATTCATATGAATAAAAAACTAATTAAACAGATAGTTCACGCAAAAATTTTAAATGAGAAAAGAAAATTAAAAATGTTTATTTTTTCCTAAAGCTACTTTTGTAATTTTCATGATTTTGTCATATAAATGGCTTTAAATTATCTTTTGTTGGTAATTTCTCTGCCAGATTTGATGTGCGATTAATATGCGATTAAAATTTGTAATCTAATTAATTACACAATGTGGTGATCAATCGATCGAATTAATCGATTGACAGCCCTACTATAAAAAGTACACAGTATTATTATAACCAGCATTGGGGGTAACACATTACAAATAGCGCAAGTTACGCAATAATATTACTTTCTCCAAGTAGCTAGTAAAGTAACACATTACTTTTTAATTGACAAGACAATGTCTTGAGTTACTTTTTCCCCGCATTTATTAATTAAAAGCTCTCCTGTGCTCATGTTAAGAGAAATCGGGAGTAAGATGTTACTTTAGTTCTAGAATAAATGTGAAGATTTATTTTGTGAAGAAAAAAAAAACTGATCCAATATTCCTCAAAATTAATAAACAGCGAAATTCAATATGACGCAAACCTGCAATAATTAAATATGTGAAATAATACAAATTCCCTCAATGTATCTAATCCCATTTTATTAACCAGTGTCTTTTTTTTATTGCTGAAGGGTTGACATTTTTTCTTCTGTGGTCTACTGTACAGACCTTTTCAGAATTTACTTTTCTCTAAGCCTGAGGCTTTTGATGTGAAAAGGCTTTTACATTTGCCAAACTTTTTATTTTAAAAAACGAAGTAACGCAAAAGTAACATAATTAGTTACTTTTTAAGGGAGTAACTCAATATTGTAATGCATTACTTTTAAAAGTAACTTTCCCCAACACTGATTGTAACTATATATAGTATTATTTGTACTAATGTTGAATTTTCTCTCAGACCTTCTACTGGGGAATTCGTAGTATACTGCTGATATTTGCCTCCCTTGAGTTCATCATCTCCATCTATCTGTCAGCATTTGCCTGTAAAGCCACCAGCTGCTGCTGTTGTCCTCCACAGGTGAGTAATGCATCAAATCAGGGGTTCACAAACAGTTTTTTTTTTTTTGTCAGTTTAACCCCTCAGATGTGCATACATAATGAAAGTAGTTACTTTTAAGGATGGGTTCATGCTGTACTGGAACCAACAAACACTAGTCATAATGCAAATATCATATATTCGTCACTTTCAAATTTTTAAAACTTCTTTGAAATAAAGGTTACAGACAGAGATTGCATTTAAATATGCATTTGCTTTAATTCATTTACTTGATTTACTACATATTAACAAATTTAGACCTTTGATCAGAAAGTATGAAATAAAATGCTTACTGTGCTATAGCGTCACCAATCTCGTCCTTTTGTGCAACAGCAGCACCTCCAGGCATGTAAACTAAGGCTCAAATTTAATTGGACAGCTTGTTTCATCAATTGGTGATGGGGAAAAAAAATCTTGATTGATCACTCAATAGGGATCTGTTGTTTAAATTCTAGAGCAACAACATATATTTGCATCACATAATCACACTTTGTGTGAAAGATTTTCGGATTTAAAATATTCCTTCTTGCTGAGCCACTTTTTTATGCCTGTATTTTATGCATGTATGGCATTTCACATTAAGAATTCATAAAACAATACATGTTCATTTTTCCAAAGGTGCCGTTTGTTCCACAAGTTTTAACTCCACAGCCCTGTGAATTTAGACCCAATCATTACCATGATCTTAACAACTCAGAGGTAAGAGAAGCTCAGAACACCATTTGAATTGGACATTGAGTAAAATGGTACAATAAGTGACAATTGAGTAATTGGCGCAATAACTGCTTTTCTTGCAGATATCTGTGGTCAGCAACCCTGCCATGCATCACCATCCTGCAGAAAATCCTCCAGAATATACTGAAAAAATATGAATATTAAAAAAAGTGGAAGTTTTGTGGTTCAGCAGTAGTGTTGTGCTTTCATGGAACACATGGGTTTTTCCAGTGATCTCTTACTGTTAATGTCCTGAAACTAGATAGATTGTTTTAAATCTACTTTCTCAATACTGTATAATCTGTAAGAATAAAGTATACTGAATAAATAAAATTTAATTAATGTGTTTTTTTTCCTTTTCTTTTTGCAACTTTTATGTAAGCAGGCAAGTCAAGTCAAGAACAAACTGTTATTTACAACAAGGCTTGGTCATCCATGTATTTACAACAACATCATCAAATTTGTTCTGTATATAATAACAAATAACAGTAGGTGTGTTTACATGGAGTATTGTAATTGGTTTAAAAGTCCAATCTGAATGAAAATGATCCATATAAACATATCAATTGTAATAAGAATGCCCAAACCGAATGAAATTGTAATCGGTCTGAGAGGGGTGGGATAAATCTTTCTATAAACTGAACAAAAAAAAATTCTACCATGAAAACACGTTTGCATCTATGAACTTTAATGTGCTTAAAGGATTGTTCACCGGCATCTGTCATCTACCACAGCCTGCAGAACATATGAAGGCCAGCCTTTCCTATTGACAAAGTCTTTATAACCATTAGATGGGGGGAGGATAGGAATGTGTGCCATCGTCAAGACTTGAGGGACAAAATGTGCTTCTTCATCTCCCTGTGATTTCGGATGCCTCCTTTTCATCTGGAATCTTGTATCAGCGCATTCATCATTCCCTTGCAGAAGATGTACACAAACTTTTTTACTGCGCTCATGTGAAGACCAAATTGAGTTTGTATAAGCAACATACAATTCCTACAACAAAACAGGGGAACATGACATGGATCATAACAATTATAATATATTTCAAAACTAATTGCTGAATAAAGTCAACACTTTGTTTTTTTATCCACAAAAATGGTTGTCGTCGCTTCATATAACCTAAGTTGCACATCTGGTGGCAGATGGAGTATTTTGATAACGTCTTTCATACTTTTATGGACCTTGGCAGTGTAATTTACCAGGCAGTCAATGGGACAGTTAGAAGGGTCCCGGTTTTCATCTAAAATATCTTAAATTTTAAGTTTTTAGGGGTTTGGAACGACATGGGGGTAAGTTTTTACTCAACAAATGTTCATTTTGGGGTGGAGTATCCCTTTAAGATGGAGTAGTAATCAAGCATAGCGTTAGTCCCAGAGGGTCATGTTAGTCAAGTTTGCATCAGGTCAAAAGTTGGATGGGTTTTTGGATTGGGATTTCCTGAGCTGGAGGAAGGCCAGGAGGGTAGCATGCTTTGTCTATGGAATGATTTGTCCTCTTTTAAACTTCTGTTGATTATGTTTATGTGCATTTATTCCAGTAAGAACTCCTGAGGAGGAGTCTGTTTTTTGGAACCAGAAAAAAAAAAAGAAAAAAGGAAGATGCCTGTAACAGTGTGGGGGTGGAGCGCAACACCATTGTCGACCAAGCACCAATTGTCGAGCTAGCTGCTGTTAGTCCTGACATGTTCAAGGTCCTGAGAGCTGGTTTTAAAAAAGGGGACAGTTTGCAAAAATTTTATCAGGCACGGTTGTCATCAAATGGGGAGTATATATTAATTGTATGTATTGCAAATGTTTTAATAATTTGTTTTAATGTTATGTGTTATGCAAACATGGAAAAGTGCTTGAATGTTTAACAATCTGTTTAAAAAAGGATTTAGAAACTAACTTGCTAATATATCATGATGTTGTGATGACTTGTTGAGGCACATCATTATTAACTCATCATTTAGTAATTGTATTAATTTACACATGAGTTTGCACGAATAATGCAGTAATTAATCATGTATTAATGTGTATTAGTTTACCTGTTTTGCCTGGAAGTTAAAATACAAGGCTTTGGCTCACTGTGGTAATTAACAAGTTAAGTATCACTATTAGTTAATAAAATAAGTTATTAGGGAATTAATCCACAATGACATATATATGAACTAACCAGACAGACTCTTTATTAGTTGCTAATGTGGCAATCATTAACAAATAGCTTACATAATAATGAGTTATGCATTAATTCAGTATTATCTGAGCATTAGTCAGTGCCTATTAGTGCACACATATTGTAAAGTGTTATGGTTACAAACAAAGCTTTGGAGAGTTGTGAAATGGCCAGCAATGAGTCCAGATCTGAATCCTGAATGACCTGGAGCAGTTTGCAAAAGGAGAGTGGTCCAAAATTCAAGTAGAAAGGCGTGAGAAACATTCATGGTAACAGGAAGTGACTCATTTCAGTAATTTTTCCTGAGGGGGTGCTACCAAATATTAAGTTAAGGGTGCCAATAATTTTGTCCAGTGTGTTTTTTGGGGTTCTGTGTGGAATTGTATCAGATTTAACTTTTCTGTTTTTCTTTTTGTGTGTTGTTCCAATGCAAACAAACCAACAAAAAATAAACATTTGAGTAAAAAAACATTTGCAACTACTACAGATTTCTGAGAGACGGGTGGAATTTTCTGACAGAATTGCAATGGTGCCGATATGTTTTGGCCACAACTGTAACAAAATCTGTCTATTGACACATCATGTTGCCTCAACATATAGGTGTACTGTCGTATCAGCCAGCCCTGATAAAAGCTGTTAATGTCTTTGCACACATAAAGGTTGACTGTAAATCATATCAGAACCCATTCCATCATTGATGTCATGTAAGTGTTACATGTTACAAATTTGATTACCAAATGAATTTGCTTAATCTGTTCATCTGTTTCAGTTTCTTTTCCCTTATTAACAGTTTTTTTAAGAGTTGCTCAAACCCACTTGCTCAAAATTAAAATGGAATCAGTCCTGGACAGGATATGATCTATTTTTAGCTCCAAATGTTATGACCTCTATTGCTTTTGTAATAATGTAACTGCAAAATATGTACAATTGAAATGATATACATATAACAGCTGCTGGAAAAGAGCAAAATGATTCCAACAAAAAACTGGTGCTGTCCAACTAGTTGGACACACAAGAGAATATGTACTCATGTCCTAGCTTTGGCAATGGCAGTGTCAATGCCAGATAGTGAACATGGGAATAATGACTGGTGAGGATTCTGATTAGGATTCTGGCCGTCTACCTCTCATAGTCCTTGTTTTACTGACAGAGTTGCTTAGTGGGCTAATGAATTTCGAATCAATTTTCAAATCAATATCAGATTTTGAGAGAAAGTGGACATCCAGAACTTCCCCAAACAGCAAGAACACTGGAATTTACACTGTCATAAATTTAAAGCAAAGTAAAATCTGGCATGGAATATGTCGACCTTGGTTGCAATGAACAACTCTCAAAGCACTGAAAAATGCATCCCCACAGTGTTTTAAGAGAGCTTAGCAGGTTTTGAAATGAACACTTTTCGTAAGTAATGTTCACTCATTAAGTTCTTGGGGAAGTTCATGCAAACTTAGTGTGCATACGCATTTAGAGTGCGTTCTTTCACTGCATGATTCAGTCTAATAATAATGTGTTCATTAAGAATGATCACACAATTCAAGATAAGTGGCAGAAAATGTCTATATTTACAGCATTTCATAGTTAATATCACATAAAGAGTGACGTTTTTTCTTAAAAATCAGCATGGTAACAAATGTTGTATTGATATTTTATACAACAGTTCGATAAACAATAAGTTAATATCAAGTATTGGCTGTTTTTGCTCTATTCCGCCAACAAAAATCATTCCGAACAGCCGCAGCACTGTTTTGTGTCTCTGAGCAACATGACTGATGCTTTTTTCCTGAATAAATCAACCGTTAAAATGATTCAGTTCAATCGCAATGACTCTCTTATTAACAGCGATTTACTGCAACCTGCTGGTGGTTTTAATTTCACATTTGAAGTTAAGTAGCCTATCTTTTCATTTTTTTTTAAATAATTTCAAATATCATTATTCAATGTTTTATGTTTAAAATATCAAAATGTTATTTCTGCATTTGTAACTGCAGATTAAACCTTATGCAAATATGAATTTTGTTGATACTGATTTCATTTGTTTAATAACAGCCTAAATGTAGTATTATTATTATTATTGTTATTATTATCTGATTACATTTCAGAATGACTTAGACATTTCGTTAATGTTACATCCTTGTGTGTTGTTAATGTCTCTGTTAATCTTCTTCCCCGAGTCTCTCTATTGTTTTTACTTTCACTTTCATAGTTCCCTCCCATTGGTCCACACCGCTCACCTGGTCAGCATTTTACCTCCCCCTCTTGTCCATTTGTTACATACTCAATTCGTTTACCTCTTGTTACTTTGCTCTTGTCACATATCGAGGTTGGAGAAAGGGACAGGTGAGAAAGTTGCGCGACATACATTGTGCACATGTAGGTCTTTCACTACATTGTATTACACGTACTAGTTTAGGGGCGAGCTCCACACGCTGTCATTTTGTCTTCTGTATAGTTAGTGTAGGGCAGGTAATGCGTCACGGACGCAAAGACACTTTTCATTTCGTGTTTTTCTTTTTGTAATTAAGTAAGTGGGTTTGGGCCGCTAGGTAGGTTGGTTTTGTTTTGTTTATTTAATTGATTTGGATGCCGCCCGCGTCCCTTCTCCAATTCTCCCCCAGAAGTATTCCCATACGTCTTTTGTGTTTTCTTGTATTCATACCCTGTAAACAATTTGTATATATTATTCACCTCTATTTCTATTTCACATATGTAAATATTTCTCTAAATCTTTCCAAAGACCAAAAGTGGTGATGATTATGTTTTAACGTAATCATAATTTGTCCAGAATCACTGACTGAGCTCATTTAGAGTGTAGTTATATTTTCTCTAATGATTACACTAGCCTTGTGATTCCACAGTGAAAAATACCTGTATTTTATTTTATTTTTTGGAAGGATTTCTTACAAGCTGTTCTAGGACCCCCCAAAAAACTTGTAAAAAGCATTTATTTTAGCCACACATAGCATAGGCATCAAGAATCAGCACATGAATCTCAACAATGGTTACAAATAGCATAATTTGTTCATGCTGCAATGCATGATGGGAGCCATGGATGAGTTTTGATTGGCTACAACATGCTTTTTTGATGGTTACCATTGTTGTGAATATCACGCTGGTTGTTGATGTCTGTGTGATGTCTAAATAACAGACTTTTTCTTTACATTTTCGATCAAAATACATTTTAAAAACCTCTGTCTGATTATATTGGAAATTTCAGATCTCACGTAGTACACAGTGTTTATGTAGTCAACTAAGAAAACCTAACCCAGTTATTTAGGTCACCACATGACATCAAAACATAATTATCACCACTGGATAACATTTGCTCTTTGCAAAAGTCTAGCTGTTACAATCCAGTTACAGCAACCAAATGAAATCTCATATTAAAAATCAGACCAAGAGCCCAACTAATGCAAACACTGACCACTATAATGATGACTTAAAATGTGATTATCTCCTTTGGTGATTCTGCTTGTGTGTGTATTTGGTCCCACACTACAGTGTTACATTAACATTAAGTTCAACTCTGCTTCAGTGTTACTTTAACTCAATCCCTGAAGATTCTCCAAATAACTCTTTAAAGAACTCCACATCATCATGAGAAACGTTTCCCTGTTAACATTTTAACTGTGAAATCCATATTCCTGACATGAGTGATCTACATCATCCACCAATGAAAAAAGAGGCGTGAACAGCTTGTGCAGTGACATAGACAGCAATGTGATTAGATGATATTTAACACACATGATCTACTTAAAATGACACAAAATGTGTTAAAAAAATATTAAAGAAACATTTTATACTTTATTACATTATTTTGTATACATTAAAATCAATAAAATTGTAACACCAAGCCAGCAGAAGGATCCCTCACCTGAATACTGACTACACGCCGCTGCTTCTGCTTTCACTTCCTGTTTTCTGGCTTTATAAGCCAGACATTGAGCACATGGCAAACTGCGAAGTATTACCAGTTAACCTGCATTACCGGGCATTCTTTCATTGTTATATTCTGTCTGACTACTGCCTGTTTTCTCGACTACTGATTCTCTGGATTTGTCCTGTTATTCTGTTTGCCTGATTGGACTGATGTTTGGTTACAAACTCACGGCCTGTTTACTGACTACTGTCTTTTGGATTACCCCTGTGTGTGTCGACGGATTGGACTGCTACTCTGGTTGTGACCCTTGGCCTGTTTCTATGATTCTGTTTACTGCTAATCCTTTTAATAAACTTTTGCTAATGGATTCTAGTTCAGCCTCAGCGCCGTCCTTACAAAATTCAACTACAGTCTGACTTTTAAGTCTCCTTTAGGTGTCTTATGTGGCATTTTGTAAAAACAAATTTCAAAATGCATCAAAAACTACACTAAAAAAGTCAATTATTTGAAATACATAATTTGTAATACATAAATTCACAAAAATATACCACAAAAGTTGTGATAGGAGCAGTTGGCCACATCCAGAAAAAATTAATGGCTCTCTATGGCCCTCTGCTGGTCAAAACTATTTCTTTCTTAAAATGTAATCCTTTTAGATTTATCTCTTAGCAGCAGATGACAGAATTCTACACCTAATACCTAGATCAATATCAAGAAACAACTTCAGTTCAATTTAGATCATCATTTAAGTGATTTTTGATAAAGAAATGCTAAGTCTATTGTTTTAAGGGTTGGTTTATTTGAACAATGAGAGACAGAACAACAACAAAAACAACAAAAAAATCAAATTTCAAGAAAGTTTCTAAAAAAAAAAGTACAAATTTGAAACAATCCCAGTGAAAAAAGAGATTCAAATGCTGTTCACACACACACACACACACACACACACACACACACACACACACACACATATATATATATATATATATATATATAAATTACATAGCCTGAGATGACACAATACATTTATTCTCATTTTTAGGGGTCTTCATTGCATGGGTATTTAAAAAATGTTGATTAAAGATTAGGATGAGCAAGTGTCCTGTGGCAACACATCATTTATAGCAGTGCTTGCAAACAGGTGCAGTTAGGTCAGGTTGTTCACATTTATTATCTGTTTTGTATACAAAATGCAATATTTCACATCTACTGTTGTCTTTGTTTACTAGTTTTGAGTGGGTTGATGGAGTTTCATCTGTTGAAGATTTACCTGTTTCGCAGAAATTGGGGAAGAACTGCCACCTATAGGTAAACTGTAGAACAGCATATAAAATACAGAATTGAAAAAGAAAACAATACATACTGGTATTTTTCCATAAAGCACAAGATAACTCGATGACTGCGGGAAAAGGGTTTCCCCAGAGTCAAATACTCACGAGGCACATTGAATATATATATATATATATATATATATATATATATATATATATATATATTTATGAATGCCTTTCTGATCTGAAGTGATGGGACAATGGTGAAGAACAACAAATGGTGGATTCAAATTCGGATGGGGTTGTGCCTTACTCATTTCTAATGATGGGGAGTCACCACCAACAGAGTCAGTTCCTTGACTGTGAAAATCACTCTTGTTCACTGATTCCCCATTCCCTATTTTTGCTCATGGGACTCACCTCAGTCATGATATTGAGGGTGCTGGTTATTCACTCCCCCCACTGACAATCCCTGCCAGACCTAAGAACCTGCAACCTTTGAGTTACAAGTCCAACTCTCTAACCCAGGGGTGCCCAACCCTGTTCCAGGAGATGTACCTTCAGCTCCAACCCTATTCAAATACAACTGAACCAACTAATTAGGATTTGAAAGAGCACTTGATAATTACAAACAAGTGTGTTTGATCAGGGTTGGAACTGAACTCTTCAGGAAGGTAGATCTCCAGGAACAGGGTTGGGCACCCCTGGGGTACAGCCTGACTGAGGCTCCTCTCAGTACAGATGCACTGGTGCACAGCTGACCCTGGCAAATATGCCTTTTCTTAGTGAGCCTCATTGCACAGACTCTTATTACAGCTCATTACAGCTATGCAAAATGCCTGTCCAAAAAACGCAGTGGAATATTCTGGTCTACTTTCTCAGGTTTGGCTCCAGTATAATGCATAAATGCAAAAAAGACTAATAGGCTATATGCCTAATAAATATTCAGTAATGTGGCGCCAAAACAGCCGCCATGGTGGTGATGAGGTGCACCTGACTTAAATGAAGTCTCATCACAGCTGCTGTTTAAATGGCGTGCGCTTGTGCACCTCTCGTCGGGAGACCGGTCTCTTGCCTTCATGCTGGTGTCCTCGTGGGTCCAGGAAGGGAGCATCAAGTGAGGATAAGGAGCCTCAAGATATTTCCTGAATATGTGAATGTTTTTGTAGCACAGAATATTACTTTGAAGGTTATAATATCCATAAGGAGTCAACGTTGGTCATAAAAATGAAAATAATTAAAGAGATAATAAAATAAACTAGATAAACAAGTTTATCAAGACAAACTTTAAGTTGGCTTGAGAAAGCCTGACCAGAACATTTTTAAAAGTTTTAAAGGTTTTATAGTTTTCAGTCTAAAGTCTGATAATTTGATAGATAGATAGATAGATAGATAGATAGATGATAGATCAGTAGGAAGATTACAGATAGATATATAACAGATATTAATATAAACAAATTAGCATGTGGTTAGCATGTTACTAACATGTTGCTAGCATGTTTTAACATTATTAACATGATATTAACATTAGTATGTTTTAGCATGATTAACAAGTAGCTAACATGTATCTAGTATGATTAGCAAAGTTGCTAGCATGTTTCTTAAGATTTTTTTTTTTACTAGTAAAATATTTGTAAAAAGTACATCCGTCTAATACATAAGTACAAGTATCTAATAAATAAGAGCTAGTATCCAAGTACTAGTAACTTTACAAAAAACACTAACTAAAGAATAAGAACTAGTAGCTAAAGAATAGGAACTAGTAGCTAAAGAATAAGCACTAGTAGTTATTGGTAAAGACACTAGGATCTAAAAAAAGAAGTACTAGTAGCATGAAAATAAATACTAGTACGGCTTATAGATTAAATGTTAAAACGGCTTGCCATATCAAGCCCTTCTAGTATTACCAACCCAGTCTCATAAAAATAGGTACCTCAGGGTGCTTTTTAACAGCGCCCTTTTTTACGTACCTTACTGCACATTTCACAGCAGTTTCAAAAATAAATGTCCACTGAGTGGCGCTAAAACACAGGTTCAATACGTGAACACTGGCAGATATTTATTATGTTGATATAGGTACATATTGCTGTCTTTGTATTACGTTGCTTCAAGAATGTATTGCGGCGGTTCAAAGTTCAAATATGAAGGGACTGTTGCTAAAATTAATGCTCTGTCATGTTGGAAATATGCCCTACGCCAAACCCAACCCTAAACCTACCCGACAGTGTTAACAAATGCAAAACACATTCTAAAAACACATTTGTTGATGCCATTTGAATCTTCCTTGTGAGTAGATGTGAACTCTTTTATCGAACCGTAGTTACACAGGATTTGAACCAGAGCTCTTTAACTCTCAACTCTTCGTACTGCGTGAGCTACCAAACAAACCTATTGTTTATGAAAACCCATAGATTTGAAGCTAGATTTATCATGCTAACATTCAAAAGCATCAGTTTTCAAATCTCCCAGTATATTAATATTGTTTTTAAGTCATAATATAATATTCTTCAAGTAATTGTGTGAAAATTATGTATTATCAAACTTTGTAAATCATACTTTGTGTGAAAAGGAATAAAAGTTCCCCCTCAGTCGTTCTCTACGATGTTACGTCAATGATGTAATAATGGGGATCGGCTACGAGACCCTATCACCTCTGAGCTTAAGAGAAAAAGCCAATGAGAATTGGCGAGTGGAATTTGCATGCCGCGCCACTCCCCCGGACATACGGGTATATAAGATGGCAGCGTGCATCCACTCATTCAGATTTCTGCTTCGGAGCCTCGCCTTTGAAGCTGCTGGAGAAAGAAGACGGAAAACGGTATCCTGTGTTCCAGTGTTCCTGCTCGATCGTGTAACCGGCACTGCCGGCATCTGTGCCTGACCAGCGATCTCCTGGCTGTTGCCTTTTCCCTGGGGCACGCCGATCTAAAAGAGCAAATTTCCTACACGGTCGTTGATAGCGTCTTTCGAGATGTCTGTCCGACCATGTGCTGCTGGATGTGGTGGCTTTCTGTCATCTAATGACGGCCACGAACGCTGTCTCTTGTGCTTGGGCTGAGAACACGCTGAGGCGGCGTTTGTGGATGGATCTTGTGTTCATTGCGAACACATGTCCATGGCCACGCTGAGATCGCGCCTCTCGTTCGCGAGGTGGCGCCCTTCATCCTCTACCCCTTCCAGTTCGGCGGGCCGCTCTGGCTCCTCGGCTGCATTGGTTAGAGGTGAAGGAGATCTGAGGGTGACAGTGTCAAACGTTCCGTCGGGCCAGCCCCCGCGGAAGTCCGGCCCCTCAAAGCGTGGTTCCGTGGAGATGCCAAAGCTTAGCACTCGTCCGCCCGCCAGACCTAGTGTTACCTTTGGCGCTCCAGAGGAGGACAGGATGTCTATCACTGCATCAGAGGAGGGGCTTACGCCTGCTGATGCTGACGCTTCTGCTGAGCAGCCCCCCACCGCGGCGGCCACTCAGTCGGAGGCTGATGCTGAACTGGCAGCCATGCTCCGTCGGGCAGCTGTGAGCATCGGGTTGGAGGTGTCTAAAGCTTGACGATTGGTATCTGGGCGCGAGTAGCGACGTTACACCTCGCTCCGCCCCAGTGCCTTTCTTTCCCGAGGTGCATGAGGAGCTCACTAAGACGTGGAAAGCACCCTACTCGGCTCGTACACGTCAGGGCTCCTCCCTTCTCACTACCCTCGATGGCAGGGCAGCCAGGGGGTACGTGGATGTCCCCCAGGTGGAGCGTGCGGTTGCGGTGCACTTATGCCCGCAAAACGCTGCCACCTGGCGGGATCGTCCGCGTCTCCCGTCTAAAGCCTGTAAGCTTTCGTCAGCACTCGCTGCGAAGGCTTACAACGCTGCGGGCCAGGCTGCCTCCGCCCTGCATGCGATGGCCACCCTGCAAGTATATCAGGCCAAAGCACTCAAAGAATTGCACGAGGTTAGTTCTGACCGCAGGTTGATGCAGGAACTGCGCTCGGCTACTGACGAAGGTAACGGCGCGGGCCCTCGGTCAGGTGATGTCTACCATGGTAGTCCAGGAGCGCCATCTCTGGCTGAACCTGGCGCAGATGGCTGACGTCGACAAAGCTCGTTTTCTTGACGCACCCGTCTCCCAGGCCGGCCTCTTCGGCGACACTGTCGAGGACTTTGCCCAGCAGTTCTCGGCAGTACAAAAGCAGTCGGAGGCCATTAGCCACATCTTGCCCCGGCGGGGTTCCAACAAGCCGTCGGGTGCCAGGCCTCCGGCTGCTCGTCGCCGAGGGCGCCCCCCCTGCGGCTGCGGCTTCTGCTCCGCCCCCTGCACCTCCGGCTGAGGCTAAGTCTCATCAGCCTGGGCGTAGAGCCAGCCGCAGGAAGGCGGCGCAGCCCGTCTCTCAGCGGCCCGCTAAATCCACCCACAAGTCTGCGAAGCGGCCCTGACACGGGCTGCCCGGAGATGCAGACGTTTGCTCTTCGGGGACACCTACATCAGTCCCCCCAGCCCCGGGGGAGGGCCGGGGCCAGGTACCATCGCTGCTGCCACTGACCTCCGGGTCAGTGGTACCCACTTTCTCACAAAAAGAGCAATTTCCTTAATCTCTGGGCCTAGTGCCCCGAGTTTCGTTCCTGAGCGACGCCCTGCCTCCTCGGACTCGGAGCCTGAATTCGTCAACGCGGGATCCAGGGAAAGTAAGTGCTGCCCAGTGCAGCCCAACTCTCCTCCAGAACGCCCCGCTTTCTGGGTTGAGTCCCCTTCCCCTTCCCCCCTCCGGCTGCCCCACCTCCGGCATGTCAGTTACTGCTCCGCTGATCCCATTGGCACGCAGGCTGGGAGCCTGGCATCCGTTTCACATCTGTCCGCTCGGACATGGATGCCTCTGTTCTGCGGGCGGAGATTGCGGTTCTCCTGGCGAAGGACGCAATCGAGCCTGTCCCTCCAGCCGAGATGAAATCGGGATTTTACAGTCCTTATTTCATCGTGCCCAAGAAAGGAGGTGGGTTACGACCGATCCTGGATCTTCGAGTGCTGAATCGGTCCCTTCACAGGCTACCGTTCAAGATGCTTACCTCGAAACGCATACTGTCTTGCGTACGACACCAGGATTGGTTTACAGCCATCGACCTGAAGGACGTGTACTTTCATGTCTCGATTCTTCCTCGACACAGACCGTTTCTTCGGTTTGCTTTCGAGGGTCAGGCATATCAGTACAAAGTCCTCCCATTTGGCCTGTCCCTGTCTCCCCGCGTCTTCACCAAGGTCGCGGAGGGTGCCCTATCTCCCCTTTGGCGGAAGGGTATCCGAATCCTCAACTATCTCGACGACTGGCTCATTCTAGCTTACTCGCGAGATTTGTTGTGCGAACACAGGGACCTGGTGCTACAGCACCTCAGCCATTTGGGGCTTCGGGTCAACTGGGAGAAGGGCAAGCTCTCCCCTGTGCAGAGCATCTCTTTTCTCGGAATGGAGCTGGACTCGGTCACCATGACAGCACGCCTCACCAACGAGCGCGTCCAGTCGGTGCTGAACTGTCTGAAGTTTTTCAGGCAGAAGACAGCGGTCCCTCTCAAAAATTTTCAGAGGCTCCTGGGGCATATGACAGCCGCAGCCGCAGTTACGCCGCTCGGGCTGCTTCATATGAGACCGCTTCAGCGCTGGCTACACGACCAAGGCCCGAGATGGACATGGCACCGTGGCACATTCCGGGTGGGCGTTACTCCGGAATGTTGCCGCCTGTTCAGCCCGTGGTCAGACCCTGCTTTTCTGCGGGCAGGAGTGCCCCTAGGACAGGTGTCGAGGCATGTTGTAGTCAACACAGATGCCTCCATGACGGGCTGGGGTGCTGTGTGCAACGGGCAGACAGCCTCGGGCTCCTGGACAGGACCTCGACTGCAGTGGCATATCAATTGCCTCGAGTTGCTTGCCGTGTTCCTGGCGCTCCGGCGGTTTCTTCCACTGCTGCGCCACGGACAACAAAGCGACCGTAGCGTACATCAACCATTAGGGTGGTCTACGTTCCCGTCGCCTGTCGCAACTCGCCCGCCATCTCCTCCTCTGGAGTCAGACACGTCGCTACGGGCCGTTCATGTTCCAGGAGAGCTGAATCGTGCAGCCGACGTGCTCTCACGACAGCTCACCCTTCCTGGAGAATGGCGACTCCACCCCCAGACGGTTCAGCTCATTTGGAGTCGATTCGGGGAAGCTCAGGTAGACCTGTTTGCTTCCCCAGAGTCCTCCCACTGCCAGCTCTTTTTCTCCCTGACTCAGGCCCCCCTCGGCAGGGACGCTCTGGCACACAGCTGGCCTCGGGGTCTTCTCAAGTACGCCTTTCCCCCAGTGAGCCTCCTTGCACAGACCCTGTGCAAGATCAGGGAGGACGAGGAGCAGGTCCTGTTGGTTGCGCCGTTTTGGCCCACCCGGACCTGGTTTGCCGACCTCATGCTCCTCGCGACAGTCCCTCCCTGGAAGATTCCCCTGAGGAAGGACCTTCTTTCTCAGGGGGACGGCGCGATTTGGCACCCGCGTCCCGACCTTTGGAACCTACATGTGTGGCTTCTGGACGGGACACGGAAGACCTCACTGGCCTCCCCCAGGCCGTGATAGACATATCACTCAGGCTAGAGCCCCCTCTACGAGGCAGGCCTACGCCCTGAGGTGGGGTCTGTTCGTTGACTGGTGTTCCTCTCGCCGAGAGGACCCACGGAAGTGCTCGGTCAGAGTGGTGCTTTTGCTATCGCAGCTATTGCGGCATATCACGATGCAGTTGATGGGTCATCCCTAGGGAAGCATCACCTGATCGTCCGGTTCTACAGAGGTGCGAGAAGGATTAGCCCTCCTAGAACGCACCTCATACCCTCTTGGGATCTCTCCGTGGTCCTCCAGGGCCTTCGGGGAGCTCCCTTCGAGCCGCTCAGTTCAGTCGAGCTGAAGTTCTTGTCTCTCAAGATTTCGCTCCTGGCTGCGCTGGCCTCCATCAAGAAGGTTGGGGACCTACATGCATTTTCGGTCAACGAAGAGTGCTTAGAGTAACTCTCACATTATCTTGAGACCACGGCCCGGTTACGTGCCCAAGGTTCCCACCACTCCTTTTCGAGATCAGGTGGTGAACCTGCAAGCTCTGCCCCAGGAGGAGGCAGACCCCGCTGTGTGTTGGGTAACATCAGGTAATTCGTGGGAGGACGGCTCAGGTGTCGGCTTGCTGCGCCATTCCTCTTGGATCCGTGCACTATTTTCCCAGTTGTTCCCATGGTTGAACTCTGGGTCCTCCATGCCCCGCAGTCTGGACTAAGCGGAGTAGTCCATATTGTGCTCTGGAGCGGGGCCTTCTTCACCCCCCTCCGGTTGTGGCATCATGTCTCAGTATCTCCACGGAACCTTCTGTGTTTCCCCAGTCTATATAGACTTAGTTTTTACTTCCACATGACTTAACCGTCATTGTGCTCCGCCCCCCCAACGGCTGCTTCAGAATCTGGCACCCCTGGTGGGCCACCATGTGGTCTACAGGGCGTTGGGACGGTTACGCATTGAGCCCCTTGTTCCGACATGCTTGCCTGCCGGCATTGGGTCTCGGCTGCGTAACGCAGTTCAGGATTGTGGCGTTTTTCAGAGGTCCCCATTATTACGTCATTGACATAACATCGTAGAGAACGACTGAGGGGGAACGTCTCGGTTACGAAGGTCAAATCGGTTACGTCCTCTTGCCACAATCCTGGACTGCGCTGAAGCCGGGTTGCGTCTCGGCTCCTCAGCAAATCTGAATGAGTGGATGCACGCCGCCATCTTATATACCCGTATGTCCGGGGGAGTGGCGCGGCATGCAAATTCCACTCGCCAATTCTCATTGGCTTTTTCTCTTTAGCTCAGAGGTGATAGGGTCTCGTAGCCGATCCCCATTATTACGTCATTGACGTAACGTCTCCGTTCCCTCCTTCGGGGAACGAGGGTTACCTTCGTAACCGAGACGATGTCAGAGTTTTACTGCCTCTAGTGTTCTTTGTTTATTTTTTTTTTTTTTGGAAACTGCAGTGATATGTACTTATTGGTACATATTTCACGTCCCGCAAAAAAGTGCCCCCAGGTAAGTTTTTGTCATGAGACCAGGTAGTGTATTACATTTACATTTAGTTATTTAGCAGACACTATGGCAAGCCGGTTTAACATTTAATCTATAAGATGTACTAGTATCTATTTTCATGCTACTAGTACTTATTATTTAGATACTAGTATCTTGTCCATTAAGTACTAGTACTTATTCATTAGACACTAGTACTTAATCATTAGACACTAGTTCTTATTCATTAGACACTAGTACTTATTCTAGTAGTGACTAGTACTTATTCATTAGACTCTAGTACTTATTCAGTAGATACTAGTACTTAAGATACTAATATTTATTTCAACAGTGACTAGTAACTAAAATCTTTTTTTTTTTGCCATTGACTTCTCTCATTGAGATATCAAATATTCAGTTGTGACTAGTACATAATTTTTTTGTACTAGTAGTTAATCATTAGGTACTAGTACTTATTTTTTGATACTAGTATCTTTTCCATTAAGTAATAGTGCTTATTTATTAGATACTAGTTATTATTAGTAAATAATAAATAAGTATTTATTCTTATCTTACTTGTCAGATCTGCTTTTTTACTCGTCTTATGTTATGACTAGTCCAAATGGCTACAGTAGGTTTCAATGAAAAAATTTACTAGTAAAATAAAAAATCTTACTAGTAACATTTTGAAAAAGTACTAGTATATAATACATGTGTACTAGTTTCTAATAAATAATCAATAGTTTCCAAAGAATAAGTACTAGTATCTAATAAATAAGTACTAGTACTTAATGAAAGAGATACTAGTATAAAAAATATGTACTAGTACCTAATGATTAACTACTAGTACATAAAAATTATGTACTAGTCACAACTGAATAGTTGATATCTCAATGAGAGATCCACATAGAAGATCCACATATATATATCCTATTAAAAAAATGGCACCTTAATGCTTCAATATTGAGGAAAAATTGATTGGTTCAGGCTTATAGACATGAACACTTGTCATATGATCCTCAACATTGGTGACAGTGATTATTCATACTGCAGTGCATGATGGGAGTTTTCACTATGTTGTTACCCAGTATTGCAGCATGAAGCATTTTGTTGATTGTCACCATCGTTGAGATTCATATTCTGGTTCTTGATGTTTATGTGTCTAAATAATTCTGGGGGTTTATTTATTTTTTTTACATGCATTAAATAGTTTTAAAATTCATTCACTGTCACTATTCCAGCAATATATTGTTTGCATGCTGCAGTTTTACAGGATTGATTGTACAAAATCTAAACATATACGTGCGCGTGTGCATATACAGGTCCTTCTCAAAAAATTAGCATATTGTGATAAAGTTCATTATTTTCTGTAATGTACTGATAAACATTAGACTTTCATATATTTTAGATTCATTACACACAACTCGAAGTAGTTCAAGCCTTTTATTGTTTTAATATTGATGATTTTGGCATACAGCTCATGAAAACCCAAAATTCCTATCTCAAAAAATTAGCATATCATGAAAAGGTTCTCTAAACGAGCTATTAACCTAATCATCTGAATCAACTAATTAACTCTAAACACCTGCAAAAGATTCCTGAGGCTTTTAAAAACTCCCAGCCTGGTTCATTACTCAAAACCGCAATCATGGGTAAGACTGCTGACCTGACTGCTGTCCAGAAGGCCATCATTGACACCCTCAAGCAAGAGGTCTGTGGGAAGGAAAAAGTGTGGCAGAAAACGCTGCACAACGAGAAGAGGTGACCGGACCCTGAGGAAGATTGTGGAGAAGGACCGATTCCAGACCTTGGGGGACCTGCGGAAGCAGTGGACTGAGTCTGGAGTAGAAACATCCAGAGCCACCGTGTACAGGCGTGTGCGGGAAATGGGCTACAGGTGCCGCATTCCCCAGGTCAAGCCACTTTTGAACCAGAAACAGCGGTAGAAGCGCCTGACCTGGGCTACAGAGAAGCAGCACTGGACTGTTGCTCAGTGGTCCAAAGTACTTTTTTCGGATGAAAGCAAATTTTGCATGTCATTCGGAAATCAAGGTGCCAGAGTCTGGAGGAAGACTGGGGAGAGGGAAATGCCAAAATGCCTGAAGTCCAGTGTCAAGTACCCACAGTCAGTGATGGTCTGGGGTGTGCCATGTCAGCTGCTGGTGTTGGTCCACTGTGTTTTATCAAGGGCAGGGTCAATGCAGCTAGCTATCAGGAGATTTTAGAGCACTTCATGCTTCCATCTGCTGAAAAGCTTTATGGAGATGAAGATTTCATTTTTCAGCATGACCTGGCACCTGCTCACAGTGCCAAAACCACTGGTAAATGGTTTACTGACCATGGTATTACTGTGCTCAATTGGCCTGCCAACTCTCTTGACCTGAACCCCATAGAGAATCTGTGGGATATTGTGAAGAGAAAGTTGAGAGACGCAAGACCCAACACTCTGGATGAGCTTAAGGCCGCTACCGAAGCATCCTGGGCCTCCATAACACCTCAGCAGTGCCACAGGCTGATTGCCTCCATGCCACGCCGCATTGAAGCAGTCATTTCTGCAAAAGGATTCCCGACCAAGTATTGAGTGCATAACTGAACATAATTATTTGAAGGTTGACTTTTTTTTGTATTAAAAACACTTTTCTTTTATTGGTCGGATGAAATATGCTAATTTTTTGAGATAGGAATTTTGGGTTTTCATGAGCTGTATGCCAAAATCATCAATATTAAAACAATAAAAGGCTTGAACTACTTGGAGTTGTGTTTAATGAATCTAAAATATATGAAAGTCTAATGTTTATCAGTACATTACAGAAAATAATGAACTTTATCACAATATGCTAATTTTTTGAGAAGGACCTGTATATACATACGTAGCTACTTTGATTGTAATTCAGCCAGATCATGATGACTACCTCAAAATCTCAAGGGTCAAGAGCTCAACAAAAGCAAATGCTGATCTCCATGATGGTGGCATCATTTTAACCAATAAAACAACCTCAATAACAGCATCACTAATGCACAATCATCATTTAATTAGTCAATTAGTTCATTAAATGGGATTTGAGACTTGCCTGTGACTTGAAAGTCCCACCTCTGGCTAGAGGTACAAAATTGTACCCTTCAGGGTACCACCCCAGCGACGCCACTGTACCTTAAAAGGTACAGTTTTGTACCTTTTTTTCTGAGAGTGGGGCTACATCATCCTTGGTTATAATAAAAATTCCCATTTTCATCCCTCTGGTCTGTTTGTCTGCTGGAGATGTGTCCAAATGAAACAATGAATACATCATCAGCTGATCTCAGTTTCATATCTTTTTTTTTTCTTTTTCTGAAAAACACAACTAATTATTTGAAACAACCAAATATAATAGTTTTAGTGTGAATGGTTTCTGAAGTTTTTATATATGGATAAGATGTGGAGTCGAATGCAATGTACATACTCAACTTTTGTATGTTAATAAGTTTTGAATCCTATTGACCAACATTTAATGAACAAAACACCTAACACATGCCTTATATCTTTGTATTCTCTAGTGGTTGGACTGTAACATGAGTTAGAGATAATATAAACCTTAATACATAATAAAATCTCAACATCATGTTCATCATCTTTTATCAAATCTATAGTTCTCAATTCCAGACTTTACAACCCCCTGATCTGTACATTTGGTATGTATCTCTAATCACCTCTAATCACATCATATGTATGTTCTATTTGACCTAAGTGTCTGCGAAGTGGACTTTAGAGGATATTCTGTCATGATTCCATTTCAAAGGGAGCTTATATTTTCTTTTCAAAAGTCATTAAAATGTGTGAGCCATGAAATTAAATAGTAGGCAGTTTATTTACACACAAAAGAATATCACTCTAGTAAGTGTTGCCTATGTGAGGACGCTGCAGGCAGTGGCATAGCGCAAATTTGCCATGCACAGCTAGCATTAAACGTTGTGTAGGGACCCTGTCAATCAGAGCACAGTTAAGGCATAGAGACCTCTTCCAATGAGCTGCTTATCTGAATCAGGCGTGTTAAACAAAAGAAACATTACCAAGACTGGAATTGAGAATCACTGTATTAAATTAAAAATATATATATATATATATGATAATTTATTATCTATACAAATCAAGACAAATGTCAATGATAAATATTTGATTCAATACAGAATATAATTTAAATAAATATGATCCACAAATAAATTTAAAGACATTAACAAAAATATTAAATATGTTGACATAAACATATGACATCCACAAATAAAATGTAGTTTCACAAATATTAATTAAATTAATACAAATAAATAAATGAGATTAAAAAAAAAAAATCTAATATCTTTTTATGTTATAAACACAACTTTTTTATGGCATTCATTTGTGAATCACATCCTGTGCATTTGTAGATCACTGCACACATTTGAGGATCCATCAATGTGCATTTGTCAGGAATGCAAACTCATCATGGTTGAATTTAGACACATTTATAAAACATATTTAAAAACATATTTATACATATTTATATATTTTTATTTTTTTAACTCTTTAAGTTGTGCAATCAAATTTACAGATGACATGAAAAAATTGTCTCCAGGTGGAAAACAAAGACTGATGAAAATAACATGAAATTACCTTTAATATCCAGGAGATGGCAGCAGAGGATCACTCATTAGCTCTGTTGCTATTTCCATTCCCAAGTTTTATTTGTATTCTTTTTTAACAGGACTTGCTTTTGGATTTATTACAAAAGGACTATGAAGTATAGCCAGAGCAGGAAATCACACAGTTTAAAGTCATGTCATTTGACAAATAAGTAAACAAATGAGCCCAGACACCAACTCATTATTGACATAATTAACTATTTAATAAAATTTTATTATACTTATATTAAAGTAAATTTTAACTGTATTATATTTGGATTTTTAATTTTCAAGCCTTGAAAGGACTCATCAAAAAGAGTGCTTTACGTTTTATCATTAACTGTAGAAGGTACACAAAGCACCACTTAGCTCACATACACTCCTTTATCAGGCATTACAGACATGATGAAATATTATGAAATTATGAAATCAAACATTTCCTGAAGACAGACAGTTTTCTTCAGATATACACCAATATAAAAAGACTAGCACTGTTTTGTTTTTGAATGTGAAGTGCTCATGTTTTTTCAACAAAATCAAAGCCTTTTGAAAAATCTATTAGTGGCTGTCAGTTTTGACATTGTGGTGAGATGCCACAAATAAATCAAAGTATGGAAATCACTCGTAATTTTTTACACTCGGTTTGTCATTCCCGAAAGAGTACATGTGGGCGTTTGGTCCTCTTATTAGAGAAACAAAACTTTTCTCCAAATTGTGCACTGATTATGTAGAGAAACCTAGCAAAGGGCATTTCCCTTATCAGTGCATCTATAAATATCATTACAAATCATCAACTATTAACCATTAAAAAATGTTTGTCTTGGGAATGTACTGGTTCCAATGTAAACTGGAATGATCCCTGTTGGTCTCTACTGGTAATTCATTGCCTTCTGTTAGTGGCTTGTTAAACCCACAAAAATCCTGATGGAATATGTCCCATTATAACCAATAAAACCATTACATATTCTCTGATGTTTTTTTTTCAGCAGGGTCATCATCCTGTTTCACAAAGTGAAAACAAAATTAGAGATGATCTGCTGGAAACACAATAAGATCCTTGAGGTTTCTATTGCACTGAACAAAATTGTATTTGCATACTGTGTATAATGAATGACATGAAAACCATGACACTGGATCAGCAAATTGGTATGAACTTAAGGGAACAGTTCACCCAAAAATGATCATTCTCACCCTTGTGTTGTTCCAAATTCATCTGAGGAACACAAAATGAAATATTTTAAAGAATGTCTCATTTGTCTATTATTGTCTTTTAAAGTAAATGAGGTTCAAATGTTTCAGTCTCCAAAAAGGACATTAAGGTAGGATAAAAGTAATCCTTACAACATTAGTGATTGAATCTTAAATCTTCTGAAGCAATATAGTCACTTTGTATAATAAACAGCGATCAATGTAAGTCATTCACAAATGAAATCAAACTTTATCTATAGACAAATAAAAATGAAAATAAGTTATTTTACTAATGTGTATTATACTTGGAATATATACCTGTAAACTTAAGAACGGAGAGACAGATGTCACATCACAAACTAGCACGAGTGTCACCCAGAGCATTAGATGTTAAGGCTTTTACACAGTAGAAATGAACACAACAACAGCCAGTCAAAGCATGTTACTTATAAGTCTGCATGTTCTGCTTGTCTGTTTAAATAGCATAGTTTTGTCTACTGCACAAACTCAAACACACGTAAAGCTCACAGTGATTTCTGCGTTTGCATCACACTTCTCCTGAGCATCTCAGAGAGAGCTTTTCAGCGTATCATTTGAAAAAATTCACAATGATATATTACTATCAATATGATATAGTAAAATGTATGTCTGAAAATAATAGGCTAATACTATTATTTGTACAGAATATCATTTTAATATCGTTTTAATATCATAGTTTTGTTGTACATCATCTTATTTGACAAGAATAACAATGCAATTTTTTTGTTGTAAATATTTGTTCCATATTATATTACATTATATGACACAGCATTTTGTGTTTTATTGTTTATTTTTCTAATTCAAATGTATCATAACAAATCCTGCCTAAAAATAAAATACAATGGAAAACACAGAAACTATCAAAAAATCAAGTGTAAGTCAACAATGTAAGTCATTTGATTGCCTTTTTTTTTGTGTGTGTGTGTTTTACTTTTATAAATGTACCGTGGCTGCCCAAACTTTATCTATAGACAAATAAAAATGAATATAGATCACTTATTATACTTGAAATATATGCCTGGAAATTTTAGAAAGGAGAGACAGATGTGACATTACAAACTAGCACAATGAGTAACACCCAGAGCATTCTGCTGACCCATGACTGCACACCGACACACAACAGCAACCTCTTCATCAAGTTTGCGGATGACACGACTGTGGTTGGTCTCATTAGCAACCGTGATGAGACAAACTACAGAAGTGAAGTGAGCCGCCTGGCCGGATGGTGCAGTGACAACAATCTCTCTCTGAATGTAGAGAAGACGAAGGAGATTGTTGTTGACTTCAGGAGAGTGCACACTCAGCATGCTGCTCTGACCATCAACGGTGCGACCGTGGAAAGAGTGAGTAGCACTAAGTTCCTGGGTGTGCACATCACAGAAGACCTCTCCTGGACAGCCAACACCACAGCACTGACCATGAAAGCACAGCAGCGACTCTACTTTCTTCGCAAACTGAGAAGAGCCAGAGCCCCAGCCCCCATCATGTGCACCTTCTACAGAGGCACCATCGAGAGCATCCTGACCAGCTGCATCACTGTGTGGTATGGCACCTGCAGTGCATCCTGCCGGATGAAACTTCAGCGCATAGTGAGAGCAGCTGAGAAGATCGTTGGTGTCTCTCTCCCCTCCCTCCAGGACATTTACAACACCCGTCTCACCCGAAAAGCCCTCAGCATTGCTGGTGACCCCACCCACCCGTCACACAGCCTCTTCAGTCTGCTGCCATCAGGGAGGAGACTGCGCAGTCTTCAGGCCAGGACCAGCAGATTGAAAGACAGCTTCATCCATCAGGCTGTCAGGACGCTGAACTCCCTCCGACTCTGCCCCCCCCCCCCCCGCGCCCCCCGCCCCCCTCTCTCCTCTTTCTGCCCCATGTACCTGACCTCTGAGACATCACATCACCCCCCACCCCCCCACCCCACACCCCCCCACGATTCACTACCTCATCCATCTACCTCATAACACGTCTGACTCTCTGAGCACTGGTCTCTACATACACAGACTATTAAGCTCTTGCACTACACATTAATTGCACTATTTGTCTGGATTGCACTGTTATCTGCCATTGTCACTTTATCTTTATCTTCATAAGTCACTTTATCTTTCATACATCTTTATAATTAATGCCACTTTATTTTGTTACTTGACTCTTACTGGAAATGTGTATTTTTATATATTATTTATTTTTGTACGTAATTGTATTTTACTTCTTGTTATTGTTAATGTTACCTGTATGTATCTAGGGTTTGAGAGTAACGCAATTTCAATTCTCTGTATGTATGTACTGTATATATAGCAGAATTGACAATAAAGCAGACTTTGACTTTGACTTTGACTTTGATTAGATGTTAAGGCTTTTACACAGTAGAAATGAACAAAACAACAGCCAGTCAAAGCATGTTGCTTATAAGTCTGCTTGTCTCTGTTCTAACTAAAAATACAATACAATGGAAAACACAGAATCTATCAAAAAATCAAGTGTAAGTCAGCATTATCAAAAAATCAAGTGAATTTAACGGTGCCCTAAATTAAAAGTTGGCTTGAAAGTAGGGTGATAGACAATACGGTTTGTACAGTATAAAACCCATTTCGGCTATTGAATGTTCCCAAAAAATATGGAAACACAGCGTGTGTGTGTGTGTGTGTGTGTGTGTGTGTGTGTGTGTGTGTGTGTGTGTGTGTACATCTGACCACCACTGATACCACATCAAGAGAAGTGTCATTTCAAGCCATTGAATATCTTTGAAAAAAAGACACTGAAAGAAGATATGGTCTCCAAAGAGAAAATAGTGTCAAGACCCAAACACATAATATGTTCAAATTCCATTAGCAGCTCGATAAGAACTCTTGCTGAACCAAGAATCGGGTTTTCTACCAGAAAGCCATCAGGCAGAAAGGAAGAATTCCTTCTACCAGAAAGTCTTTCAGCTAGGTTCATATCTCCTCTGTTTTCAGCCCTTATATTCAAGTTTTCTCTCCAAAATTGTGCAAATTTTTCAGCCAGATTTACATCTTGTCGTCTGATTTCAGCTCTTTTTATAAAGACATCTATCAGAACAATTGCAAAGATTTCAGTCAGGCTTATTTGTGAACTTAAAGCACACTTCATCAAGCCTTCTGCCAGAAAAACTGAATGTTTTTCTGACAGTCGAACATCTCCTCCTCTGCATTCAACCCTCTCCAACTTTATTACAGAGTCTTGAATGTTCATCTTGAGTAAATCTACAATCATACACTTCACTCGAAACTGTTTGGTGAGCAAATTATTGCTATCCACATTTGCCTCTTGGCTTGATAATTTCACACATGTTAGAATCTTTGCCAGATGTGACTTGTATAAATTTATTGCCATGTCAGCCCTTTTCAGGTCAGCCAGTGCTTGTGCAATATAGCCAGTGTTTTTCTTAGTGATAGTGGCCAGTGCACGATTATAAAGAGGAATAATCTCCCTTGATGCACTGTCCTCCAAAGCTTTGTTGTACATCTCAATGCTCTCAGTAAGGCGTCCCTTCTCACGGAGATTGTTCCCAGACCTGATGTAATAGTAGACTATGGAGGATGGAGACTGTCTACTCAACAAATTCTGCTTTGCACTTGATAAGTCCACTTTCAGCTGTTCCTTCAATGTCTCAATGGTCTTTTCCTCACTGGAGTGCATCAGGAGCCACAGACCCCAGCACTCATGAAGACAGGGCACAATTACATCAAGCTGGTCAGACAAAACATCATCTTTATAAACGCCATCCAAAACATTAAGATAGACAGAAAAAAGCTCTTCCTTTTTTGTGATTTTTGCAATGTCTTTTTCAAGAAACCTTGAGAGTCTGATCTTCACCAGAATATTTCTGGCATCTTTTGCCTTTTCCAGATTGCTTTCCATGAAACATGGGACTGATTTCACTGTTAAGAGGCTTTTCAGAGCAAAGACCATCACCTCATGATTTTGAAAGCTGTTATTTTTTTGGTACTGATTAACTGCTTCCTCAAAAGGATGCTCTGTGGATCCATGTGGCATCAATATACTGGTGACAAGATGTGACATCAATGTAGTTGTAAGATTCTCCAGACAGCTGAGTAAACTGTTTAAAGATCTGTTTACGCCCATCACTAGTTTAACAGATTCAGAAAAGTGACTGGCACACATAATGAGTTGAGCAGATCCTGGACTCCCTTGGCGAGCTGTTCGTCCGAAGGCTTGCTGTTCAACACGGACATTCAGCGGTAAGAAGGTTTGCACCACAAACAGACCTCCTGCTTCATTTACACTTTCACAAATCTTTAGATCTGTACCTCGACCTGCTAGATTAGTTGCAATGATGATGTCCCCTGCTTGGACTGTTGAATCTGTTATTGTGGAGTTATCCATGTTGTTGTTCACATAGAGTTTAAGTTTGTCTTTTGAGATGTTGACAGCAAAGGTCTTGTGGAACATTTCTGCACGTTTGATTGTTTCACAGATGATGAGAACTGCCCGTGGACCTCGATAGACTTTGGCTTCCACTTGATCCTGAACAGCAATACAGACTGTACTGATCCACTCATCTTCTTCAGGTATCACCAAACCCTCCAACTCATAAAGTTTCCTTTGTTTAAATGAGGGAATCTTACACGTTTTAATGCCTTTGTAGAGCTCCTTTAACATGTCAAGCTCTGTTTGGTCCCCCAAAGTTCCAGTGATCCCATAGATCTGGTTTTCGTATTTCTTGAATAAACCCACATTAGACATAAAGTTTGTAATTAGACTCATGTTTGAGAGTTTAGTTTGGTGTTTCATCTCCAAGAACTGCTGAAGTCCTTCCCCCCACCTCATGTTGTTCTGCACAACACCAGTGCATTTGTAATCAACTGGAACGACTCTATCTCCATAAAAAATGTATTCATGCCCCAGAGTCAATTTTTTGGCTAGCAAAGCATTTTCAATCCAGGTGTGTACCTTGCCATTAATGAGGTCTTGGAGGCCTGGAATATGAGATTCACTGTGTTCCTTTGACTCAGACTGCAAACACTTTTGAATAATTTTACCCAATGACTTAACTAGAGAGTCCTCCTCATAGTGCACTAAACGGCATTTTCCATTCCCCAGGAGAAGAACAGATATTTCTTGTTTCTTATTTGTATCTGCGGCAATGATCTCATTGAGTTTCTGTAAATTCCCATCAGGCCCTTCTTTGTACAGTTTAAAGATATACTCAGGAAATTTTCTCACAAACATGTTTAGAAACGCCTCTGTTTGGTCAACATTTGCATTATCTAGTTGTTTTCCTGCATCTACAGCCATCTGTTCATCCGTGTTTTTATTTTCAGTAATGATTTCAGACAGAACCTGAGAGAAGAGCTGAATTGGCCCTAAAATCTCTCCAGTGTTTAAATGTTTCAGCTGGTTGATGATCAACCATATTTCAGCCAGTAATCCATTCAAAGTTTCCATGACAGGCATATTACTATTCAAGTAGACCACTTCAAGACCTTTGTCCAGCATTAGCGAGTCCACCTCATCCACTATAACACACTGAAACTCTCTGTTAGACCTCACATCTTTTCTGTGGAAGCGCTGTCGCAGAAAATCACCTGCAAAATCGCTAGTCGTACCATAGACCACCTGGCATTCGTAGCACTTCTTTAGCTCATCATCTTCTGATTTGTTGGTGTTGACGTCAACAGTTATATTCAGTTCTTTATAAAACGCAGACCATTCTTTAGCATCTCTTTCAGCAAGTACAGGAGAACTGGAAATGATGTCAGGGTTTTGTTTTTTCATCATGACCTGATATGCAGCAAACATTGCGACAATGCAAGACTTTCCTTCTCCTGTTAAAACCTGAACCAGCCGACTTGATTTAGAAAGAACCAGAATGCACCAGCTCACCATTTGAGTCTCTCGAGGTTTATATGGCTTTGTCTTTTCTACAGCTTTGCAAAGCTCAAACAAACATTGCTTTATTCCATGTAGATGTGGTGCTGAAGAAGCTGACAGACATTCAGACACAGTAGCCACAATATCTTCCACCTGTGCCTTCATTTCCTCATCAATATTTCCTTGTCTACAAATTTCCTCCATAATCTCTTTCAGTGTTTTCTCATTACTGTTTTTGGCTTTTTTTTCAATCTTGCCCTCAACGTGATCCACAATCTTACTGTCATTCAGTGACAAATCTGAAGCTTTTATTTTGTGAATCTCCACTTGATGAATGATTTTCGTTATCCATGTGTAAAAATCATCACTCCTGCCTTTAAATTCTTTCACAAGGACTTTAAACAATGTAACAATATCATCTCTTTCCCACTGTCCATTCTTAAGCAGTGAAATCAGTCTTGATGACAGCAGTTTTCCTGATGATTCCATTTTCAAAACTTTTTTTCACAATGCAGCATGTCTGTCTATAACTAAAAAAAAATCACATGGAATAAAGCTTCTGCTTAACTAACATGCACACAAGCAGACAAAATGATTAATAAAGAAGTTAATTAAGACAATTACAACAATAGACTAAAAGAAAAGTAAAATGTTTAGCTTGTTTTAAAAGTGTATTTTTTATTTCTCTGAGAAGTATATATGTATAATACTCACAACATTCAAGGTCATATTGTTGTGGAGTTGTTACAGCAAAGCTCTTCTAGAGTCATCTGTAAAGAGTCTCGTGTGAGATTCATTATATCAGTATAAAACAATAATGTCACATGCTTTGAAAATTCCAGTAGGCACAATATCATGTGTGTTAAATTTGTCACGTGATTTGAAAGAACAGGTAGTGCCTGCTGCTTATTTACATATGTATAATAGAGACGGTACAATTGATTCAAAATTATGATAAAAAATTCTTATTTGTGCCCTAATTGAACTATTATACAATATTACATTTTAAACAATTTTAGTAACTGCAGGAAAGTCTGCCATCAGCAAACTACTTGGTTATATTGTTTCACTGTGGTGTTGCCTTTCAGTGAAGTCTTTCACTTTCACTTGTGTTTGGAAAGTACCAGAATGGCGTGATGACAGTGGGATGGTAAGTTATTTCACCAACAGGTTATTTATGGTGCGCAATGGCAGTCTGGCATGACTGCTATGTTGGTTTCTTTTTTGTTTTGTTGCGTTGTGTGTTTTTTTTTTTTCTCTCAGATATTCTTCATTTATCAATCTGCATTTTAAATAATACATACAGGAGTACTGTAAACCTTTTGTTGATATACAGGAAGACTATAGTATTGTACACTTGCTGTGTAGGTAAAAGTTGTTTTGTAGGACGCACCATGTTGGACTCCTGCTTTACAGTATTTTATTTTATTTTATTGAATTATCTCCTGCAAAGTTTTTGCTTTGAGCCTTTTATGATTTTGATATGCACTTATTAGTAATTACTGTTATCTTCAGAAAGTGCAGACAGACTGTGCCATATAATTATTTTAGGCTTGTCTATGCTGTGGTGATAATAATAATAATAATAATAATAACACGATCATTTTTTTCTTAATCACAAACAATGTTTATTAACAATTTAAGCCAAACAGGGTTTAATTGCAACAGTAACTCCCTTTAAAGGTTGAACAAATACAGACTTTCATTTTGTTACAAATTATTTATTTAATTGGGTTGTTTGTTATGTTGTTGATTTCTCCTAAAGTCTGCACTATTTTCTAGTTATTAATAGCCAAGGAAACTAATTCAGTCTTCTCCTCTGATCTGTTTCACTTTATCAAACCTTTATCTGTGATCATGATCAGGCATGTGTTCATGTTAAACAGGTTTTATTTGGTTCAATATTTTATGCTGTGTTTAATTTCAGTTTTATTTGTCACATGATCTACAAGAATGAGATCACAGATTCATATTTTTATAAAGCTGGCCTTCTGTTAAAACAGAAATTTGCTTCAGTAGCAATTTGAATAAAGTGTTTTTTTTTTATCACATTAAATAAATAATATTTCAACATATATTGTCTAGATGGTGAAAACCCTTTTAAAAAATTAAACCTCTTATAAAACAGAAAGATGCCTTCATTGATTTAGCTTGTGTTCCCTGTATTTGTAATATGGCTCAATGTCCAGGGTGAAACTCATTCTGAAAGCTTAATAAGTTTCAAAATGAAAACATGACAGAAAAAATATAGACTTCTGAGACATAAAATAGCCAACACATTTTCACTTCCAAATCATCACATACTGACGCTTGGTCAGGACCCTTTGCTGTCCCTTTTTGATGCACAGGATATGTCATTTTTTCCACCATTGCTTTAAATAAAATTATGACGTCAATGTGCAGACACAAAAGGCATTGGGAATTTAATTGTCATGATTAATCAATACATTGGTGTTCATTTTGCCATTATTGCATATATGTTAACAGTCACATATATGTAAAAAAATTTTTTTAACTTACATACATAACCCAACTCCTACCCCTAAACTTAACCATTTGTCAATATAAAACACAGGATATAACAGGGGTAACCGTTGACGGCTTTATAAGTAATTAGCAAGATTTTAAAATCTATACAATGTTAAAAAGTCTGACAAAGCAATTTGCTTCACACATTTACAGCAAAATCAGAATACAGTCAGTTTTAGCTTAAAATTAAAAAGAATATAATCAATAATTGTGAATTACAAAATTATAATAGAGTGGTGGAACTATGACATCACCTTGTAGGCTGATCGGCGGTTAGCATCACACTGGTTTCCTCACAAAAGGGCAATAGGATTTTCTCATAGGCTTTTTGTGTTCAACCATAGTTCATGAAATTGCCACGTTTTGTCCATCTAGATAGTTTTCACAATATAACATAGCTTGTGTGAATTTTTGAGCCTAAATACAAACGGCAGAACTAAAAAGCTAAACTTAGGCTATAAACGAACTACACCACGGTTGCTCGCCTTCAACGTCACTACCGCTATGCTTCCAACTATTTCAAACTTATTTTTAAAAACATGTTCAGTGAAAAGGATTTACTCTGTGAATGAATTGTATTCCACGTTACAATAACATTTTCATAGAAAATTGAAATAAATACAAAACTAGAGCCAAACTAAACCCGAAATGACACATTAATAATAAACCGTAAGGAGTGAATAAATTAAACGATCATGACTAAAACACATACGAAACCACGTTTTTCTGTACATTTCGAAATGAGGTGCATTAAAAGTAAACAAATCCTTAATTGATATGAATATTTGAATGAAAAATGAGTCTCCATGTGTTATTTAATAAAAATCTAGTGCATGATATGAACTGAAATAAATGAAACAGCAGAGTGAGCAAGTTTTTGATTCTGGTAAAATTACATTTATTTTAGTGATTAAAGTACCACGTTTCAGCTATCATTTTGTTAGGGTGGTTACACAAAATGTTATTTTATCCTTGCATCTAGAAAATTCATAGTCTTTACGCTTTCCAACAGATTCATGTGGCCGTAAATGTATAATTTTAACATGGCTTCAAGCACTATGCATCATCAAAGTTTCACGACAACCACGTAAAGCTTGTGTAATCGTAATATGAGTTTTTGTATCTTATGGTACGAACCCAGAGTCTCCGCTGGCTCAGTAAGTAAACAATCATCTTCCATACAAAACTTGTGGTTGCATTTCGGGGCACAGCGCACACACAACAAAAAACATTGTTGAACAACAATATAAAATACGGGGAACTAGTAATTGGTTATTCTACAAGTATCCTGTACTACAAATTATACTAAAATGATAAAATGCTATAAATTGATCAACTGTTCAGCGTGATGACGTTTAATGTCTCTGACAGCGCCTGTAGTCCTCCCATTTAGCAACTTGTTAGCAACCGTCTTTTTAAAGGAACGTAACAGTTTAAAAAAATTAAGAGTGTGGTGTAACTGGTGTGTTTTATGTCGTAGAATAAAACGTGAAAGCCTATTGAGCTTGTGCTAACTACTGACTTTATTTAAGGGATTTAACCAAAATCCCATTAAAAAAACTCATTGACTTTGGGACGATGGAACCGGAAGTGCTAAAATGCTAACTCGCTTCCGGGTTTTTGTCTACAAAGTGACGTCATACTTCCACCACTCTATAGACCATTGCCCTCAGGGGGTGTTTTACCCCATGGGGGCATTTTCCCTCTCTCTGATTCTGTTCATTGCTGTAGGGTAGTGGTTTTAATTCCTGGTCCTGGGGACCCACTGCTCTGCACATTTTGTAAGTATCCCTTATATGACACACACAGTTAAGTACATGGATCTCTCTCCTAACGAATCATGTGTGTTAAATAAGAGAGACACACATACAACACTGATGAGAACTTACAGCAGTGGTTTTCAATGCTGGTCCAAGGGACAAACTGCTCTGCACATTTTGTGTATGTATGTGTATGTGTGTGTGTGTATGTGTGTGTGTGTGTGTGTGTGTGTGTGTGTGTGTGTGTGTGTGTCATAGTTAGCTGCGTCATACAGACGCACAAGGATGAAGGTAATCTTTAATAAATCTAAAGGTCAGTAGTTTGAGAGAACAGCAACGCATCCACACAATAGACATACAAGACCGGACAATACTGATCAGAAAGATATCAACTAAAATACAAAAGCAAATGACAACACTAATGACAAATCTGAACAGAATGATGAAATCAAATCAATAACCCTGACAAACGAACAGGCAAAAAACTGCAAACTGAAATCCAAACTTTCAGTTGAAGAGGGGGAGGATTTTTTTTTTCTTAATTTGCATTAAAAGAGTGCATTTTGTTTTATTGGTTTGGTTTAAATTAGAAAAAAGTAATGTCCTTGTGTAGACAGCTTTATTTGCATTTTAGGTGTGGTGTGTGGTGGTGTGTTCACTCACCAGTTGGTGTGGCTGCCATGAATACCATGCTGGTTTGTTTTCCTCATATTTGTTTTTCAGACATTCTTCTTTTATCAGCCTGCATGTTTTTTTTTTATTATGAAATAATACAGGAAATATGTTGATGTCTACTGCAGATACTGTATACAACTATTCAAGGAGTTTTAGAAACTGATCTGTGTTTTTTGTTACCGGATCATAAAGAATGAGTAGAATGGTTAAATTAAATTGATTCAAGTTCCGTTGTTACCTATAGTGTTTAATGAAACTTGCAGCCACAGTTAGCTAACAACGATTTTGGGTGTAATCAAACACTGATATTTGATCATCAGGATGTTTTCAGTTAAACAGGACTTCTTTGTTTTGGCAAGTTTCCACTTTGAAAGCACACATCCAGTAGACGTCTCTGAGATGTACTTGTGCTATCAGGGTTGGTTTCTATATCACTACAGTTTGTCACATGATTTAAAGGAATCAAATTATAGATCAATATTTCTATAAAGCTATCAGAAACTTTTGAGTAACATGCTCTAGATGTTTTTGTGAACATGTTAAATAATTAGCATTACCTTTTAATGTGTTTTGTGCCTGAGAAATGCAACTGGACTGAATGTAATTAAAGTCATGCCTGCAGGGTTTATACAGTTTGAAAAGCTGTTTTATAGATTTGCAATGTGCTTGAAATTGAAATGCCTTTCTTATCAGAACATCCAGTGTGGTTTAAATAAATAAATACTTTTTTAATGAAAAACAACCTTTGTCAAGTTGTGTATCCCTATCGCATCACAATAAATGTACATGTGATAGAGTCCAAAAATGAGAGACCTCTAAATTTACCCCCATGTTGTTCCAAACCTGTAAAAGTTTTGATTGTCTTCGGAACACAATTTAAGATATTTTGGATAAAATCTGGTAGCTTTTTGACTGTCCCATTGACTGCCAAGAAAATAAAACTGTCAAGGCCCAGAAACGTATGAAAGATGTTGTCAAAATAGTCCATCTGCCATCAGTGGTTCAACCATAATTTTATGAAGCTACGAGAATACTTTTTGTACGCAAAGAAAACAAAAATAACGATTTTAGTCAACAATTCATCTCCTCTATGTCACCATAGTGCCATTTTGGAAAGTATCCACTGGACGTAAACATTGTACGCTGTTCTGTATCAGCCACAACACGTGGATATGCTGTTTTTGTTCGAATCATAGGGTAAATACACGTAGGAAATGTATCCATGTGTTGTGACGGGGGTAAGTGATTAATGACAAAATTTTCATTTTGGGTGGAGTAACCCTTTAAAGATTTAGCACGACTACGCCACCCTAGAACAGCTTGTAAGAAATCTTTCCAAAAATAATATAAAATACAAATATTTTTCACTGTGGAATCACAAGGCTAGTGTAATCATTAGAGAAAATATAACTGATATAAATCAACCAGTGATTCTGGACAAATAATGATTACGTTAAACCATAACCATTACCACCTGATGACTTTTGCTCTTTCCAAAAGTCTAGCTGTTACAGCAGCCAAATTAAATGTAATATTAAAAATTCAAGAATCAAGAGCCCAACTAAAGTAAACACTGATTGCTATAATGGTGAAAGTATGGTTAAAATAAGTTAAAATATGGTAAATATTTTAACACACTGTCTGTGTTGTCCTTAACTAGACACAAAGATGTGTTAAATATAACACAGGTTGTGTTGTTTTTAACACATCTGTTTTAAGAGTGTAGGAAGGGAAGAAGCAAATCACTGGGCACAACATTTGCATAAAATATACACCTACACACTTCACAAGCACAAGGATGGGCGACCGGAGTCATCAAGGACATCCAAAGGTCCAGGTACAGGAACTGAGGCTTGGCAGCAGGGCTTAAGGACACAATAGGCCTCCACAGCAAAACACCCCTTACTTATACCTGTGATGCACACACACACACACACACACACACACACACACACACACACACACACACACAGACACAACCACTCAAACCAACACTCAGGAATCCACAGCTGCCTGCGACACTCAGCTTCTGTAACATGCAACAATCAGGTTATATACTTGAAATGACAGAGTTACTCTACCCACACAATTGACCCACAAAAGACTAACCAATGCTTAAATCCACCAAAACAAAATACAACAATAATAATAGTAGTAGTAGTAGTAGTAGTAGTAGTAGTAATAAAAGTAATAATAATAATAATTGAAATGACAGTTACTCTACCCACACAATTGACCCACAAAAGAATGACTAACCAATGCTTAAATCCACCAAAACAAAATACAATAATAATAGTAGTAGTAGTAGTAATAATAGTAGTAATAATAATAATAATAATAATAATTACAGTAACAGTACGTTATTGCTATACTGCAAACTCAAAAAAAAAAAAAAAAAAAACAGACACCATTAAACTCACAACATTACAAACACTCAATAAAAAACACAACAGTAAAGGATTACATAATCAACTAAAACGCGCACACACACACACACACACACACACACACACACACACGCACACACACACACACACACACACAAAGTCAAACTTTTTTAAATAGTGAGATTTTTAATGTTTTTTTAAGAATTCTCTTTTGCTCATCAAGCCTGCACTTATTTGATCCAAAGTACAGCAAAAACTGCTAAAATGGTAAAAAAAAATAACTACATTTAAAAAAAACTGCTAAATAACTAAATATAAATGTCAAATATTTGGCTAGTCGTGTGTGTGTGTGTGTGTGTGTGTGTGTGTGCGCGTGTATGTACCTGATATTTATCATGTGATGTGGACCAACAAGGATAGTAAAACTAGTACATTTTGACCTTTTGGGGACATTTGTAAGGTCCCCATGAGGAAACAGGCTTATAAATCAAATAAAATGAGTTTTTTAGAAAGTAAAAGTATGCACAGTCACCTGTGAGGGCTAGGTTTAGGTGTAGGGTGATAGAAAATATGGTTTGTACAGTATAAAAACCATTATGCCTATGGAATGTCCCCATAAAACATAAACACACACACACACACACACACACACACACACACACACACCATCTCATGAATTAGAAATTTCCAGTTGGCATAGTTAAGTCAGATCAAAAAAAATTTTGGGAATGTGTGTTATTTATTTATTTATTTTACATATGGAGAACTGAACCTGTACAACTGATTTTAAATTATGATTAAAAAGTCATAAATTATGCCCTAATTCAACATTTACAGAAATTTTCATGCAAAACCTATGGTAAATGCAGGAAAGTCTGTAATCAGCAAACTACTTGGTTAATGTTTTATTGTGCTGTTGCCTGTCAGCACAGTCTTTTAACTTTCAGCTGTTTTGGGAAGTACATTTACATTTAGGCATTTGAAGTACACATTGCTGATTACGCAAGGCTGTTATTGAAAATAAGAACATATTCCTAATCGACTGGCTAAATAAATAAAAGTTAAATATCAAAATAGTGTGATACAGTTAATAAGTTGTGTATAGAGGTTTCTTTGCAGTCCACGGCTCTCATTTATCAACAGCGTGTACGCACAGATGTGTGCGTAATGAGTGCATTAGAACAGTTTCACGCAAAGGGTGAGATCTACCAACTTGTACTTATAAAAGGTTATATATTTGTCCTTATATTTACACACATTCCTATATATGTGCATTGTTGAGAAATAAAGCCCCAGGTATGGTGTGCGTTTGTTCACCGACAAGTTATTTATGGTGAGCAGTGACAGATTTATAATCACATTAAAAAAAATTTATTTTTTACTTATAAATTGTCTAGATGGTAAAGCACTCATTATCCTAAAAAAACATATTTGTCTTTTAAAAGAGGCTTTCATTGTTTCAGCTTCTTTTCCCTTATATGTGTAATATGGCTCATTATCCGCTTGAGAGTAAAATACATTTTAACATTCATTACAACATGACAGACAAAATAGAGATTTCTAAAGCTGTTTATGACCCTATTAGAGTGGCGTTTCTGGAACAAATCTCACTAGGCAACAATAATGACCCAAATGTAATACAAATTAATTTTGATGATTTGCTTGTCCAAGGGATTCAAAGGGACTATGAAAAACGGACCAAGAAACAAAAGAAAAAAGGCTGTCATGAGAAGGAATTCAGAGCACCAAAGAATCCTTTTTAAATTAAGAGAAATATAGCTATAGATATAGCTAAAAGAATAACGAGATTGGTAAAGGAATTGATCGCATTGAAAAATTTCTATTCTGAATTAAATACTTTGATGAATGACTTAGAGACATTACAATTACAAACTTCCTCTTTAGCTGTGGGGAAGCTCGAACAGATGGTTTGATGGTATCAAGAAATGTTCCTCTTAGAAGATAAATTGAAAGATGTTGAAGGATCGTATGATGAAGTTACTAAAGAAGAGGAGTCCGATGACAGTCTGTTATATGTGCATGAACAGTTGTGCTGCGCTCGCGTTTCTACATGTAAACTACAACTACAAGGTACATTATTTGTGCCATTTAAACATAGAAGGGGTAATCAAAAGTTCAGAGACTATATCCATTATAAACAATGGAAAACTGTTTGTGTAATAATGCATAATAGGACTCCTGACAGCTCTCCTTAAACCCGCAAAGTGAAAGTAAAACACGTCTCACTTTAAACCTGTTTTTTAAACCCCAGGCTGCCTCTGCACTGCACGCCATGGCCATCCAGCAGGTCCATCAGGCAAGCAGTTAAACGGTTACACGAGGGGGGACTTGGCGGCCAGGAATATCGGGCTGGAGGTGCCCAGAGCGCCTTCGCCTGAGCGCTCCAGGCTGTACGATTGGTACGTGGGTGCGGGCTCCACGGACACGCCCATCTCTCATGTTGGCCTATTCGTTGACACCGTCGAGGACTTTGCCCAACAGTTCTCGGTGGTCCAGAAGCAGACGGAGGCGATCAAACACATCCTGCCTTGCCGTAAGTCCCCCTGCGGCTTCAACACCAGCTCCACCGCCTGGTGCCCCCCAGGAGGCAGCCCCTTCAAGACCAAACCCACGGTGTAGAGCTGCCAGCAGGAGCTCGGCACCCCCTGCTGCTCAGGGACCCAAAGAGACCCACAAATCCACCAGGCGTCCCTGACACGGGCCTGCGGGCAAGTGGTACCCACCCACTCAAAAGAGAGCAATTTCTTCCATCTCTGGGTCTAGCAACCCAAACTCTGCTCCTGAGCGACGCTATGCCTCCTCGGACTTTGGGGCTGATTTAGCTAGCGCAGGAGCCTGGGAAGGAGGTAGGGGCTGCGAAGGTCGGGCATATCAGTACAAGGTCCTCCCCTTTGGCCTGTCCCTGTCTCCCCGCGTCTTTACCAAAGTCACGGAGGGTGCCCTCACCCCCTTGTGGCAGAAGGGTATCCACATCCTCAACTATCTTGACGACTGGCTGATAATAGCTCGAAGGATCAGTTGTGCGAGCACAGGGACCATACAGCTCGTCATTGTCTCCGCCCCCGACGACTGCTCCTAGCAACTCCACGGGGCCCTCCCTTATGGGCTTCCTGGGGTGTCGGGCAGGTTATGTGCTGACGTCCATTTCCACTGGCACTGATTTAAGGGAGCTGTTTTGCTCCCTTACATTTCTTAAAGTGAAATGGTTACTAAGGACTTTGTAGCAACACTTAAGCAAACACTTAGATAATTAAGGGAAATACTTAATGACAGACTTAAAGTTCCCTAAATTGACCCTTAGGTTTTTTCTTGCTACCCAAGTTTCACTAAGGGTACCCATAACCTTATAACTTAGGAATTTCTTAGCTATAAGGTTTCTTAGGGCTTTCATGCAACTGGGCCCAGAGCGCGACATTTTTAAGATAACATCTGAAGTGTATTTGTTTTAATTAAACTGTGTGTTTTTGTTGGTAGATCTGGTTGAGTTGATCCTTTTAAAAGTAGATCATCACATAAAAAAGTGCGGGCACCCCTGAATTAAGCTATTTGCCACCATTGTTGAGATTCATGCACAGATTCTTGATGTCTGTGTGTGCACAAAATAAATACTTTTTTAAGCTTTTTTTGTCTGAACACCTTGTAAAAAATCCTTCCAAAATGCATAGAAAGCACTGAAACTGAAAGAGTTTTTCACAATGCTATTGTCATTTTTAAAAGCAATATAATTATGAGGCTACACTCTAAACAAGTTTAGTCAGTGATTCAGGCCAAATAATGATTATGCTAATACATAATCATTACTACCTGAAGACTTTTGCTCTTTGCAAATGTTTGAATGTTAAAATTCAGTCATAGCAGCCAAATAAAATCTAATATTACAGAGTCAAGAATCAAGGGGCTTACTAAAGTAAACACTGATCACTATTGTGGGGCTTAAAAATATATTTTCTCTTTTGGTGATTCTGCTTGTTAACATCAGGTGTTTTTAATAATGCTCAATCATCAACAAATTATCTCACTAACTTCAACACTGCTTCAGTGTTATTTGTTTTAACTCTGCTTCAGTGTTACTTTAACACTCCTTGGAGTGGGACCAAATACACTCTGAGCAGTGTTGATTTAACACTGGGGATTTTACTGTGTATGTTCAAGCTATGGACAAAATAGTTTTGGAAAGGGCTTGAACCCAGCTTTCATATGATATCAAAACCTAAAAAAGGTCAAATTTCACCATGTGTTGGCTTTTCCAAGATCGCATCACAAATGTGCAAAAATCTCGAACTCATGTCTCATTTTGTCTCTTGAATTAAATGTCAGTGTTAGTGATAATCAGACAACAAAAGACGAGGAGAAAGTCACTGCCTACGCATGACAGAATAGCATTTGTAGCTTTTATAAGAATGTATGTAGTGAAAATTGTGCCTATGCTGCAACTACGTTGCTCTGAAGAAGCTAGACAGCTAGCTAACAAATACACACAAAGCAGTTTATTCTTTCCAGAATGTTTACTTCTGTGCTTGTTTCTTTTTCATTTGTAAAACTGAAATAAACTACAAATTGTGCAATCATTCATTCAATATACATATGAATATGAATCTGCATACACATGTGATGAAAAAACTTCCTCTCACCACCACATCATACATCAATCACAATCTTCACCTAAGTCTATGTCTTAGCCCATTACACCTTTACAAACGGATCAAAAACAGTTAACTTATGAGCATGTCTTTCTCCAAGGCAGTGACCGTTCGCAAGCTGAACTGAAACCGTTGCTGCAAGTTGCCTGTTGCCGAACTACATAAACACTGCATATATACGGAAGAGTAATAAAACTGCAATATTAAAATAGCCTTTAGGTGTCAGCCATACATCATGACCTTGCAATGAGCAGAACAGTGCTGTACCATCACATTTACATCTATGCAACAGTGGCGAGCGGTGACTTTTTTTACCGGGTATGCTGAGTGCTGAGTCCCAGCCCCCAACCAGCTTTTAGGACAAACTTAATGAGGAAAACACTGTGGCATGTGTCGATTTAAAAGTATGCACATTTCCTACCATATTTGTGAATAAATCTCATATCCAGTCTTTCTTGTATCGTTTCAGGTTTATCTATAGTTATTTTAATGCTAGAAAAACATAGCTGCTTTTCCAAATAAAAACCGCAAAACAATGTTTACATGTATTCTTTTATGATACGTAATATTTAGAGGGTGGGGAGGTGGGAGATTTCCCGTTCTATATCTCTGCTTCGACTGAATTATTTTATTATTATTATTATTATTATTAATCACCAGTGAATATAACTCCCACCCAGGTGATACTACGACCATGCAAAATGCAAATAATAATAATATATTTAGAATATTGCCAAGTAAGTTGCAAACAACAATAAAATAAAAAAAAAAGCAGATTTTATTATTTCCTCTTTTCCCCCTATTTGTTAATATTAAAAATAAATAAATAAATAAAAACTTTTTTTATACTTTTATATATTATAATATTTCTATATATTTTTATTTAAACCACTTAGGCATGTTGACAATAACATCTTCAACACAGTCTATATGTTTTCAGTGGACTTTCAAATTTTGAATTGCTTGAGAAATTATGAAAATATACAGTTAAGATGTTTTTTAATTTGATTTAGTCGAGTCAGTTGTGCATCAAACACAATGTGATTTTCGGCAATCGAAATCTGGCAGCAACAGCGCATTTTTCCGCTTGGGCGAGCGCTTCGCGGACAGCTTACCTCGCCAGTGAAATCACGCGCATACCAGCGAAACGAGCGAACACGCATCTATCCTGAGGAGTCATAGCAAAAGAGCGGAGGCTAGTAAGCTGTGGAGAATCCACTTGCCCGGAAGCTTCCGCATGTGACATTTACAGAGAATTGCCGTTGTTTGGCAAATAAATAATTTGACGTACTTATTCCCAACTCTTTATTACACTTTAAGTTACATCACAAACACAAGGGATCAACTGACAACCATGTTTATATTAATTAACCCGTGAACGCATTCTCTCAGATGGCCTGGGTATGCGGAGCATTAGCAGCTTATATGGACGGAACGCCACTGATATGCAACCAATAAATAAATTACTACTAGAGCACAAAATTGTCTACAAGAGCACATAATTCTTCATTTGATCTAGTCACTTGATTCCGCTCTCAAAATGCACCAGATTTTTGCATTTAAATTTGAAATGAACAAAATTTTCTTATGGAGGGCATACCCGCTGAAGTAATTGAACCAATGTGCACCCACTACAGTCTCAGAAAATCCTGTGGGGACACTGGGAATGTAGAGGAAACACTGTAGGATTGGCTGTCTCAGTGTGTCTCACTATTTGCATGTGGACCATATATGGCACTAAATACATTTCTCCAGTAAAGCATAATGATTAAGGGTGGGGCCTCACACAAAGAGCAGCCTAGGGGCCCCTGACCACCTTAATCTGCCCCTGTGTGTATGTATGTATGTAAATGCAGGAAGTGGGATTTAAATTGAACCCCCCAAACCCAAACCTAAAGTTATTGTTTTAATTAACCAAAACCATATCATAAAATGAGACTCCCGATTAATGATTAATTATAACCTATTAGCTGAAACCTAAAAAAAAAAAAAGTACTCCCATTGAGTTCTAAGAGACCGGACCTGGCTGAGCAACCCTTTTGAACGACCAACTACTTACTCAGTTCTACAGGTGAGATGCTGTTTCCCTTAATATATACTGTTTTGGGATTGTGCTAGGATGTTATTGATTGATTGGCAAAGTTTAAGAGATGGAAAACATTACAATTTGCATAAAAGTAGTAGTGTTGTGTGTAGTTGGTTTGGGAAAGACCTTTCAGAAAGCATTTTTCACACAGCAAAATCTTCAGTGTTAAATTAACACTGCTCAGTGTTTATATAATCCACACTATACAGAGTGTTAAAATGTTAAAATGTTAAAAGTTAGTGAGATTCATTGAGTAATGATTGACCATTATTGAAGACACCTGATGTTAACAAGCAGAATTACCAAAAATGCAAATCATACCTTTAAGTCTTTATTATAGCGGTCAGTGTTTATATTAGTTGGGCTCTTAATGCTTGACTTTTTACAATTACATTTTATTTGGCTGTTATAACTGAATTATAACAGCAATACTTTTGCAAAGAGCAAAAATCAGGAGGTGGTGATTATGTTTCTGTCACAAACTGCTCCGCTGTGGCTCCCTCTTCTCTCCTCTAGAGGGAGCCTTCACATGGACTTATGTTCCTTTTTTCACTCCATTCCCCATAATCCCTTGCTGTGCTTCCTGTCACCTCTCACCCCTGTCGGCCATCTTGCCCCTTTCCCTCCCAGTATAAATAGACCTCCATTTTGTGATTATGTTTGCAAAGTTTGGGTTAGTTGTCACTGCCAATTCCGAGCATTTTCCCTTGTTTGATCTCCCGTAGCTGACCCCCTTGTTTCCTGGTTTCCTGTGATTGTTCTCCGCCTGCCTTTGACCCTCGCCTGTTCCTTGTTTTACGATTGTTTGCTTGTGCCCCTTGCGACTATTCTGCTTGGACTGACTACCGTTTGGATTATCTGCGTTGCACATGTCTGCTGTGTTTGACCTCGCCTGTCCCACTATGAGTTTGAACAATAAAGTCTCGCGTATGGATCCACCCGTCTCAGTGCATTACGTAACAGTTTCAACGTAATCATTAACTGTCCTGATTCACAGACTGAACTCATTTAGTCTAGTTATATTTTTTATTGATTACAATAGCCTTGTGATTCCACAGTGACAAATTTTGTATTTTTAATGACAAAAACAAAGGAACATCAGAAAAAAAAAGTTACACACAGACATCAAGAATCAGCACATGAATCTCAACAATGGTGACAAATGGCAAAATTTATTCATGCTGCAATGCATGATGGGAGCCAGAACTTACTCAGCTCCGTTGGCATCCTTCCAATCTTCCTTCAGCTTCACATCTCCCTTTGGATATTGTTTATATACCACGTCAGAGATATATTCATCGTGGGTCTCGGCGGAGTTATAACATCGATGGCTCATGTCAAATATGGTCATTTTGGTCATCTAAACCACGCCCACCAAGGAGGCTCACAAGGACTGTTGATCACGGTGTATTAACCAATCTGGCCAGATTGGTTGACAACGATTCTGGTAAAAACAATCTTTCCTTTGGATTGTTTAACATACGATCACTTTCCACTAAAGGACCCCTGGTGTATGATCTGCTGTCTGACCGTAAGTTTGACTTTTTCTGTTTAACTGAGACATGGCAGAAACCAGCTGACTTCTTTCATCTAAATCAGTCTGTTCCCCCAGGATATGGTTATGTCTGTAAATCCCGTGCTACGGGACGGGGAGGAGGGTTAGCAATACTTTACAAAGATAAATTAAAAGTATCTCAAATATCCTTGCCTGCATATTCTTCCTTTGAATCAATTGCCATAAAAAGTAATGGAGCAATTCTAACTATCCTCACAACTATTTATCGCCCTCCCAAAAGCAGTAATGCTTTTTTAACTGAACTTTCCAAACTCTTGACTTATCTATCTTCTCTGTCTCCAAACGTTATCACGCTGGGTGATTTTAACATTCATATAGATGCTGTCAGTAATGCATGTACAAGTGAATTTTTATCATGCTTGGATTGCTTTGGTATGCAACAATTTAATACATTGCCTACTCATTCTAAGGGACATATTCTAGATCTTGTTTCTGATCTGTCTATATCAGATCATCTGTTGGTGTCCTTTTGTGCTCAACTGGCAGTTTTTAAGGTCAATCCAAGTCGCCCGATAACATTTCGAAATATTAAGAACATTGATGTGCCTACTCTTGCTGATGAACTTGCCATCTTTTCCAGTAAATCAGATTGTTCTACTGTTGATGAACTGGTTTCATACTACAATGATGGACTGAACATGATTTTAGATGACTTTGCACCTGTGAGAACCCGAACTGTTTCATTTGTACACTCAGCTCCATGGTTTGCACCTGAACTGCGTGAACTTAAAACTAAAGGCCGTAGGCTAGAGCGTTTGTATACCAGGTCTGGCCTTAATGTTCACAAAGAAATGTATGCTGAACATATTCAAAATGACAAAAAGGCATTGTCCAAAGCTAAATCTGAATATTACTCCAACATAATTGGAGTGAGCAATGGGAACTCCAGGTTACTTTTTTCGGTGGTAAATAACATTCTGCAACCACCTGATTCTTTGCCATCTGATATGTATTCCATGGATTTATGTGATCGTTTTATGACCTTTTTTGAGTCTAAGGTTCTAAATGTACACCAACAATTACTTTCTAGTACTTTCCACCATGACTTAAGCCAGTCTATTTTTCACGCACCTCTCCACTCTGTTTTCTCCACCTTTTCACTACCAACTTGTAGTGCATTTATTAGCTCAAGGGGAAATATTACTAATTAATCATAACTCATTATAATTAATTATAATATTTGGATAATTCAATAGAATTATCTTGATAAAGCTGAATTTACATTACAATTAATTGACCCGTTCGCCCAGCGAACATTCAGGGTAATTTCACATGTATTCAAAGAAAGAATATTTTCTTGGCCACAGAAAATAACTTTCTTTTATACTAGCACATAGAGCATGTAGCTCGAATCGGAAATCGTAAAGGGACATTAATATTTTGCAAGGCAGAATCAGAAACTCATGTAATCTGTGCACAAGAATTTTATTAACTAAGAACTAACACATAACTAATCTAAACAAACAAACATACAGTCATTCATACAGGGGGAAGGGCAAGTGAGAAGGCATTAGAGAAAACAAGGAAAATGAAGCTATGAAAAGAGTCAGTTAACCTGTGAAACCATCTGTGCCATTTTTCAATGGGTCTATAGCTTATACTAAACCTGTTTGTTTAGTTAAATGTACGATACTTGCATTGCCTTGGTTGTGGACCCGTGTCCAAATGCAGTCCCGTATGAAGGTCTTGATGGTTTCAAGGCTTTGGATTTGCGATCACTTCCTTCCGGATTGAAGAGTGTCCTCTGAGATGTCCTGACTCTGTGGTGACTGGGAGTTTCCTCCCAGTGACGTGAAGAAGAACAAAAGGGCTGAGAGAGAGAGAGACCCAGCCGAAATCTGATGATTCTTGGAGAATGGAAAGAACAAGGCCGCACGGCCTGGCACAGACTTAGAAGTTCCAGAAGAGTTTAGCTCATCATCTTCTTCTCATCATCTTCTAGGTCATGAAAAGAACCTCCGACGGATCATGCTCAAGTCCTGAAGAACACCGAAGAATGCACAAGAAGTGTGGCTGGTGTGAATCTTTTATCTATAGGGTGGTCACACCTCTAGATAGTTCAGAGAGCCAATGGTGTCCTGTATCTTTGGAGGGAAAATGTAATGATCTTTGTCTGGATCCAAAGTATTTTGCATAGGTGATTCGATTGGGTGTTGATGCAAATACTACTAAGGATTCTTAGAACACTAATATGTTGCACATCTAACAACAAATAACAAAAAAAACATCTTTTGGGTAATCAAACTAGGAGTTGAAAGAGACCAAACATGGCATATACTGTATGTGGCTACACTATATAGCATTCTATCATAACACAAGCATAAAACAGTTATAAAATAAGAAATGCAAAGGACATGGACAGTCGTAATATACATACACTGATATATGGGGGCATGTGTGTCAGTTCACAGGAAGGTTTGTCTAAGAATTAACAAATAAGTCACTTTCAGTGGAAAAATGTATTGCTTTAGAGACAGTCAAGGTGGAGAGCATCTTCACACATTCTTTTAGATCATAAAAGCCCATTTGGTCTGCCAGACGCATCCTGGCCGCCATGGTAACCAGGCATATCTGGGACTTTGTGTCACCCACTGTTCTGTTGGGTGAAGGAGAAGTCTGCTTCTTTGTTAATTCAATAAACTACTGATTTGGTTAAATCTAATGAACCATTGTCTGATTGGTCCATATCCTACAAACTACTTCAGAGATAATGGGTCTAATAAATAAATCTAAATCTTCAACTTGTCAGTTAGACCCTCTACCTACTCCTTTAGTGAAAGCTTGTTTACCAGCCCTGTTACCATTGATTACTAAAATTGTTCACGCTTCGCTTGTTTCTGGTTCTGTACCCTCATCTCTTAAATCTGCTATTATTACTCCTATACTTAAGAAACCAGGGGCTGACCCACTTCATTTCGATAATTTTCGTCCAATCTCAAATTTACCATTTATCTCTAAGGTGGTAGAAAAATGTATTGCAATTCAAATTCATGAACATCTTTCCAATAATAATTTATATGAACAATTCAATCTGGTTTTCGTCCTCACCATAGCACTGAGACTGCTCTTGTCAGAATAACCAATGATCTGTTGTTGGCAACCGACTCTGGGCTTTTAACAATACTTGTCCTTCTTGACTTGAGCGCTGCCTTTGATACGGTCTCACATAAAATACTTCTCGAAAGGTTAGTTTCTATTGGGATAACTGGAACACCCCTCTTATGGTTTAAGTCATATCTTTCTGGGCGCACTCAGCGTATCCAATTAAAATGTTTCAGATCAAAAACATCTGAAGTCACCACTGGTGTTCCTCAGGGTTCTTTTTGGGCCCACTTCTTTTCATTATTTATATACTTCCTCTTGGTTACATTTTGAGGAGACATGGTGTTCATTTTCACTGTTATGCAGATGACACCCAGCTTTACCTGTCTGCCAAACCCACTGATTCATTTCCTCCTCCATCCCTGTCCAGCTGTATAGCTGAAATTAAAGATTGTCTTTCAGCTAACTTCCTAAAGTTAAATGGCAATAAAACTGAGGCTCTACTTGTTGGCACTAGATCTGTTTTATCTAAATCAGATAGATTTTCCTTGTACATCGATAATAATGTAATTAGTCCTTCATCACAGGTTAAAAGTTTGGGTGTTATCATGGATAGCACACTATCCTTTGAACCTCAAATTAACAATATCACACGGACTGCATATTTTCACTTGCGTAATATTAATCGTCTCCGTCCTTTTCTCTCAACCAATAATACAGCAGTTCTTGTTCATGCACTAGTCACTTCACGTATAGACTACTGTAATGCTCTTCTTTCTGGTGTTCCCTCTAAATTGCTACATAAGCTCCAATTAGTTCAGAATTCTGCGGCTCGGGTTCTTTCAAAAACACCTTATACTGAGCACATTTCTCCGGTCCTCCAACAATTACACTGGCTTCCTGTAAAGTTTCGGGTAGATTTTAAGATCTTGCTGCTCACTTATAAAGCACTTCATAATCTTCCTCCCCAATACCTTACTCAACTTCTCAATGTTTATACACCTTCACGTGCTCTTAGATCTTCATCTTCAGTTTCTCTTGTGGTACCTCGGATTCGACAAACCACTATGGGTGCCAGATCATTTAGCTATGCTGCCCCCTGCCTATGGAACACTCTTCCTCTTGATGTTCGTAATAGTGATTGTTTGCACTTTTAAAACACGTCTTAAGACTTATCTTTTTATACAAGCTTTCTTATAATATGTTCAGAGTCTTTACTCCATCTTACTTGTATATGTGGAGTGTTTACTGTATGATTTTTGTCTTGTTTTATGATTTTTATTCTTATTGCTTGTGAGGTGACCTTGGGTGTTTTGAAAGGCGCCATTAAATAAAATGCATTATTATTATGATTATTATTATTATTATTATTATTTATAATTCAGCTACAGCAGCCAAATATTAAAAAGTCAAGGGTCAAGAGTAGGGTGACCACCCGTCCCACTTTGCATTGTTCCGCACACCATTTTCACCCCTTGTCCCACACATCACAATCTGAAGAAATGTCCCGCATTTTCATGAGTCTCTTGATTTTTTAAATGATCATATTAAGAAAATATGTATACATGCTTTTTTAAGAAAGCTTTTTTTTGTTTGTTTTGTTTTTTTGCAGCGTAGTTTCCATGCAAAAGATGTACAGACCTCATGTGATCTAGTACCACCGACAGAAATGGTCGAGCACAGACGGAAAAAACACGATATTCTTTGTCAATTTTAACAAATAAAAAAAAAAATCGATACAACTGTCAGATGTTACTTTCTTCTTATTTTAATAGTTCATTTGAGGCAGTTCTGTGGAGTTATTGTAATGACAAATGTCAAGAGCGCATTATTGTAATGCCAGGGCACAATTCTCTCGCAGGTGGATTCTTTCACTCTCACACAAAACGGACGTGTTTTCTCTCGGTTACATGTGCACGCTCAGAAACAGAAATAAGCGCATATGACAATGGATGTATATCAGTATTTATATAGCATAACAATGGAAAAATGTATCAGTCTTGCATGTGTCCCACATTGTCCCGCAAAATCACAAATATGTCCTGCAACAGAACTATTACCAGGTGGTCACCCTAGTCAAGAGCCCAACTAAAGTAAACACTAACCGTTATAACGATGACTTAAAAATGTTGATTTTCTTCTTTGGTGATTCTGCTTGTTACAGTTTTTCTCGATTGCTTAAACACATTTCTTGAAACTATGCCTCGTATTCTCAAAACAGTAAACACAAATCCACAACGTCTCACCCAATTTCCCAAACATCCTATTTTCAGGTCAAAATGAAGCTCTACACTCAAAACCATTCACTCTTGCTGAAAAATCTAAATTTGCCTTCAGACATCACACACAAGGCCTCAAAAACACTCACACTACAACATAGTCTTACACACTGGTGCAATAAATTAAAAACAATATTTCCAAAACTGGCAAGTTATGTTGCTTGTGGTTCTTCCCCTCAAAAACATTTTCACATGATGAACAAAAAAGACGCAACCAATGTACACTGGCAAATTTTTATTCATGTACTATACAGTACAACACATACACAAAAATTATTCCACCTCAGCATCCTGTCTTTGGTCTGGGTCAGGCCAGAGAATCTCATCCACGTCACAGGCTATATTGGCCCTAGCCAGGCAGCGGGGGTAAAATCCTCTTGCATGCCTGATCCACCCCTGGCATGCATCTACTGTTATGTCTAGGCAGGCTTCTTCCATGGCCTGGAGGAGGTGAACACGGACATAAGGCTCTCTGTCATACACTTTCCACCGCCATGCCGAAAAAAACTCCTCTATCGGGTTTAGAAAGGGAGAGTATGCAGGCAGAAAGATGTTAGAAAACCTTGGGTTATTGGTAAACCAGTCACGAACCAGAACAGCATGATGGAAGCTGACATTATCCCAAACAACAACGTAGTGAGGCTGCTCTGGCTGTGCTGGTTCCCTGTAGTCCAGCTGGAACATATGCTCTCTTAGACCATCAAGGAAAGCAAGGAGGAGCATAGTATTATAGGGTCCTAGAATGGCATGGCGGTGGAGTACCCCTCGTTGGCTGATGGCTGCGCACATAGTGACATTCCCTCCACGCTGACCAGGGACATTTACAATAGCCCGATGACCAATTCTGTTCCTCCCTCTTCTCCTCCTTTTGGTCAGGTTAAAACCTGCCTCATCCACAAAGATAATTTCATGGGGAACAGGCCGTCCTTCAATCTCAAACATTCTCTGCAAAACACAAAACACAGTAGAGTAAATCACTACCCTGAACCACAGTTCAAGAGGGCACAAATGGCAGCATAAACTGCTATGCTGTGATGGAACACAATACTTCATACAAAATCAAAACTCATACCTGAACATATTCCACTCGTTGGTTTTTCACTCTGTCAGAGTTTCGTTCGAAAGGGACGCGGTACACCTGTTTCATCCGGAATTGGTTCTTTCGGAGGATGCGATCAATTGTGGAGAGGCTGATGGCATTTATCCCTCGAAAATGATGATCATCCTCAATCACTCTCCTTTGAATCTCTCGCAGGCGGATTACATTATTGGCAATTACCATGTTCACAAGCTCCCTCTCTTGCTCCTCTGACAAAAGCCTTAGCCTGCCTCCACCAGGTGGTCGTCTCTGTGTCCTGCAAAAATAGAAGCACTTATTACTGTAACTGTCCCACATCCTTTTTACAGGAAAAAAATGGAAACATACAGAAACTCTGTATGCAAGGCAATTTGATGCATTTCTTTATTACAGTAGCATAGTACAACAGTGTATGTGTTGTCACAGCATGAGTTCAGCACTCAAAAGTTACTGTACAGAGCAGTCTTACTGCAAGAACATCTACCTGTTTTCCTCCCTGAAGGTTCTGATGATGGAGGCAACAGTGAAGCGACTCAAATTTGGCTGTACTCGTTGCCCAGCCTCCCTCATAGTCATACCATGGACAAGAACATGGTCAACTATAGTGGCTCGAATTTCATCCGAGACTGCTTGTCTCCTTGCCCTTGCTCTTCCCCTTCCTTGTTGTCGTCGTCCTCGTCCTCCTCCTCCTCGACCTCCTCCTCCTCCTCCTCCTCCTCCTCCACCACGTCCTCCTCCTCTCCCTCCTTCTTCACCACGTCCTCTACCTCCTCCTCCTCCTCCTCCTCGACCTCCTCCTCCTCCTCCTCCTCCACCACGTCCTCCTACTCTCCCTCCTTCTTCACCACGTCCTCTACCTCCTCCTCCTCCTCCTCCTCGACCTCCTCCTCCTCCTCCTCCTCCTCCTCCTCCTCCTCCACCACGTCCTCCTCCTCTCCCTCCTTCTTCACCACGTCCTCTACCTCCTCCTCCTCCTCCTCTCCCTCCTTCTTCACCACGTCCTCTACCTCCTCCTCCTCCTCCTCTCCCTCCTTCTTCACCACGTTCTCTACCTCTACCTCTACTTCTTCCTCCTCTTCCTCCACTCTGGTGTCCCTGACCTCTTCCCTTACGTCTCTTTGGATCCATTGTTTCAAACCTGAATAAGTTGACTTTGGCCCTTTTATCTATCCATCGAAGGTTCTGATTGGTGTGTGATAAATTTTGACTCCTAGTGTTTCCACTTGGTTAATTGTGTGCTAATTGAGCTCAAGCTGTGCTGTGTTAAGTTAACATTATTGAATGCTAGTGCTTTCTAAATGACCACATGGTGTAAGCACTGAGAAATGTAGGGATTTGTGTGTAGAGTTTTGCAGTAACAGTTCACCAAATATAACTCATGTGTCAAAGCAGGGAATAGTGTTTATAGTTTAGGGAAATGGGTGTGCTTTTTCAAAAATGGCGTTATAGTTTTGAAATTTTAGTTCAAAAGACTGGTTATAGTGTTTTAGCAATTGAGAAAAACTGTAACATCAGGTGTCTTCAATAATGGTCAATCATCGCTCAATGAATCTCTTTAACTTTAACACTGCTTCAGTGTTAACTTTAACACTCTGTATATAGTGTGGATTATATAAACACTGAGCAGTGTTAGTTTAACACTAAGGATTTTGCTGTGCACTGACTACTACATTTCCCCCAAAATAATCTGTCTAAAGTGTGTGTCTAAAGTATGTGGTCATTTGCCTTTTTAAGATTTCTTGTTCAGATCTGTCATCTGTACATGGTTTATACAAACAGTGTACAATAGTTCTTCAAATCTTTCATCAAATCCTATTTGCTTGTTTCTTCACACAATGAATTCCAGCATTTAAGATAGAATTTCCTTGTATTTGTTTATTTGAATGTTATCAGATTGACAAATGACAGTTGTAACAGTTGACTCTTAAAGACACTTAAAAAATAAATGAAAAAAAGTGAATACATAAACCATTTGGAAAAACCCACAGAACATCTATATATATCTATATAACATATATATATATATATATATATATATATATATATATACACACACACACAATAAAATAAAAAGTTACTTTAAATGTATCTTGGAGAAGACAAAATGATGTTAAATGAAAGAGTACTTGCACTTTCAAAAGATATTTACAAAGTTCTACCAAGGAAAATTAAATATTCTTCTTTAAAACAATTTTGCAGTATTTAATTTACAACTATAATCTATTCCTTTTTCTTCTTGTTCTGTGTACCTCCCGACCTTTAGAATGATTAGAAACATGTTAGGACTTGGAACAATTTCAGTAAGTGATTTAATGATTTCAGATCTGATGGCCTCCTCATTACCAACTGTGTCACAGATTCCTGGTGTATCAATAACGGTGATTTTTCTTCCATTAACAATCCCATACCCACTTACACAGTCTCCAGTCACAGATGTTGGTGAAGCTTCGGTCTGAAAATACTGCTTTCTAAGAATTGTGTTCCCCGTGCTGCTCTTGCCTTCTCCGGTTTTCCCAAAAAGGACAATCCTTCTCTCAGGTTTTGATTCTTGAACTATTTGAAGAAGATACTTTTGTTACAAAAGATTACTTTTTAAAAGAAACAATTTCTTATAGATGCTTTCAGTGCATTTTATTAGTGTTATGTATGCTTCATAATGGTTTATTATATAATAGCTGTTCATGAAGCACAAATACAAATTCATAGGTTTTACTTTTCCATAACTTTTCATTAATTTCAATTCACAGTCATTGCACATGTAGATTTCACCAAAATAAACCATTACAATAATAAGAATTGATTATACAGTTGATGCCATCCTTTCCTACCTCCCATTATTCTTGTCCTTTTGTGAAGTTATGCTCTGTAATCTGTAAACTTCTCTTCATGCAGTCTTAGTTTACAAAATGAATAAAATTAGTATTTGATCTCTGATCACTCAAACAAAAAGTGAACCAAAGTCTTGATGCACATGATTGTCATTATGTTAATAACATCTTTATCTCAAAACTAGACCAAAACCAAAATATTTAAATAAAAAATATATGCATACATGTTCCATCTTCAGTAGTATTTAAAATCATCCCAGAATGCAGATCATGAAGATGGTTGATCTCCAGAGTCAGAAGAAATAGAATCTAGACAAAGAAGAAGCTCAAATATAAAATTGGTGTCACATGTTTTTCTCACCACATCATTGTACTTCCTTAAGTCTTGTTAAACCACTTGCCTGTCACCCCCCATTTTTAAACATAAACGAAAAAGTGCACTATCCAAACTTAAATTGTTATAATTCATGCACACGTTTGAATACAGGCGTAAGGTTGGTCTCAGATTGGTCTGCAGATTAAATAAAATAAATAATAATAGAAGCTTAAATTCACTGTTAACAAATAAAAAGAAATAAAAATAGTACAATATATTTTCTATTAAATAAATGTTACAAAATAGTTATAATGTGGGTTTTGATTCATGTTCTTGTTTTCATGTATTTTCTTTTGATCTGTAATGGATCCACTGAAGGCAAGTTGAAGATGAACCCAAGTGCAGCTTTCTTGAACAGAGGGTAAAATCCAAAGTAAGATGGTCCTTTGCTGGTTTATGTTGGTGCAGGACCAGCAAAAGACCAGCTTAAACCAGCTATGGACCAGAATAAACCAGCAATGGACCAGCTTAAATTGGCATACCAGCATCAAAACCTACCTAACCAGCATATGCTGTTTTTTTTTCAGTAGGGGAAGTGGGGGTATATATGCTTTTATCCATGTTTTACCATAAACTTGTCTACAGATAATGTGCCACTACAGTAAAGAGCTTATACGTTTCTTAAAACATACATTTGTTGCAGTTGTGGGAATTAAAAAAGGTTAGAATAAACACAAAACACACGTGACCATTGTCATGTGGTGAATCTGACCAATTGTGAAACAGCTGTTATGTCATCAAAGCCCGTGTCAAAATCCTCCTGTCATTATGTACATTTTTGAGGTACTGTCACGAACTGTGCTGCTATGGCTCCCTCTGTCCACCTTTAGAGGGAGCCTTCAATGTATTATTAACCACCTTACACTACATTTCCCATAACCCCCGTGTTGTCACCCTTCACCTTTCACCTTAGTCGGTGTAGCAAAAGTTATTAATTTAAGCACAATAAACTATGTATAATTAATGGTTATTAATTACACATACTTTATACACTTCTCTGAAACAGCCGAGTCAAAAATAAACCGAACGAATGCCCTCGTCCAGCGAGTATTAGCCGCTTTTATTCTAACTCTAAGAAAAATCAACTTCCTAGCCTTGAAAATTAATCTTTCCCACTGTAATTGGCTAAGTTACAGGACTGGATCAGTTTTGTAACGAAATCAAAGCAGTTTAAGTGACGTGATGTTTGTGAGCAAGGAACACAGTAAGAAATTCATTTGTGAATACAAAATGCGGGTTTATTGAATACGTAAAAGGGGAAAATAACACTAGCTAGCAAATAACCAACACTAAACAGACAACACATAAAACAAAGCAAGAGAGAGGGAGAGAGAGAATGAGTGAGGAGGAGAGAGAGAGTAGACTGGCAATCTTTTACATCAGCACAACCAAATCATCAGAAAAACCTGAATCTCCTTGACCTATAAGGGGCACAGCTTTCTTATTGCATCTAATAGTTAAATGGTTACTTGCTGTAGGAATTCGGCTCTGTCAACAAGAGAACCACAGAACCACTTTTACAAAACATCTGGAGATTCTCATTCCAACTGAGCTTTGCCATAAAACTTACCGATTGCCCTCACGTGAGCAGCCTAAGAATCATAAAAGCAATCACTCCCCATCTCTGGCGCCGATCAGACCAAATCGCCCCATCTAGCCTCGGAAAGGGGGTAAACTAGCGATAAGATAATCCACTCAGAAAACAGGACACTCGTCCTCCATGGGGAGCAATTAAAACCAAATGTTCGGACCATCACCTCTTCCCAGACAGGATCAAAGGGAAAAACGGGACGACCTAATCAACAGAGATCCCTTTTCTGCTTCGGATCACCACTGACCCACTATCCATAAATTGATAATCAATAGACAAAGACGCAAAAACCGGCGCGCAACAGGGTTTCCACTCGTGACACTTATCTGAACTCGGGGCGCCAACTCCCCCTCCTCTCTTTTACACGTTGATAACTAACGCGGACTCACCTGAAACTAGAGAAAACGATCTAGAAGAACAGTTATTCCTATTTTCTTTCAGAGCAAATATATTCGCTAATAGTGTACTAGATATCTTTGCTGTATTCTTCTATGTGTTTTACGTGAACAGAATTATCTGTGCCTTGTACTTCTTTTATGATCTATAAGGGAATGACCAAATGTATTATTATGTAGATCAAGTATCTGCATGTTTGATATCAATCTTATCAGAATGACGTGTGCTGAGTGAATGTATGAATGAAATGTGTGTCCTGTGTCCAATACGGATATTACAGCTGAGTATTGATATTATTATTGAAAGTTGGAGAAATATCCCTCCCACTAATGAAATGCACGCAAATTAATGTATGCACGAAAGAAAGTGACTGCGCTGGGTGGGGCTCTGCCCCCTAGGTAATTCATTGGACCACAGCCCCGTGGGATGGGCTCAGAGGACCCGATTAAAACTGGCGTTCTTGCCATCAGAACTCTCAAACGAACAGACGAGCCTCGGGAAGCGGCCGCAACTCCAAATCACTCGGAAAAGCATCCAGCGTCGTGCCGTTACTAAGCAACGCCCGAAGGCCCTGAAACCGGTTCCAGTCATCCAATTCTCATCGAGGAGTTTCCCAAAAGACGTCATTCCAGACCGGTCGCCGACCAATCAGGAGCCGCACCGTTCCTACTCTAAAGCGAGCCCACCACGGAACACCCGAGCAACGCAGAGCAAGTAACAAAATCTCCCTCTTAATAGCTTGAATTGGTGCCTAAGTCTCTTTAGCAGATCATAGCCAGATTCCTGTCTTATGATTATTATCAGGTTGCGATTTAAGGACTGTAGCAAAGACAGAAATTTGGGATTCTCTTCAAACTCTGTAACCTTCATCACCCTGAACTTGTATGTGTGTGTGTGTGTGTGTGTGTGTGTGTGTGTGTGTGTGTGTGTGTGTGTGTGTGTGTGTGTGTTTGTGTGTGAATGCGTGTGAATCTCAGTAGTTTTAGTTTCTGTATCGTAGAGTAGTTTAATAAACCAGTGTTTCATTTTTCTTAAAGAGCGTGTCTTGTGTCTTTGAGTTCATAAGTTATCGTATGCCCAGATCCAGTTACCTAAGCTTAAAGCATCTAAACCTTTCCTTGTTATATTACGATCTATGGCCAGGAGCGAAATATAAACAACAGAATAGGTATTGAGTTAAACCTTTTGGTGGATAAACAGTTAATGAATGCTAACTGTCCAGTGTGAATTAAATTGATCACACGGTTCCGAATCCTTACGATTTGAATTTCAAACTGAACAATTAAAATTTGATCTAGTTACCCTACATTGCATAATGGTTTCCTTTTGTGTGGTGCTTACGCAAGGATCCAGATGCCAGCTCAAAGGTAGTCCGGATGATTTCATGGAGATGGGGCCTTCGTTGTTCCATTGCTCGGCTGATCGGATGGTCACAAAGGGGCTGAGGTGTAGATGCCAGGATAGAAAGAGAGAGTCCGGCCTCATGCTGGGGGGAAACCGCATGTGGCTGGGCCACGGGATTTGCCCCACGGCCTTTTCGTGGAGGACCTCCACGATAACTATCTGAAGATTTTTCGGAAGAAGAGGAGAAGAGAGGGCCGGAATGGGGTGTGAGCCCTTTAAAGTCTGGACAGAGTCACACCTTCCCAAGTAGTTCCGACCAATGAGAAGGCTGGCTTTCTCAGTGGGAGGTTTGAAACTGGGTCTTCGTTTTATGGCCCTTTGCTTCAGAAAAATGTCAGTTTGGATATTTAAATCAATAGGGGTTCAGGCCAGAAATACTAAAGATTATTAGAACGTTAATATGTTGCACCGGTATCAGTATCTAATACACAGCATCTTTCAGAAAATCTACATACGAGTCAAAAGAGACCAAACATGGCATATACTGTATGTGGTTACATTAGCATTCTATCAAGACACAAGCATAAAACGGTTATAAAGTAAGAAATACAAAGGACATGGACAGTCGTAATATATACACACTGATATATGAGCTATGTGTCTTCGTTCACAGAAAGGTTTGTCTGTGAATGAAATAGGGAAGAGTCCATTTCTATGAGCATTGTGTCTTTCCTATGGGGGGAAGTGAGTGAAGAAAGACAGTCTGCCTGCATAGTTGCAGATTCTCCTGCATAGTTTTGCATCGTAAACTGACATTATCAGTGGTTGCTAGAAGCGTCCTGGTTGAGACTTTGTCACACACTGTTGGGTTGGGTGAGGGGAAGTCTGCTTCTTTGTTAATTAAATAAACTACTGATTTGGTTAAATCTAATGAACCATTGTCTGATTGGTCCATACCCTACATCGGCCATTGTCGGCCCACTGTTTCCTTGCAAAGTTTTGTATGGATTATTCTGTCAATTCCGAGCATTATTTCCTGGTTGCCCTCCCGTTGCCGATCTCCTTTGTTCCTGGTTCTCGTGACTGTTCTCCACCCGCCTATCGACCCCTTGCCTGCCCTTGGATTACTCTTAGCTCGCTGCTGGCCCCAGACCCCCACGCTCGGATATTGACGCCTCTTTGTTTGTCCTTCGTTGTCCTTGTCCTCTCCTGTTTTGACCCTGTCTGTACGACCACGATTCTTGTAAATAAAGCTTGCATTTGGATCCTCCTGTCTTTGTCCCATCTTGTTACAGGTACACTCTTGTCATAAATTAATCTTTAATTTGTAACAAAAAGCCAGTTGTAAAATATCTATTTAGGAGTCTTAAACCATTTTTAAAGTTTGTCATGATTAGATTAGGATTTAATTGTAATATAGTGAATGTGTCCCATTAGCAAGACTGTGACAGTTAAGGGGTTAGGTTAAAGGACTGTATGATTATTCTAAAGAGTAAAATACATTTATTACACTATTTATTGTTTTTTGTTAATGTTAGTTAAGGCAGTTTGTATTTGTATTGTTTGAAGTTATCTGTACTAAAATTGAACTTAATGTGTCCCTTGCAACTGAACAAATGTTAAGGACAAACAGGTTTAAATAATTTCCAAACTGATACCATTTACTGTAAGTGCCCACTCACACACACACACACACACACACACACACACACACACACACACACACACACTACTAGTCAAATATTTTACATTTATATTTAGTTATTTAGCAGTTTTTTAAATGTAGTTATTTTTGTAGCAATGTAGCAATTCAAAAACTTTTTGAATGTGTGTGTGTGTGTGTGTGTGTGTGTGTGTGTGTGTGTGTTACAGCAAAGCTTTTTGTAGTTTTTCCTAGACATCTGTATTGTTGATAAATAAAGCCCCAGGTATGGTGTGCGTTTATTCACAGACAGGTTATTTATAGTGTGCAGTGACAGTCTGGCATGATTATGTTGGTTTCTTTTTCTTATGTTTTTTCCTCCCAGACATTCATTTATCAATCTGCATTTTTTAATAAAACATACAGGAGTACTGTTAATCTTTTGTTGATATACAGGAAGACTATAGTGACAGGAAGACTAGTATTGTACACTTGCTGTGTGGTTAAAAGGTTGTTTTGTAAGATGCACCATGTTGGACTACTGCTTGACAGTATTTTATTTTAATGAATCATCTCTTGCAAACCTAAGAAACCCAAAACAGCTTGGAAGTTGGAAGTAACAGTGGAATAATTTAAAAGCCAACCGAATAATACAATGGAAAGCAAATCTTGTTTGAGTATATTTAAAATGACAATCTGCTAAAAGCAGTTGAGTAAACTGGTTATTATACAGAGTAAACTAATTCAGTCCTCTCATCTGATCAGCTTCACATTATCAAACATTTATCTGTGATCATGATCATGCAGCATGTGTTCAGGTTAAACCAAATTTCTTTGTTTGGGTATTTTTGTTTAGTTTCACTTTTATTATGTCACATGTTCTAAAAGTATATCTGAAGGATGACACCAAATCTAGAATGTTTTTCAAAAGCATTAAAATGTCCCATGTTGCATTCATTTTCTGGTATTAGTCATTAGTGGGAGAAGTCTTAAAAGTTCCCAGTTTTCACAGCCATTACCACCAATTTGTGCCTCTAGAGGCAAATGTGGTTGAAATGACCTGAGGTTGATTAGTCTTGTCTATAAATTCGTATGGGAACTATTTGATTGTTCTGTTCACATACTCAAGTGTTATTAAATTGAGGCACAATGCCATTTCAAAAAGTATCACATCCTCCAGGTGGAAATCCACAGACAAAGTGAAAATGGTCAAGCTCCACGTTGGTCTTTCAAAACTTCCTCAACTTGCCTGTCATGATTCTGCTTTGTCCTCAGGTCAAATCCTCCTGACAGAACATATTTCTCTTGAATTTCATTCCTTTTCACCATGCAAAAGCAGCAAGGGTGTTACACAATGAAGCCTTCTTGATATGCTGCCAAGGAATAAGTGGCAAGATTATCAGGAACTACACTGAGAACAGTTCCTTTTACACTTTGCCCTAACTGCTCCACAAGGATGTTTCTCCAGAGTTTTGGGGTCTTGTACTAGAGGATATAGAATTTTCACATATCCATACTGTTTTGCAGCACTAGCTTTGCATAAGAATTGCTTGAAGAGACCAGTGTTTAGATGGAGGATTAGCAAGAACTCAATGCACACTGAACATCTTGTACTTCTTTTATGAAGTGCCAAGAGGATTGTCAATCTCAAATTCATCAGTGTAAAGGTTAAGCAATCCTGAATTTCCATGTCATCAAAAAAAAAAAAAAAATAAATAATCTAAATTATTATGATTGTGAGTCTTCTCCAAGTTTATATTCTGTTAACATAACCACTGGAATATTTATCTGAAAATATGACGTTAGTTTAATCAGATATTTTTAGCAAATTACTCAGGGGCTTTGACAAAAAAAGATCTGATTCATTTGTTGAATTACTTCCTGTACTGCCACATCAGAGATATGCAAAATGGTTTGCATCTTTAGAAAAAGCAAGCCTAAATTACGTTCTATATGATTCTATAAAAGATTTGGTGCGTAATTTATATTAATGCTTGCAAATGGACAAAAAAGGCACTTTGTACCATATATGTATATGCATATCAAATTCATCAGCTTTTTATTATTTTACATCCAGAAAGTGTCAGACAAAAAAAAAAAAAAAATTCAAAGTATTTTATAGAAGTTGAGAAAATATATGGTAGCTTGGAAATTGCCCTAATGCACTTCATGTAGAACATGAAAACATACAAACTTAAAAGATAGGGTCCTCCCTGAAGTAAAGTGTGTGTTTTTCCAGTCCAACCAGTGAAACTGCAAAAAGTAGTTCCTTTCAGCTGTGCACAAAGGTGTATGTCACTTCCCATTCTTCTCTATGACAGCTCTGTTTGGTCCAACCTGACTTCATCAGGCACACTGGGGGCCACCAGGCCTCTTCTTTATTTCCCTTGCAGGGTTCCTGTCACGCTGTGTATTGGAGGTCTTCCTTTACACATGAGACTGCTGGCTTTGTTCTCTCTGTAGAGACAGTGGGCAATTTCTGTTTTGAACTTGAGCAAACTGAGCTTTTCTGGGACCCCTAGAGCTCTGCAGTCTCTTCGGTAGAGAAGCCACGCCTGCACAGCTGTAAGGTCCAGCATGTGGAATGCGATATGAAGGTACCATTTCTTTGAACGTAGTTTTGTGCAATAAAGAAGAATCAAGAAGTCTAGCAGGTCAACTCCCTCCATACTTCTATTGTAGACAGTAACAATGTTTAGACACTGGTCACTGCCACAACCTCATTCTTCTTCTTGTCCCATCTCTCCACCATTGTTACTGGGTTGGCAGCAGCAAAGGTGCTCAGAAGAATGACTGAGCAGTTGTCAAACCATCTCACTGCCCTGACTGTCACATTGTCATAGGTGGCCTGCTTCTCCACAAAGGTTCCATGTCCATTGACCTTGATTTGTTTGTCCTCCATGAAGGTGCAGCCCACAGGACGACTGAGTCGAACAGTTCCAACACTGTGGATCTTCAGTTTTTCCAGTTGAACTTGGAGGTTGATGCCAGTGAACCAATTGTCGAAAAACAATTTATGGGACATATTGCGAGGGATGACAGTGGCAAGTTGTAGCACAACATTTCCATTTGCTCCAATGTCAGGGAACCCATCCACCGGAGAAACAGAGCCAGTGTAGCAATCCCTTTGTCTTCTGCTAGAACTAAAATTTTGTATCCCCAGCAGGGCCGTCGCTAGTGGGGTGAAATGTGGTGACGATTATAGGGGCCCACTGGTGAGAGGGGCCCCCAGCGATCTCAACTGACTGGCCTAAAAAGATGCTCAGGACAGTTGACTGGCCACTGCTGCACATTGTCACGAAAGCTTATAATTTGCATGTGCAAATCATCATTTAAGCATCCACATTGAAAAAAGTTTAAAGCATTCAAACACACGCCACGTTCAGTGCGCACAGAGAGCCGTGCCTCATGAACAGCGCACAAACACCGCACCAAGCTCTCCTTTGTGTCCTCCTGCACCTCAACGAACAAATACAAATTAAGTTTAAATATGCAAACACAAAAAGTTGTGAATGATCCTAATTCAGCACCGTAGCATCAAATTAGATACTTCTTGCTCTTAAACTGTTTTAAGTGAAAGTAAACAATTGAGAAAGAAACTGGATGTACATTGAATGCATTGTTTCTTAAAGTGACTGCACCTAATTTACGAACTGCTGTCATTAACAATGTTAATCCAAGGAAATTAACAAAATAAAATCACTCACTGCTCTTGACTGAATTACTTTGTAGTTTTAAAAAGAATTAATCTATTTAATTTATACAGTGAAGACTATGCAGTGCTATTTTCCATTCAAATATTCTATTTCTGTACCTGTACATCTATGAACTTGAAAAAACGTAAGCATTGTGTAAATAGCACAAATAAAAAAAAAATTCAAACAGGGCCCACGGGTACAACCTGCACCGGGGCCCCGCAAACCCCAGCTATGACCTTGATCCCCAGCATTTTGGCTTCCTGTGATTGTCCTGTTTCAGCAGACTCTTCCCTTTAAATGGCACTTTGGAAGCTGCTTTGCAAAGATGACAGCAATGGCCTCACCTTGAAATGCTTTATCAACAGTGTGTATGCACAGATGTGTGCGTAATGAGTGCATAAGAACGTTTTCATGCAAAGGATGAGATCTATCAACATCTATCGACATTTCCCCCCCACTTTTCAAAATCCTGTTTGTGTCCCCCTGCTTTAAAATTCATTTGTTAAATTAATGTCTTATATTGTAGAATGCACACTCAGCACCGCAGAGAGTTTCACACAAAAGGAAACCAAAAGTAAAATGCGCACGCGCATTCAAAAGCAATTTTAATACCCCACATTTAGAGAGTGACTCCCCACTGTGCGCAAATTAGGCTTAATAACATATCTAGGCAGTTATTAGTATGTAGGCTTTAATAGGTTGTGTAGTTGTCTATAGCTCTGTATCATGCTTGAAAAATTTGTTCTCTATTTGCACTTTGAGTATTGAGAGAGTAGCCTACAAGATAAGTTCAAATGATTCAAAATGCACCTGCAGACCATGCGGTCATATATGTGGTCATTGAGACTTTTTTAAAAATGTAATGCGATCTGGGAAAACCCGTTGGTTGTCGCGTTTTCAGGGAATTCGAAAAATAGCTCGAATGTCAAAATTAGGTTTTCATTCAGTTATTATTCTAAAACATCTTGTCTATCATCTCTGAAAATATCTTGGCAAAATTCGGAGGTGCTTTCTCTAAACACCACAAAAACAGTTAACCAATCAAAATAAACCACACAACATATTTAATAAAGGTGTATTAATGCACATTTCCCACCAGTCTTGTGTAAACTACGGCACACAAAGCTGTATTTATTTTTTAATATTGTGAGATGGTGGAGCACAAGAGATCAACGCAGTCGGAAGAAGCTGCTCACTCAAACAATCTAACTTGCCTCAATCTGCTCAATCCTGGTGATGTCAGTGCCCTAAACTGTGTTATAATTGATGATTTCACATCCAGAGATGAAGGATCTGATGCAGAAGTTACCAAAGAGTCCAATGACAGTCTGTTATATAAACAGTGCGCCAACAGTTGTGCTGCGCTCATGTTTCTACATGTAAACTACAACTACAAGGTACATTATTCCTGCTATTTAAACATACAAGGGGTGATCAAAAGTTCGGAGACTATACTTATGATAAACAATGAAAAAAAATATGTTAGTCTGTTTGTGTAATAATGCAGTATAGTGCTCCTGACAGCTCTCCTTAAACCAGTAAAGTGAAAGTAAAACACGTCTCACTTTAAACTCTCAAAATTCAATTCCTGAAACTCATAGCTATCATCCAACTTCACATAGCCACAACTTTTGTTACATTCAAGCTATGTACAAAATAAACAGATTTGGAAAGGGCTTGAACCCAGCTTTCATATGGTATCAAAACCTAAAAAAGGTAAAATTTCACCATGTGTGTTGGGTTTTCCCAGATTGCATCACAAATGTGTCAAAATCTCCAACTCATCTTGTCTCTTGAATTAAATGGCAGAGTTAATGATAATCAAACAACAAAAGACGAGGAGAAAGTCGCTCCCTGCACTTGACAGAATAGCATTTGTAGCTTTTATAAGAATGTATGTAGTGAAAATTGTGCCTATGCTGCAACTACGTTGCTCTGAAGAAGCTAGACAGCTAGCTAACAAATACACACAAAGCAGTTTATTCTTTCCAGAATGTTTACTTCTGTGCTTGTTTCTTTTTAATTTGTAAAACTGAAATAAATTAAACTAAATATAATTACAAATTGTGCAATCATTCATTCAATATACATATGAATATGAATCTGCATACATGTGATGAGAAACATCCTCCCACCACCACATCATACATCAATCACAATCTTCACCTAAGTAACTTTGTTTTTGATTGTTTTGTAAAGGTGTAATGTGCTAAGACAGTCAATAACTTACAAGCATATCTTTCTCCAAGGCAATGACTGTTCACAAGCTGAACTGAAACCATTACCTGTTTCAAAATGAAAACATGACAGAAAAAATAGAGAATTCTAAAGCTGTTTATGACCTTATTAGAGCGGTGTTTCCACTTAATGGTATCAAGAAATGTTCCTCTTAGAAGATGAATTGAAAGATGTTGAAACTACAGTATATGTGCTGTTTGCCATGTTTTTTTTTTTTTCCTTCTCTTCAGAAGATGCATTATTGCAATGAATTGCAGAATGGACCTTCTAAAGAGAGAGATGTGTTGCTCTATTTTTCTTTTACTATGTGATTTATGTATTAGAATTAGGAGACCCCCAGTGGTCTGAGAATTTCTGTAATTGTTAACTACTAACTAAATAACTTACGAGCATATCTTTCTCCAAGGCAATGACCGTTCGCAAGCTGAACTGAAACCACTGGTGCACGTTGCCTGTTGCCGAACTAAATAAACAACGACCAACTACTTACTCAATTCTACAGGTGAGATGCCGTTTCCCTTAATATAAATTGTTTTGGGATGGTGCTAGGATGTTATTGGTTGATTGGCAAAGTTTAAGCCATGGAAAACATTACAATTTGCATAAAAGTAGTAGTGTTGTGTGTAGTTGGTTTGGGAAAGATCTTTTTAATAAAGCATTTCTCACTGACTATTACATTTAATCTATTACATAATAATATGTCTAAAGTGTGTGTCTAAAGTATGTGGTAATTTGCCTTTTTAAAGTTTCTTGTTCAGATTTGTCATCGGTTTTATACAAAAAGTGTACAATAGTTCAAATCTTTCATCAAATCCCATTTGCTTGTTTCTTCTCACAATGGATTCCAGCATTTAAGATAGAATTTCCTTGTATTTGTTTATTTGAATGTTATCAGATTGACAAATGACAGTTGTAACCGTTGACTCTTAAAAGAGACTTGAAAATGCCAAACTAGAAAATGTGAATACATAAACCATTTAGAAAAACACACAGAACATCATATAAATATAATAAAATAAAAAGTTACTTTAAATGTATCTTGGAGAAGACAAAATGATGTTAAATGAAAGAGTAATTTGTAATTGCACTTTCAAAAGATCTTTACAAAGTTCTACCAAGGAAAATGAAATATTATTCTTTACATTTTTTTTGCAGTATTTAATTTACAACTATAATCTATTCCTTTTCAAAACACTAGAGGTCTTCTGCCAACTTAACAAATGATTTTGCAGTCTCAAAGTTAGCTTTTGCTGCCTTTGTTATTGCATCAATCACAGAATCAGCTTCTTCTGCTGCATCCCATCCAGTGATTCCACCTCCAACAGCTCCTACAAGAGCTGCAGATCCAAAAGCAACACCTGCAGTGATACATGAAGCAGTATCTGCATTGCTTACCACTGTTACAATATTTTTGTCTTTCAGTAAAATCACAACAGCTGCCACAGCAACACCAATGCCCAGAAAAGCCCCAATCAGTGTCCCTATGGAAACTCCTGAAAGCTTAATGAGAATTTTTTCATAAACCGTCTTCTTTGCTCTCTCATGTTTCTGTTCTGGAGACAAACTGTCATCATCTATTTTCATCATCTCCTCTTGAATCTCTTCCTCCACGATCTGGAGCAGCTCATTGGTGTACTCACCATTCACTTGTTCTATCTGGTCTGTAGTATCCAGCAGTTTATTCACCTGAACTCTGTTACTTTTGTATCCCCACCAACACATTTTCCAGTGTTTATTGTCAATGACGTGACAGCGACCTCCACATTTATCAACAAGCTCCTGCAGTTTTGGACTCTTCTTCACAAATTCCTCAATAGTTTGACCCTCTAGATCTTCACCATGAGTGAATAAAATTGCTGTATGTTTGAGGAAATTCTCTTCACACTGTTTTATGTATGAAAACATAGTATCTACTACCTTCATTTCTTGTTCTGTATACCTCCCAACCTTTAGAATGATTAGAAACATGTCAGGACTTGGACCCATTTCAGTAAGTGATTTAATGATTTCAGATCTGATGGCCTCCTCATCAACAACTGTGTCACAGATTCCCGGTGTATCAATAATGGTTATTTTTCTTCCATTAACAATCCTGTACCCACTTACACACTCTCCAGTCACAGGTTGTGGTGAAGCTTTAGTCCGGAAAAATTGCTTTCTAAGAATTGTGTTCCCCGTGTTGCTCTTGCCTTCTCCGGTTTTCCCAAAAAGGACAATCCTTCTCTCAGGTTTCGATTGTTGACCTATTTGAAGAAGATACTTTTGTTACAAAAGATTATTTATTTATTTTTTTAAAGAAATAATTTCTTATGGATATTTTCAATGCCTTCTAATAGTTTTATGTATGCTTCATAGCTGTTTATATATAATAGCTGCCCATAAAGCACTTGTTTCAAACAAATACAAATTCATAGGCTTTACTTTTCATTAACTTACATTGAAGTATTGCATTTGTACATTTCACTGGAATAAACCATTACAATAAGAAGAACTGATTATACAGCTGATGCCATCATTTCCTACCTCCCATTATTCTTGTCCTTAAGTTATGCTCTGTAATCTGTAAACTTCTCTTCATGCAGTCTTAGTTTACAAAACAATTAAAATTATTATCTGATCTCTGAAACAAAAAGTGTACCAAAGTCTTGAGGCACATGATTCTCATTGTGTTAATAACATCTTTATCTCAAAACAAATTATTTAAAATAATATCTCAAAATATTTAAATAAAAAATATATGCATACATATTCTGTTTTCAGAAGTATTTAAAATCATCCCAGGATGCACATCATAAAGATGATTGATGAGCTCCAGAGTCGGAAGAACTAGAATCTAGACAAAGAAGAAGCTCAAATATAGTCATGTCACATGTTCTTCTCACCACATCATTCTACTTCCTTAAATCTTGTTTAACCATTTAACTGTCACCCCCCATTTTTAAACATAAACCATCCATCATAAACATATCTGAACTTTATCTGTTATAATTCATGAACAGTTTTGAATACAGACATAAGGTTGGCATCAGATTGGTCTGCAGATTATTGCAGAAGTAAATAAATAAATAAAAAAAAAAATGATAGAAAATAGAAGTTTAAATTTACTGTAAAATGTACTGTACTATTTTTATTTTTATAATAAATGAATATGTTACAAAATAGTATTTAGTGTTAAAGCCTCCTGTCATTAGGTAATTTTTTTGAGGTACTGTTTACACTTTGACAGACCATAAGCCATCCATAAGCAAGCTTTTTATTGAACAAAAACAAGGTCAGGGTCCAGACTCCATCTCTGGGTCTAGTGCCTGAGTTTCGCTCCTGAGAGACGCTATGCCTAGACTATTTTTAGTATTTCCCACATGACTTAATGGTCTTTGTGCTCAGCCCCCAATGGCTGCTTCAGAATCTGGCACCCCTGGTGGGCAACCACTTGGTCTGCAGGGCATTGAGATGGTTACGCATTGAGCCCCTTGTTCCGACATGCTTGCCTGCCGGCATTGGGTCTCGGCTGCGTAAGGCAGTTTAGGATTGTGGCGTTTTCCAGAGATCCCCATTATTACATCATTGACGTAACGTTGTAGAGAACGACTGCACTTTGGCAGTCAAACGTGCTCGGGCATGGTTCAAAACGTTTAGTGTGAGTACACAGATAATGACAGTACAACACAAAATATAACAGACATCAACTAAAATAAGAATAAGTTCAGAAAATTGATGTGCTATTGCAGTAAGTCAACAGAGCAGTAGCATAAATATTATAAATAGTAAATTAAAATATTTTACTACTAGAAGTAATATCTGAGTGTTAAATATGTGTAGGTAGTGGTTAGAAAGTGTGCTAGAGGAGGACTGCAGGTTGGATGTTTGCTTCTTTTTAGTTGTTTGAGCCTTGAAAATATTTAAAATATTGTAAATTAACTTCCTGAAAATAAACTACGTTTGTAGTACATGGAAGGGGACAGATAAACTGCTGTCACTGCTTCAACCTGGAAATAAATCACATAACAATAGTTCACATATGTATTGTATTTTAATTAATTAATTAATTTATTTATTTATTTTTTTTTTTTTTGTAGAGATGTGCCAATTGCAATTTTCTTGGCCTATTCCGATTTGGTAGGTGTGATCTGCTGATACCAATTTTTTGCTGATTCTGATTTTCTTCCTAAGAACTACAACTGACAGCATATAGAGTCATGGCCAAAAAATATTGACACCCTTCTGCTTTTGTCAGAAAATACTTATTGGTTTTGTTTGCACTGGAACAACTTGCAAAAAAAAAAAAAAAAAAAACCTGAAGAAAAGTCAAACTTGATCAAATTTCACACAGACCTCAAAAATGGACTGGACAATATTATTGGCACCTTGTAGAAATTGTAAGAACTGCTTTTTAAGCATGTGATGCTCCTGTAATTTGTATTTAGACAAATCTGTGGCAAGTAAAAGGTGTGGGCAAAATAGTAATCACACTTGCAACCAGTTAAAATGGAGAAAAGTTGATTCAACCTATGTGTTATGTGTCACACTGAGCATGGAGGAAAGAAAGAAGTGTAATGAGTTGTCTGTGGATTTGAGAGAAAAAATTGTGGAAAAAACATGGACAGTCCCAAGGTCACAAGTTCAAGAGGTTTACAGCCCATGGCACTGTATCTTACCTCCCTGGACGTGGTAAGAAGAGCAAAATGAGTGAAAATTACAACAAAGGATTGTATGAATGGTGGATAAAGAAGAGATTAACCTAACAAATTCAGATGAACAAATTCAAGCTAATCTGCAGACACACAGTACGACAGTGTCATCTCACACCGACACCTTCATCCCCAGAACATGATTTTAAACATGAAAAACTATACCAAATCTGATTTGAGCCACCTCAGATTCAATTTGACCCACTACAACCCCCCCCCCAAAACTCGTCTATTTTAACCATTCGATTCGGACGATCACCACTTGTGTATTTAAACTTTCACTGCTAAATTTAAAAGTGCTTTTGCACCTTACCTGGCTCTGATCCAGATGCGCTCAGTGCTTTTAGTCTATATTCAGTATTTTTAACCACATAAAAATAATGTTTTAGTCATTTAAATGAATTACTAACCAAAACAAACTTTGTTGAAAACACAATGATGTTTGTGAGTTTGTTAAATGCATGTGTGTAAAGAAAGCGGCAATAATTCTTTCAATTAAAATGTGACGACGTATTTTATTCATATAGTTTGAACATGAATGTGTGTTGGCAGTGTGTGTACACAACCACCCTATAATGACAACAATCCACCTGCTCCTCTTTTTTATCTCTATAAATCATGTGCAGTGTCTTAGAGCTTACAGGTACTTTAGACTAGGGCTGTCAAATGATTAATCGCGATTAATCACATCCAAAATAAAAGTTTATGTTTACATACTATATGTGTGCTTACTTTGTATATTTATTATGTATATATAAATACACACACATACATGTATATATTAAAACTAAATATTTATATGTAGATATATTTATATATTTTATTATAAATATTTAATATATAAATCTGAAATATTTTTCCTTAATATATACATGCATGTGTTTGTATTTATATATACATAATAAATATACACAGTACAAAAATATTTAGTATGTAAACAAACTTTTATTTTGGATGCGATTAATCATGATTAATCGTTTGACAGCACTACTTTAGACACAAGTCACGCTGACGGCATTCCCTTATCGCCCCCTAGTGGACGCTGTCTCGTTCCCTTTCTCAGGAAACCATGGTTACATACGTAAACTGAGACGTTTTCAATAACTTTGAGACAGTAACTTACAGATTTATACAGAGATGACAATGTGCAATATACACGTACATATACTCAGTACACACAGTGTACAGTTAGACATACTTACATTAGAAGTACAGGTACAAGTTGAGCTTTCCTGTCAAGAGATTGTGCAAAAGAGATAATTTTACATAAAAATTTGCTTCCTCCATCTCTCTTCTGCACATTTTAATCTCTTTTAAGCATATATTATCCTAATGGGTTTTAGTAGCAGGGAGTGCTTATAAAAGGTGTTCAGCGTGCATACAGAGGAAAGAGTGTTTTACCACAAGTGGTTTGTAATAGCCCACTCACCTGTGTGTAGCACACTCAGAATTCCACTAGGAAAATTATTAGCAGTGCGAAGGTGCAGCACATTATACATAAACTGGATATGCAAAGACATGAATGTGCATTGTATAGTATTCGGTGTAGCAAATAGATTATTGTGTTAAGTGCAGTGTGTGCGTAAAGTAACTCATGACGGATGTCCTTCCTATTTCACTTATGTTCTGTCTGTGCCTAGTAGTCTTCCTCTTCTTCACTGTAATCTTTGGTAAAGAGAGCATGGTGCAATCAAGCGGAGGTGAGCCAGAGCCATTGTTCAAACTCGGACATCTAACTTTTTCAACTGTTTCTTATTCATCCTAACAAAGCAAGTTTTGCAAATGCAAGCATCTTTATTTCAAAGCCTATATGGCATTAACTTAAAGCAAGCAAATAACATAAATATACATATCCAAAACAGCATTCAAAAACACATTAATAAGCTGTTAATCAGTGTATAAAATGGTAAAATCGTTTCTATGCTTATTGTGTTAAGTGCATGATCATATATGAATGTATTGAACATTTTGTGATATTTGTAAGCATTTTAACTTACATTTCTGTTCTGTTAATCATTATGTAATGCTCAGTATTTTCATTAGTGAACATGTACAAGCACATTATCTTTCACTTGCAGTTATTTGGATATATATTACCTAGCGATCTGTGAAACATTATACGTTGTTTGTTAATGACTTATTAACAAAAGTTATTATAAAGTGTCCAATATATTAAATGCCATGATTAATGTCATATTTTATAATATCAATTAATAATCAATTATATTTCACAGATAGTTTCATCTCTTCATCATAAATGACAATATGATCTCAAGTTGATTTGGATAATGGAAGAATTATGGGTAGAATCTTTCATCAGTCCATTCTGATTCATCAACACAGTTTCACTGATGATCCAGTAGAAAACCCAAACCCAGGATAGAGCGGTTGAGTGAATGTGGATTGTGTGGATGAGGCTCATTGTGTCAGAGACACTGTAGAAGGACAGAGTCCCTGCACTGTGGTCCACATACACTCCTATTTTACGACTGATATGTTGTACAGGGAGGCAAGTTTCTATCTTATTGTATCTGAATGAGTATCTGACAGGAGTGCATAAACTCCAGGACTGATCATTTTGTCCAAGCACATAATCTTTATTCTGTCCCTTCCTGCCAATGCTTTTATATGACACTGATATATTCACACAATTATGTGCACTCCACTCAATCTCCCAGTAACAGCGTCCACACACACTCTGTCTACACAACACCTGCCACCAGTAATCGAATCTGTCTGGAAGATCAGGATATGGATGCTTTGCACCAGTGACAGTCATCATTCTGTTGTTCTCAGACAGAAAGAGGTATTCATTCACTGTGTTTGGATCCACTGTAAACTGTTGGGAATCTCATAGAGACAAAGAATCAGGAATTATGAATTGGGGCTGTATTTACAAAACATTTAATCTTACCACTAAGGAATTGGGAAAAATTCTAAACTAATGCCTAACTGGGGCTTGACTTCATTGCTATGGATGATGTCATCAAACTAGATAACTGTGTCCACATTGATTGGCTGAGAGGTAATGGGTTTCTGTCAGTGATTTAATATAGAAATATTGTAGAATCATTATCAACCTCAGATATGTCTTTGAAAATATAATGAAAAAAATTAAAACAACTCGTAGAAACTTTATATGCCTGCTCTGTCCAATGTTAACCAAGATACATTTGAAAATAACCTAGATAAAACTAGAACAGTTCAAGTGTTTGTGTGGAAGCTGTTAGCATGTCAGGCTACTTGGCTCACAGACATGAAAATTATATCTATAGAAAGTATGGAATGTAATTTTTTTAAAACAAATATTCTTGTAGCCGTGTGAGGCACTTTTTATTATTGATGAATGCACGTTATTGGGCTTGTTTTGGACTGATTAAGAGAAACACCTGCCTATGCCATTTTAAAGCTTGGATAATGCTTAATATAGGGTCATTGAATGGGTAGAGAAAAGATCATTTTTATGTTTATTTGGTTTAATGCAATGTGTTTACCTGGTTTAAATAATAATAATAATAATAATAAAAAAAAAAAAAAAAAAATCGCTCTATTTTGCTCATATTGTATATTATTTTATATCCTCTAAGCCCCGTCTTTCTGAAACGGGTCGATTTTGACACAATTCACCGATGAAAATCATCGAGGTGTGCTCTGATTGGCCAGCTGTATCATGCGTTGTGATTGGCCGATTACTCTAAGCGCGTGTCAAAAATGTTATGCCCCTTACAATATGTGGAATCCCATCCTCCCGAGCAATTGACAGGTGATAATGTCAACCTTATCAATTTGAGCCCGAATCTGATCCAGAAAATGCAGAAGACCAAGCTGATCAGTCAATTCAGCCAGCGCGACTTGATCAAAACGTAGCAGATCGGTAAGGTTTTACTTTACAAATAACTATTACATCGTGTCTACACCTGACGCGACATTTGTCGCAACGCAACAGCAAAAGTCTGTGAACATATATAAATTATTTGAAATTTGTGTCAACGCGTCATAAATATAACGCAGCAGCAGTTTTATGTCCGACATTTGTTGTGTCGCGTCACGCCGCTCGCGTCCGGTGTAGACACGTTGTTACATTTAACAGCTGACTAACATTATATGTAATCACTTCAACATACTGTAAGTACGACATTATAAGAACTTTCAACACTGTATTTATTTTATCATTAACTGAAGAAATATAATACTTTAAAAGCATACTGTTGTATTTTTACCATTTCTGTTTAGGTGCAAATGTACAAATGTAACCAAATGCCTAGCGAAGCTGAGCATGTCTGCTGCTTGGAAATAGTTTTTATTTTGAATTTATGTATTACACATGTTATTTATGTATTCACATATTTTATTTGTAACTGTTTTGAGTACATTATAAATTGTTCAGATTTAGAGAAAGGAATGCCCTCTTTCTTTGCGTATTCCTTTGGGCGGTGTTAGGCAAATCGTCACCACATGCTGACCTAGATACTTGGGGGTGTGTTCGACCAAGTCGTTTTAGGGGGGTGTGGCAGACTCCTAACTTTAATAAAGAATATCTCTTTGAATTTGAGTCTTCAGTCTTTGCAACTTTACAGATCTTCTTTATGCGCCAAGAGCTTGTAACAGTCCAAAGAGAAAGGAAAACTTGAAAACACATTCAATGACCCCTTTAATATAACTCCGACTGGATTTATCTGAAAGAAGTCATATACACCTTGGAGGCCTGGAGAGTGAGTGAATAATAGGCTACTTTTCATTTTTGGGTGAACTATCCCTTTAAAGGTGCTTTTCTCTGTAAAGTTGCATGACTGTACTGCAAAGTCAGCATAATCAACTTCATCTTTGCAGCCAACATTGATAAAAAAAAAACACTAGTTTATTAATAAATTAAAATATCCTTACTTTTTTAGGAGCTGGTTTTAACAATAAAATGCTTTATGAAATACATTTAGAGCTACGATTTTTTTAAAAAAGACATGCGTGTTTTTAAGCCGTTTATGTTTAATAAGCCGAAAACGCATTTGGTCATGTAAACGCGGTAACCATTTTCTTTTATCAGAGTAAGATCATAAACAACATAAGCATAAACTGGTCGACACAGGTATTTTTTTGCCTCTTAACCCGATCTTGTGCGGCATGTAAATGCAATAAACGGCTTTCTGTCGGCTTATTGAAGTGCGCATGTGTGACAGGAACATGCAGTAAAGAAAGAAGGAAATATATCACATTTCATGACTCAGAAAATGATAAAAAGCGTTCTCATCTCATGCAGCAGCATAAGTAAAAGTGGTTCAGTCAAAACGCTGCATTTATAAATGCATGAGAGGATAATATGAGCTGTAAGTTTCACGCTGACATGTTGCAAGCTTCATTTAACATCACAACTAAGTACTCAGAATCAGATATGCAAATTATTATATTTTGAAGTCACTCATGGGAAATAACCCGATTTATTAATAAAGTCATGTAAATGCAGTTTACTGATATGCATGTAAACGGGGAAACCTGGTTATTTTAATAAGCTGATATTTTTGAGTTATCAGCTTAACTTTTCTGTTAGTTACCTTCTTTGTGCATTTGTTGAGCACTTCTCCCATGACAGTAGGCGTGTTTCCTTTACGAATTTGCACAAAACTTTTGCGATATTTTCTAAATGTTGATAAAAAACTTGCGAAATGATGGTGTTTCCATTAACCATATTATGCGACTAAAACTCGTCCTCCCGTGATAAGTCATTAAAAAAAATTGTGACAGATATAGGTAGGCTTACTTATATCGCAGCCAACGCACTAGCCGTTTTTATTTTCAATCGGAGACGTAGGTGCGTTATACAAGCAGTAATGGCAGGGCAAGCCCCCTATACTTGGGAGCGGCCACGTAAGCGCTTGTTCTGGGAAGAAATAGAGCGTGATTTCATGGAGGACCTGTGGATTCAGAATTTCCGGATGAATGCATTTCGTAGTATATCCACTTTTTTTGAGCTGTGCAGTGCAATAGGGCCTCTTGTAGCACCTGCAGCATCATGCCCAAGGGAGCCAGTTTCCACAAATAAAGAATGATCATATGACTGTTCACATATATCATGTGACCTGGAAATAAGAAAAAAGCGTTTCCATTGGCGTTTTGCGAATTATTCCTTTTTCGCATTGTCTGAAAAACCATCTCAATGCGAGCATAAAAACTTTTTTGCAATATATGGGTGTTTTTTGCGAATTTGGCGCGTTTCCATTAGGTGTATTTTCAATTCGCAATTTCAAATGGCGCATTTTGAAAGGTAATGGAAATGCGGCTAGTAATGTGTAACAAGGACATCTTAACATAAAGCGTTAACCTATTCTTCTTCTAATTCTTCTTCTTGTATTATAAACACTTCTAAATTTGTTCCACCATCTCAAACACATAGGCCCAACGTTTTATTTTTTGTTAATGGAATTTGTATATTTTATATTTTTGATGATTAGTAAGTTTTACTTATGGATCAGTGTTTGTGTTTCTCTGTGGCTATCACTTGTTGCCAACAACAGTGGTGCATGGTACTAAATTTATATCGTCATTGATATTGTTGTCGTAATAACTACCAGAAAATGTTGTAATACTTTTTACTCCATATCGCCCATTCCTAGTCTGAAAATATCCAGACTGGAACACTACATGATGAAACAAAGGCTTCAAATAAACTCCATGATCATTGATCAGCCCCAAACATCCTGATTGGACCGGAAGAACATGAACACACTCAGAGGCTGCATTCGAAACCGCATACTCAATAAGTAGGTACTCATTTTCAAAAAGTAATTACTTAACGAGATTTGGCCGTAGAGTACCTACTCTTTTTGCGCTCATTAAGTATGAATTCACCGTCGCCATGTTGACGTTATCATGTGATCTATGACCTAATAAAGCGCAGCAACTTACTTATAAGGTATGAACGACAGGTGCACTGATTGCATCGCAAACCCGACCGTCATGAGGTCCTCCGCAGAGGAGCGTCTGACAGATGCTGGAAGGAGAAGACCATAAATGTAAATATCACTGTTTAAAAATTAAGATAACTATAGAATGAACTTATTCTACAACATTAGCACACTATAATGTTGATAAATAATACATTCTGATATAATTCTTAATTATATTTAGTAAAACAAGCAAAATGTTACAAACATACTCATTTGCTCGCCTACTGCTTTTTGCCTACTAAATAGTATGGAAGTATGTGGTTCCGAATGCAGCCAGAGTTTTTCTACTTGGGACTTACATAGTAGGAAGTAATTCCTGGTCCTGGGAACAATGTTGGTGAATGTGACTGTGGAAATCAATAGACATGAACAGTGAGATTCTCATGATCCTGCATCCATTCGTAAGACATTTCTTATGTGATGTTCTTCATAATATAAGATGATGGACTCGTTTCTGAGAGCAGATGAATTTCCAGGACTTTACCTCTGTCTGAGATCTTCTTGAGCTCATCTTTGCAGAAATCCTCCAGTTAGTCTCTTTGCTGACGGACAGATTCTCTCAGGTCATCAAAAGAAATGAAAGAAGCGAAGGTTTCTTCATTTACATCCATAGATTCAAGAGGCGCTGAGAGAGACTGGAAACTCTACAGAAAACCGAAATTAAAACTCATCAGCTCCACACTTCACCCAATAATCTGCAAGACTATCACCGAGTTATTCACAGAGTTGCAGATTCTAGTATTTGACACATACACTATATGTAAACTTTCTAGGAAATCGTTTGGATGATAAAACATCTGCTGTGAACATAAATGTGCATTGATGTACTTGAGCTGTTATATGGACATCATTGTAGGGTTGTAATAGATTTGCTTTGGAAAAGCAGCTCAAAGACTATGATTATTTGGAGCTATTACACTGAGTTGTAATTTTTGTTGGTGGTATTAGAGGGTGTATGATTATTTTGAGTGTATTTAAGTATGGTATTGATTATTTACAGGTGGCACAATGTTAGGTCAAACAAACGAACTTGCTGTGTCGAGCATACTGTGCAGGACTTGTAACAGTTGTACTTGAATTTAAATATTTTGTTTATATGAAGCTGAAGTTTGTTGTTTGCAATGCCAAATGTCAAATGGACAATAAATGTATTGTCATATCCAATTTTATCCCAAAGGTATGGACAATGTATTTATTTTTATTCAAGGCAGAAGCATGCATCAAAACCATGAGTCTTAAACCGTCTGCATCCCTACAACCATTATTTACAGGTCCTTCTCAAAAAATTAGCATATTGTGATAAAGTTCATTATTTTCTGTAATGTACTGATAAACATTAGACTTTCATATATTTTAGATTCATTACACACAACTCAAAGTAGTTCAAGCCTTTTATTGTTTTAATATTGATGATTTTGGCATACAGCTCATGAAAACCCAAAATTCCTATCTCAAAAAATTAGCATATTTCATCCGACCAATAAAAGAAAAGTTTTTTTAATACAAAAAAAGTCAACCTTCAAGTAATTATGTTCAGTTATGCACTCAATACTTGGTCGGGAATCCTTTTGCAGAAATGACTGCTTCAATGCGGCGTGGCATGGAGGCAATCAGCCTGTGGCACTGCTGAGGTGTTATGGAGGCCCAGGATGCTTCGATAGCGGCCTTAAGCTCATCCAGAGTGTTGGGTCTTGCGTCTCTCAACTTTCTCTTCACAATATCCCACAGATTCTCTATGGGGTTCAGGTCAGGAGAGTTGGCAGGCCAATTGAGCACAGTAATACCATGGTCAGTAAACCATTTACCAGTGGTTTTGGCACTGTGAGCAGGTGCCAGGTCGTGCTGAAAAATGAAATCTTCATCTCCATAAAGCTTTTCAGCAGATGGAAGCATGTAGTGCTCCAAAATCTCCTGATAGCTAGCTGCATTGACCCTGCCCTTGATAAAACACAGTGGACCAACACCAGCAGCTGACATGGCACCCCAGACCATCACTGACTGTGGGTACTTGACACTGGACTTCAGGCATTTTGGCATTTCCCTCTCCCCAGTCTTCCTCCAGACTCTGGCACCTTGATTTCCGAATGACATGCAAAATTTGCTTTCATCCGAAAAAAGTACTTTGGACCACTGAGCAACAGTCCAGTGCTGCTTCTCTGTAGCCCAGGTCAGGCGCTTCTGCCGCTGTTTCTGGTTCAAAAGTGGCTTGACCTGGGGAATGCGGCACCTGTAGCCCATTTCCTGCACACGCCTGTACACGGTGGCTCTGGATGTTTCTACTCCAGACTCAGTCCACTGCTTCCGCAGGTCCCCCAAGGTCTGGAATCGGTCCTTCTCCACAATCTTCCTCAGGGTCCGGTCACCTCTTCTCGTTGTGCAGTGTTTTCTGCCACACTTTTTCCTTCCCACAGACCTCTTGCTTGAGGGTGTCAATGATGGCCTTCTGGACAGCAGTCAGGTCGGCAGTCTTACCCATGATTGCGGTTTTGAGTAATGAACCAGGCTGGGAGTTTTTAAAAGCCTCAGGAATCTTTTGCAGGTGTTTAGAGTTAATTAGTTGATTCAGATGATTAGGTTAATAGCTTGTTTAGAGAACCTTTTCATGATATGCTAATTTTTTGAGATAGGAAATTTGGGTTTTCATGAGCTGTATGCCAAAATCATCAATATTAAAACAATAAAAGGCTTGAACTACTTCGAGTTGTGTGTAATGAATCTAAAATATATGAAAGTCTAATGTTTATCAGTACATTACAGAAAATAATGAACTTTATCACAATATGCTAATTTTTTGAGAAGGACCTGTATAAATTTAGAGTGGTTAGTGACAATGAAACTTCACAAGGACCCTCAAGACACTGTCAGGTATGGTTTGGTTTCTATACACTGAAGCATTGCTGCTGTACAGCCTCACTTCACATTTGGGGTCTTCATTGTTTACAGGCAAATAAAAATTTTAGGCAATTGTATCAGGCTTGAGGATCACCTGATCCATTTTTGATGGATGTTACTCAGAATCGGTGAACTCGACAGTACCGATTTCACCATGACGTAATAAACTAGAAGGAAAAATTGTAGTGTTTGCCAGCTAAATATGTCTTCCAGAATGATTTCTAAGTGATTTCCAGAGCTGACAGCCATTTGTAAGCGGTGTCTTTCTCAGAAAATGATCAGATGAGAGTCTGACACTCATAAAGTGTTTCTCTGTGAGTCTCATGTCACTGCAGGATCTGGCTTAAGTCTACTATGATCCTGCTCTTCTAAATCTCTGTTACCTGCAGGAACTGGATGTGATCCTTTGTCTGTGAAAGCTGCTCCAGCTCAGCATCTCTCTGCCTTAGATCATTGACCTCCTGCTTCAGTCGCTCAAGTCGTTCTTCAGCTCGACTCACTGCAGCCTTTTCCTGATCTCTGATCAGCTGTATCAGCTCAGAGCGTCTTCTCTTAAAGGAGCGGATGAGCTCAGTAAAGATCCTCTTGCTGTCCTGCACTGCTGTCTGTGCACAGTGCTGTTAGACACACATCACAATCACACAGTGAGCTTCTCCAAACTCACCTTATGAGACTCCACATCCTCTCTCAACTGCTGAAAATATTTTTCTTAATAATACATAATACATTTACACATTTAATAATATTTTTGCGCATGTGAAGGATGATTTATGTGGATCTTGGAACACAAGTAAAATACAAAGACTTGTTTACATCATGGATAAATTTAACAACCAAATGTTACATAGCAAAAAATGGAAACATTTGGATGTCGATGAAAGAGGCTTGTGAGCTTAATGCTGTTTAGCTTCGCTTTACTCATCTATTCATTTTAGCTCGTTTGTATTCTGTATTCAGCCTAATTTGTGTTTTACCTTGTAGTTGAATGCACAATTTTATAGCTAAACAGATCTGTAATAAATTTAAAGTATTTGTTGTAGATTAAGGAGAACTAAATAGGCTATAATGTTTATAAATGTTTCATTATATTTATTGGTATTTAATATACATACTGTATAAATGAATGCCATTGTTTGCAAATATAAGGTTAAACAGTGTTTTTAGAATAAGATAAATTTCTCTTTCATGAGTTTACTTCCTCTTTTTGGCCGGGTTTCATTTCTCCGTGCCATATACTCTAGGGGCAAGGCTTCTAAACCGGAGTGTTTTAGGGGTGTGGCAAAGGCCACTGCTGACCAAAAAGAACACAAAAGCTCATCTCACATCTGCCGAAAAATATCTTGATTATCCCCAAGACTTTGGGGCAAATATTCTGTGGACTGATGAGACAAAAGTTGAACTTTTTGGAAGGTGTGTGTCCCATTACATCTGGCGTAAAAACCAACCCAGCATTTCAGGAAAAGAACATACCAACAGTCAAATATGGTGGTGGTAGTGTGATAGTCTAGGGCTGCTTTGCAACTTTAGCACCTGGACGACTTGCCACAATTGATAAAACCATGAATTCTGCACTCTATCATAAAATCCTGGAGAATGTCTGGCTGAGCTCAAGCGCACTTGGTTTATGCAAGTCTACATCTGAATGGCTCAAGAAAAACAAAATGAGAGTTTTGGAGTGGCCAAGTCAAAGTCTTAAATCTGATTGAGATGCCGTGACATGACCTTGAACAGAAAACTTTAAATGTGGCTGAATTAAAACAATTCTGCTAAGAAGAGTGGGCCAAAATTCCTCTACGCCGTAAAAGATTCATTGACAGTTATCGCAAATGCTTGATTGCAGTCATTGTTGCAAAGGGTGGCACAACCAGTTATTAGATTTAGGGGGCAATTCGTTTTTCACGTAGTGCCAGGCAGTTGTGGACAGTTTTTTCCCTTAATAAATTAAATCATTATTTCAAAACTGCATTTTGTATTTATTCAGGTTATCTTTGTGTAATAGTGAAATTAGTTTGATGAACTGAGTAATTCAAGTGTGACAAATATGCAAAACATAAAAAATAAAAAAAACATGAAGGGGGCAACACCTTTTTCACAGCACAGTAACTCTTTCCAAACAAACAGCTGAGATGCTGAAAGAGTGGAATCTTTTGCCTGAAGAGAGAGACTGAAGATGGCAAGTTCCCCCTCCACTCCTGTAGCACAAATTGGGGGGGAAATAAGTAAAAAGTAATATAAAAAGTGTCTGTCTGTCTGTCTAAGACTCAAAGATGATACAATCATTTTATTTTGTCTGTCACAGCCCTTAAACTGAAAGCTGAAATTCCAGAACAGTCCAAGAACCTTACAGCATCCCAGCTGGAGTCATCTGAAGATGCAACATTTTTTTTGATGAATTAGAGCAGGAGTCATCGGAAGAAGTGTATAAAGAAACCAAAAAAGAAGAAATCAAAAAAGGCACAGTCCGGCATTTCTGTTGTTTCATGCATTTATTCCAGTAAGAACTCATGAGGAGTCCATTTTTCGGAACCAGAAAGTCCTCCAACTTGTCAAAAGTGTCTCAACAAAGGCGGGTGCCTATAAGAGCGTGGGTGTGGACCGCAATACCATTGTTGACCAAGCACCAATTGCAGAGCTGAGGGTCCTGAGGGCTGGTTTCAAAAAAGGGGACAGTCTGCAAAAAAAATTTATGGCTCAATGCATCTTGGAGCCAAATGCAAGTCTTCCGCATAATCCTCAGAAGCCCAATTCCATTATGCCAGTCCCAATTGGCTGGCAGACATGACGTTGCGTCAGGGACTGACTCCCTCTCTTTGGTATAAAAGAAGCGAAGCAAAATCATTATGATATTCAAAACAGTCTCTTCAAAACACCTCCTTGATGTGTGGAGCGAGGAAGACGGTGATCTGGGGAGACACCCCACTTAATGCTATCAGAGAACTGGGGTTATGCAAGTAACCTTTTGTTCTCTTTCAAGCATACGTTTCGGTGTTGCACTATGGGATATCCTAACTCTTGTATTGCCAGATAGCCTGTCTCAAAGTCTCCCGCCAACCCAAGTATAATAGGGCTGGTTAAGACAACACTCACAATCCCACGGCATGTGCAAACGTTTGAGCTGTAACATCCAGTTTATAAAACCTTGCAAATGTGTGCTGTGAGGACCAACTTGCCGCTTCATAGATATCTTGTATTGTATTACAAACAAAGTGCTGGACAGTTCTGAAATGGTCAACAATGTATCCAGAACTGAATCCTATAGAACACCTGTGGAGAGATCTCAAAACAGCAGTTGGGAGAAGGCATCCTTCCAATCTGGATGACCTTGAGCAGTCTGCAAAAGAAGAGTGCTCTAAAATTACACTAGAGGGGTGTAAGAAACTCATTAATGGTTACAGGAAGCAATTGATTTCAGCATTTTTTTTTCCAAAGGGGGGTGCTTCCAAATATTAAGTTAAGGGTGCCAATAATTTTGTCCAGTGCATTTTTTGGGGGTTCTGTGTGGAATAATATCAGATTTGACTTTCCTTTTCCGTTGTTTTTTTTTGTGTGTTGTTCCAATGCAAACAAAAATAAATAAATAAGAAAACATGTGAGTATCAAAACATTTGCAACTGCAACAATTTTCTGAGAGAAGGGTTGCAAGGGTGCAAATATTTTTGGCCTTGACTGTAACAAAATCCGCATCCATTGATACTTCATGTTGCCTCAACATATAGGCCTACTGTCATATCAGCCAGCCCTAATAAAGGCTGTCAATGTCTTGCAAACATAAAGGTTCAATTTTAAATCTTATCAGAATACATTTTCATAAAATCAGGTTCTCTATTTTAGTGTCACTATGTTACCGTGATGTTATCTCCATTTTGCCAGCTGCCTATTGACATGATCAATGTGTACCCTGCTGAAAGGGGATTCAGTTGCAGTCTGGACATATAAATGAAGTCAGTGATAAACTTGTGGCACTTAGACAATCCATTCCCGCTGTGTTTGCTAGAAAGCCACATTGCCCGGAAGAAAAAGACTGGTGGAAGGCAACAGAACTTAGCTAGTTTTGCTGTTCTCTGATATATAAAGGGCAAACTGGCAATCATTCCTTTAAAAAGCCAGACATTTTTGCTCTCATTGATGCGGAATGCTGCGAAGTAGTTTGATTGTTTGAACCGGGAGAGCATGAGCCAAGTATGTTGCTTTGTCATTCTATGTTCACCTGGAGCCACTCTTTAAGGAGCCTTGTAATTTCCAGGATTGTTGGCATTTATAAAACCCATCTTGGCCACACAGTTATAAAGAAGCTGTCTGTACAGAAAGGCATTTGTTGTAAAGGATAACGGCAATCTAAACATGTATGTACACGTCTTTTACATTTTTATGTATGTTTATTTTAGAGTCACAGAGGACTGCTTTGCTATTGTAAAATTTGATCAGGAAAACACTGTGGAAACAGTGCCTTCAACATGGCAGCTGAAAAACAAAATAGGTGGTAAGCTAACTACTACATGCATTAATTCATTGATTCATCGAGATTTGGCAGCATCAAAGATGACTGAGATTAGTTTGAAGATCTCTTGTAGTATACCAACAAATAAAGCACAGCATTATTAAATGGTAAAAACATTGTAATTTATTGTGTAGTTTGATTTTGTATTTATTATTACAAGCCGTTTTCTGCTATTGGCCATGCAAAAATGTGACCATTAAAAGTTAAAAAAGGAGTAATCCCGGACAAGGAGTCTTGGATACAATACAGAGTGTCTGTTTTCGGATATGCAAATATTCACATATTTATAATATGTTGTTAGGATACATTTTAATTCTTAAAAAAGACAAAAGTGTGAGCAGCACGCATGCATGTCATCATAGTTTTAAAATATGCATTTGTATATGTACTTTCTGAATGATGCCATAGGTTCATCAGTCAATAAGTATTTGATGTCTGCATTTACATCTGCAAGATGTATTTTTTAGAGTGTTTGCTCATCTGCAATACGTCTATAGGATGTTTTATATCAGATGTCAAATGGACATTTATTAGATGTCTTTAAGATGTTTAGTCTTTAGAATAAAATGTAAAACTGACATCTTATAGACATCTATCAGATGTTTGTATACAGATGCTTTCCAGATCAAGCGATCTTTAACAGACATCTTGCAGACGTATGTGCGCTATCTGGGTCTTTTCTCCCTGAGCACAGGAAATCCACTGAAGGTTATCTCACTTAGGAAGATGCCTGCAGCATCTTCACCCACAGAAAAAAAAACTTACTAGAGAAGTGTTAAGTGTGATATACTTCTGTAAATAAATAGTCTACTATTTAAATTCACGTCTCGCACATAATTGAATTTTATTCTAACACAGGTTTTCTTCCAACTGAAAATGTATGGACACAGGCAGAGTGAAAACTGGTTTTCTTTTTCTGATCAGGAAGGGTAGTGATTTCAAAACATTTCACCAGGTTCTAATTTGATTTTGGATTCTGTAAACACGTTAGGCTACAAAAACTGCCACTGTTTGGCGGGAAAATAAAGAAGGCCTGGAAGACTCTGAGCCAGAGGATTGCAATGCCCCTGAAGACAACACAGGGTTGGAAGAGGAGTACCAGGAATCGGAGGACTGTGAAGAGGCAGATGCAGATTAAAACTTCAGTTCTAAAAATGGACAAATAACCTCCACAGGGGCCAGGAGTCGACAAGAGTAACTTCACGAGTTACAAAGCTGACACCTGGACCCAACAATGTATGTTCTCATGTAGAGGACATAAAGTCAACTTTAATTATTTTTTCCATCAAGCTTCCAAAGCGTGAAAGTGACAAGCTGGCACCAAATTTTTGGGATCATCGGAATTTATGGGTTGAGCCCCAGTCCAGACATAACAGTTCATGAGTGCCTGGTGCAATTTTGAGGTCAATGCTTGTTCAAGCAGTACATGTAATACAGTACTTAGTAAGCCAGCGAATGGAATAAAAATCTGGGCAGTGTGTGATGCCAAAACAAGTTATGCGTGGAACATGCAAGTTTACACCGGCAAGCCTCGAGATGGACAGCTAGAGAGGATGAATCAGCGCATGCGTGTGGTCCTTGATTAGACCACTGGACTCCAGAGGCACAGTTAAGTGTGGCAATTTCTTTATTTCTTAAGCCCTTGGCCAGGAGCTCCTGAAAAGGAAAATGACCATGGTTGGCATAGTTCGCAAAAACAAACCTGACCTCCCACCCGCTCTTCTGACAACAAGAGACATGGCTGTTTTCCTCTCTTTTTGCATTCACTGAGACACACAGTCTTGTGTCATATTACCCCAAAAGGCATAGAAATGTGCTGCTCATGAGCTTGTCACAAGGATGTCAGAATCAGTGACAGGGAGCACAAGATGTCAGAGGTCATCTTGGAAAGGCAGAGTTGTAAAGGTGGAGTTGAAATGTTGTGATTTGATACATTATTTTGTTAATTTTCAAAGTTGGTAATAGAGTGTTTCCTCTTTTACCAGTAGATACACTAATTTATGTGTATGTGCTTGAAATATTGCAGATGATTGCAAGCTACAGCTACAGAGAAAAATGTGTCCGGTGTGTCCATGGGCCAAGAATACGAAAACTGACAAGTTCACAAACTGCAAAAGAGCCATTTGTGATGCTCACACAGTGTTCTTACAGTGTTCAGAAAGTGATGAAAAATATATTTGATTATCACTCGTCACTCCTGTTTATTGGTTTTATTCACATATTATTTATTTAATTTCTTGTACATTCTAAAGTTAATTCTTTTGTTTACACTTTATACATTATTAATTGTATTATTTTTACTTTATGAAATTAATTTTTACACATTAATATCAATAATATTCAACTACAATATGACTCTTAAGTCATATTGTGCATACAAATCCAAGATGGCGGCGCGGTCAGACGCAGCGGCTACTCCGGGTCCAAATAACGTTGCTTTTATGTCTTTTAATGTTGTCTTTTCGTCTCAAAATAGTGTCAGTTTACCGGTAATTCATAAGGAAATAACTCCAAAATACATATACGATCGCCAAAGCCTTTTGGAAATCGGCAATGCATACAACCACCAACTCTCACCAGCGGCTACAGAGAAGCTCCAAGGCTTTTGTTTACTGCAAAAGCCGAACCCCGAGACCGCGGCCTCACCTACTGACGCCACCCACACAAAGCGGAGGCGCCGGCGGTGTGAGAGGGGACGTAAGCGCGGAGGTGTACGAGCTAGGCTAAGGGCTAACCCCACCAAACCGGCTCTTCCAACACTCATGCTCTCCAATGTTCGCTCGCTGGAAAATAAACTGGACTTAATCCAACTCAGTCGCTCTACACTGCATGAGGAAAGGAATTGGTGTGCGTTTGTTTTCACGGAAACATGGCTGAACAACAACACCCCGGACTCCGCCATTCAGCTGCACGGGCTGACCTGCTACCGAGCGGACAGAGATACAACACTGTCTGGTAAGACTTGCGGGGGAGGCCTGTGTGTTTACATCAACAAGGAATGGTGTAACAATGCTGTGTTAGTGTCAAAACACTGCTCTTCGCTGGTGGAATTTATGTTTGTGAAGTGTCGACCATTCTATCTGCCGCGGGAGTTCACGGCCATTGTTATTGTCGCGGTTTACATCCCGCCGTGTGCAAACGCCAAGGACGTGCTTCGCGAGCTGTACAGAGCCATCAGCGAACAACAAACAAATAACCCAGATGGCTTTTTCATTATAGCCGGTGACTTTAATCATGCAAACTTAAAGACTGTTTTACCAAAGTTCTACCAACATGTGAACTTTGCAACAAGGGGAAACAACACTCTAGACTTGGTTTACACAACAGAAAAAAAAATGCATACAAAGCCGAACCCCGCCCCCACCTCGGATACTCGGACCACATCTCTGTTATGCTAATTCCAGCAACTTTATGAAACTTGCCAAACCGGTTCAAAAACAGATCACAGTATGGCCAGATGATGCTACCTCTGCACTACAGGACTGCTTTCAGTGCACAGACTGGAACATGTTCAGAGAGGCGGCCACCTACAACAACCACACAGACCTGCATGAATACACTGAAACAGTGACTGCTTACATCAAAAAGTGCATTGATGATGTGACAGTCACCAAGACCATCACCACACGTGCAAACCAGAAACCATGGATGACAGCTGAGGTTCGTGGGCTGCTCAAGACCAGAGATGATGCGTTCAGATCAGGAGACAAAGCAGCCTTCAAAACAGCAAGAGCCAATCTGTCCCATGGCATCAATAAAGCAAAACGCTTGTATGCACAAAAAATAAATAATCAATTTACTGACAGCAAAGACACGCTGAGTCTGTGGCAAGCCATCAAGACCATCACTGATTACAAGCCCCTGCCACAGGCCTGCGATGAAGACACATCCCTTTTATTCACGGTTTGAAATGCAGAATGACACACCTGCACAAAAACTGCCCACACCTCCCAACGACCAGGTGCTCTGTCTGTCTCCAGCCGTGGTAAGAAAAACCCTATCTAGGATTAACCCACGCAAGGCTGCGGGTCCAGACAACATACCTGGCCGTGTACTGAGAGACTGTGCTTGCACAGCTGACAGATGTCCTAACCGACATCTTTAACACCTCGCTGAGCCAGGCAGTCGTCCCCACATGTTTCAAATCCACCTCCATAATCCCAGTGCCAAAAAAGTCACCAGTGTCCTGTCTGAATGACTACCGTCCCATAGCACTGACCCCAATCATGATGAAGTGCTTTGAGAGGTTAGTCATGCACCACATCAAATCCAGTCTTCCCAACACACTTGACCCGCTCCAGTTTGCATACCGTCCAAACCGCTCCACGGACGATGCGATTTCCTCCACCCTACACCTGGCTCTTACCCACTTAGAAAACAAAGACTCTTATGTTAGAATGCTGTTTATTGACTTCAGCTCAGCATTCAATACAATAATCCCACAACAGCTCATCAACAAACTAAACGTTCTGGGCCTTAACACCTCTATTTGCAATTGGATTCTGGACTTTTTAACTGGAAGACCTCAGTCAGTCCGTGTCGGCCGCAACACCTCCAGCACTACCACTTTGCTGATGACACAACTGTGGTAGGTCTCATCAGCAACAACGATGAAACATCCTACAGAAAGGAAGTGGCACAGCTGGTCGAATGGTGTGGTGCAAACAACCTGTCCCTCAATGTGAGTAAGACAAAGGAGGTTGTGATGGACTTCAGGAGGAATTCTGTTGACCACCCCCCACTGACCATCGACAGCTCGACTGTGGAGAGAGTCAGCAGCACTAAATTTCTGGGGGTGCACATAACAGAAGACCTCACCTGGACCACAAACATTACATCACTCTCCAAGAAAGCGCAACAGCGACTCCACTTCCTGCGCCGACTTAAAAGAGCAAGTCTCTCTCCACCCATCCTCAACACATTCTACAGGGGTGCCATTGAGAGCGTACTGACCAGCTGCATCACTGTCTGGTATGGGAACTGCAGTGCTGCTGACCGCAAGACCCTCCAGCGGACAGTGAACACAGCTGCAAAGATCATCGGTGCCCCTCTCCCCTTTATTCTGGACATTTTCCTTGAACGATGCTCCGGTAAAGCCGCCAGTATCGTGAAGGACCCCACCCATCCCTCCCACAGTCTCTTCCAGCTCCTGCCATCAGGAAGACGGTACTGGAGCATCAAAGCCCGCTCTGCTGGGCTACTCAACAGCTTCTTCCCCCAGGATGTGAGAGCCCTCAATTCCAACCACCTCACCCCCCTCTTATCCACAAAGTAGACTGCTGAAAAACTCAAAACACTGCAATTGAGAGTGTGCTACACACATGTGAACGGGCTGAACAAACCACCTGTAGAAACACTCTATTCTTTCTACATGCACCAGACACTTTCTTATTAACGATTCATGTTATAAGGACCTGAATGTTTACTTGCACCACAAATAAAATTGCACTATTTGGTTCCTAACCCTAAATACCTCTTTTGCACAATACCATGCACAGTTATTATGTAAAGTACTTATGTAGTCTGTCTTATGTTTTGTGTATATAGTCAATTATTTATAGTACATGTGTAGTTAGATTAGCGCTTTCAGTAGGTTAGCTATGTATAGGTTTAAAAATTGTTCCTATGTCTAGTGTTGTATGTTTATATTTGTTTATTTATGTAGTACTGTGGTCCTGCGAGACACAACATTTCGTTCCACTGTATGTCCACACATGTAGCGGAATGACAATAAAGCTCAACTTGAACTTGACTTGAACTTGTCCTTTAGGTGTCTTATGTTGCATTTCCTGTCAAATTTCTTTGCCATTTTGTAAAAACACATTTCAAAATGCATCAATAACTAGAAAAATGTCAAATAGTCGACTTTTTGTAATGATTATATATACATAAATTCACAAAAACATACCACAAAATTTGTGATAGGAGTAGTTTCCACATCCAGAAACATGAATGGCTCTCTATGGCCCTCTGCTGGTCAAAACAATTTCTTTCTTAAACTGTAATCCTTTTAGGTTTATCTCTAACCATCAGATGGCAGAATCCTACACCTTATACCTAGATCAATATCCAGAAACAACTTTAATTAAATTTAGATCATCATTTAAGTATTTTTTTTTTTCAAAAAAATGTAATATTTACAGAGGTTGGTAGAGTAGCCAAAAATTGTACTCAAGTAAAAGTACAAGTACTTATATAAGTAATTACTCAAGTATGAGTAAAAGTAACAATCCTAATAGTTACTTGAGTAAGAGCAAAAAAAGTATCCATGAAAAATCTACTTAAGTACTAGTTACTTTATGTGTGTGTGTTTGTGTGTGGGTGAGGGAAAAATTATTTGATCCCCTGCTGATTTTGTATGTTTGCCCCCTGACAAAGAAATGCTAAGTCTATCATTTTAATGGAAAGTTTATTTGAACAGTGAGAAACAGAGTAACAAAAAAAAAAAATAATAATAATAAAATAAAAATAACAATCCAGAAATCCAGAAAAATGCATTAAAAAACAGTTATAAATTGATTTGGATTTTTAAAAAATTCTAAATTTAAAATAAAAACAGTGAAATGAGAGATTAAATGCTGCTCATATATATATGAAAACTACCATATAGTTGTGATTAAAGTATAGTAAATAATAATGCTTGTCTGCAACAGAATTGATAGTACCAAAACATGAGGTACAAAAATAGTCATAAAATAATAAATTACATAGCCTGAATTGGCATGATTCATTTTAAGGGGTCTTCATTTCATGGGTATTTAAAAAATGTTGATTAAAGATCAGGATGAGCAAGTGACAAAGGCTTGGCAAGATTTGATGTGTGCGTCCTGTGGCAACACATCATTTATAGCAGTGCTTGGATACAAGTGTATCCAAGAATTCACCTTTATCATCGGTTTTGTATACAAAAACAATGCCATATTTCACTTCTACTGTTTTCTTTGTTTACTAGTTTTGAGCGCATTAATGGAGTTTCATCTGTTCGATGATTCATTGTGTTATTCTGTTGTCACATTTACCTTTTTTGCAGCAATTGGGGAAGCACTGCCGTCTATAGGTAAACTTTGGAACAGCAGCAGAATTGATCAAAATGAAAGAATCGAATCTTTGCATTCTTTCTGTAATTTGTTGTTGTTTAACTTAATGTTATTATTAATTAATGTATTTTCTTGATTTGGTAACAATCCATAATGACTGCCTATAGCCTAGTGCATAAAACTTTAGTCTCGTAGCTACCATATCAGAAGCTGCAATTAAAAAAAAAAAAAAAAAAAAACTTGTGGATCTCTTGTGTCTCAGCTGTCTACTACTTTGGATTGTCTGATCATATGGCAATTGTTTTTGATCTTTGCTAACCTGGTGCCAACATCTCCTCTTCTCGTATTGTGACGTTTGTGTTCTGGGGTTGTTCCACCAGCTTTTAAAATTGCTGCAGTTACCCCAGTACCAAAGAACACAAACACTGATTACGAAGACCTTTATAATTTTCGTCCCATATTCAATCTTCCTTTTCTTGCTAAGATTCTGAAGCGAGTGGCTGCTTCTCAGTTAATTTCTCATTTAACTGAAAACAATCTTCTCGAGCCTTTGCAATCTGGCTTCTGTAAATTCTATAGTACTGAGCAGCACTGGTCAAGGTTACTAAGGAGTTGTTAATTGCTTCAGATTCTGGTTATCTTTCAATTTTGATCCTTCTTGATCTCAGTGCCGCTTTCGACACCACAGATCATTCGGTTTTAATTACTCATCTAGAAACTGTTTTTGGGGTCTCTGATATTGCACTTAATTGGTTTAAGTTCTACCTCTCTGATCGTAAGCTATTTGTTTCCATGGGTGGATTTAGGTCTAAAATTGGTGTTGTGCAATCTGGAGTCCCTCAGGGATCAATTCTGGGCCCCTTACTTTTTAACATTTACATTTTTCCACTGGGTCAGCTGTTGAGATCTCTTGGTCTAAAATTTCAACTTTATGTAGACAACAAATCAACAGGCACAATGTCATCAGGTTTAGTGTGTATGTAAATCTATTTCCACATGTATTTCTAAGATAAAAAGAATGGATGTCACTCAATTTTCTTAATTGTCTTAACAGTGAAAAAAACAAGGTTATGCTCATTGGTTCACCCCACCAATTACGTAAAGCTGGGTCGATTACTTTATCTGTTGATGGTTCAATTATGGAGTTTAAAACAAAACTAAAGAATTTGGGGGTCATTTTTGATTCAAATCTAACATTTGAGCCGCATGTTCAAAACACTGTTAAAACATCTTTTTTTCATCTTAGAAATATTCCCAGATTACGTCCAATGCTCCCTGTCAGGTACAGGGTTGATTTTAAAATTTTGATGCTTACTTACAAGGCTTTACATGGGTTGGCTTTTAATTCCTTATACTCCAACACGTGACTTTCGCTCATCTGATACTGGTCTTTTAACGGTTCCATTAACCCATTTAAGACTGACGGGTGATAGGGCTTTTTCTTCATTAGCTCCAAAACTATGGAATTCTTTACCAATTGAGATAAGGCAAGCTGAAACTCTTAGCATTTTTAAATCTCACCTTAAAACACTTTTTTTCTAGGGTAGCTTTTAAATTGAACATTTTATTTTTGCTTATTGAATCTTTTTTATATGGTGTATTGTTTTATTTGTTTTTGTAAAGTGCTTTGAGATCTACATTTAAAGGTGCTATAGAAAAAGGGCTTGAGGCATACAAGTATGTCAGAGGGACCTTCAACTTGGGGTTGTGTCACCCATCCACAATAAGAAGATGGTACAGCAACATTGGAGGAGATCATTGATTTAGTGAAGAGATACTAACCTCTTCTCAAACCAAAGCACCTGCAGAACAGGCCGATGGACAAGAGACACTCTGTGCACTAATGATGGATGAAATGTCCAGTATGAAGCACATCAAGTGGCACCATGCAAAGAATGTGCTTAATAAATGAAGGCATACCAATGGCAACGAAGTTACTGGAACTGATGGCTGTCTGCATTCATACTAAAAATGGCATGTATACATCCAAAAACAAAAAAACAACAACCATGACCTGCATGAGAAACCGTCATCAAATAGTGAACAAAAGGACAGCACATTGCCACAATTCTCTCAAACTACATTTTAACAGTACAGAAATATTTCAAACCTTTTTGTGTTCATAAAGTAGTTAAAAACATAACCTTAAAGTGTACAATGTGTTTCTACCATGGCAGTGAAACATGGAAAAAGGACTTATGCACAAACATGGTTTATATCCACCTTACTTTTCCCATAAAAGTGGGCATGTGGGAATTTAATATGCCTCGCTTCCGATGTCACCCACATCCAGCCGCTGTACAAAACAGCTTTTTTTACCGTGCCCAACATTTAAAAAAAAACAGGTTTTCGTATAGGATCCGTAAACCAATCTTCTGAAATCCAGGCATGAACGAATAAGGAAAAACCTTTTTGGTTTTTGGCTTTTCATAAAGTTTTTTTTTCAGACTAGTGGAAAGAAAACATCCAAAAGATGCTGTTAAGTGTTTCTTTTATAACACTATTTGTCAATAAATTTCAATTACAATGCATATTTTTAAAGGGCGTTTTCTCTAAATGAGTTTCTTTCTTCTACACTGAGCCATAAATCTCCACTTCAGTAGCACACCAAACTTGACATCTTTATTCCGGTCTATATCCTGAAGGTTTTTACAGAGGGATTTGATCATATATAATTGGTTGATTACATACAACATTTTATTCCCCCCAAAATTGCAAAAATGTATTGTCTTCTGTCTGAGTATCTAGAATGATAAAGTGAGATTCCCTCTGTAAAAATATTTGATTCTAATAATGTGACCCTGGACCACAAAACCAGTCACGAGTTGCTGGGGTATATTTGTAGCAATAGCCAAAAATACATTGTATGTGTCAAAATTATTGATTTTTATTTCACGCCAAAAATCATTAGGATATTAAGTAAAGATCATGTTCCATTAAGATGTTTTGTAAATTTCTTACTGTAAATATATAACAACATTTTTGATAAGATACATTGCTAAGAACATAATTTGGACAACTTTAAAGGTGATTTCTCTCTCTCTCTTTCTCTCTCACTATATATATATATATATATATATATATATATATATTTTTTTTTTTTTTTTCACCCTCAGATTCCAGATTTTCAAATAGTTGTATCTCGGCCTATCACAACAGACCATACCCCAATGGAAAGCTTATTTATTCAACTTTCAGATGATGTATGAATGTCAATTTTGGGGAAAAAAATGACACTTATGACTGGTTTTGTGGTCCAGGGTCACGTGTCAAAAATATTAAACACGATTTTTGAAACTTCATCCAGTGTTTAGATTTGTGTACTATAAATCTATGCAAATTATTGCATATTTCATTAAATGATGACACATTTGCATATTTAAACTTAACATTTTAGAAAACTTGTAATACAAAAAAAAAAAATGTTTGCAATTATCAGTGTAATCAATCAACTGGGTAAGTTAGGCGATAACTGTTAGGTTTTTTTTTTCTACCCTATTCACCTGCAGTGTCTCGCCTTGGGAAGCCCATGGTATTATAACTTTCATGGTGTCTCTTACTGAAATATGTAGAGAAAACCCATGAAAGAATTACATTATTTAAAAAAAATCTACATTTTATACATTTTATAAATATTTTGGACTTATTTTGATTACATGAAATGGTTGCAATAGTTATTTTTACCACAACAAAACTCTGTAAAACCGATAGCAAAATGAACTTTTTTTTTATTATACTGATCACAATTAAAAGAGTGAATGTGCAGGTGATTTTTGAAATTGCTAATTTTTCTAAATCTCATACCACATTCAGAACACTAATTTAGTTCTGGCGTGAAGCTCTCCAAGCGGTTCATGCGTTTGGTTATCGTTTCCTTTATGGTTGAAACACTGTGCACACTGTTGGCAGACAAAAGCGCTCTGGTGTGTGCTCTCATGTGGACGTTGAGGTTTCCTTTACCAGTGAAACTCTTTCCACACAGTTCGCATGTGTACGGCTTCTCTCCGGTGTGGATTCTCATGTGGACATTAAGAGCTTGTTTATGTGTAAAACCCCTTCCACACTGAGGACATACATACGGCTTCTCTCCAGTGTGAGTTCTCACATGACATTCAAGGCTTCCTTTTCGAACGAAACATTTTCCACACTGTTTGCAGGTATAAGGGTTTTCTCCAGTGTGAGTTTGCATGTGCCTATATAGGTTTCCTATTTGGCTGAAGCTTATTCCACATTCAGGACATAAGTACGGCTTTTCTCCGGTGTGGATTTTCATGTGTGAACTAAGGTTTCTTTTCCTGTAAAAGCTTTTTCCACACTGTTGGCAGGTGAAAGAGCTCCCTTCAGCGTGAATTGTCAAGTGGACTTTAAGGTTTTCTTTTCTGTGAAAACTGTTCCCACAATGTTGGCAGGTGAAAGCACCCCTTTCAGTGTGACTTGTCCTGTGGACCTTAAGTTGCGCTTTTTCAGTGAAGCTCTTGTCGCACAGCTTGCAGGTGTAAGGATTCTCTCCGGAGTGAAGTTTCATGTGCCTGTTAAAGCTTCCTAGCTGAGTGAAACTGCTTCCACACTGTTGGCAGGCGTAAGGCCTGTCTTTGGTGTGAACACTCGTGTGGTTTTTAAGGGACACTTTTTGAGCGAAACTCTTTCCACACTCTTGGCATGTATAAGGCTTCTCTCCAGTGTGAACTCTCATGTGGACTTTAAAGTTTCCATGTTGACTGAAACTCCTTCCACACTGTTGGCAGGTGAAATGACTTTTATTTACGGTCTTTTGGGCTGTTTTTTGTGAGGACGTCTTTTCAGTCTGTGTGTGTCTAGTTATGAAAGCATGCTGTTTCTCATACTGATCTTTCTTTTCGATTTCATTCAATACTTCACTCTGCTCTTTCAGTGCCATGAGGTCTGGGGCGGAAAAAACACAAATACAAGTTAGCCACAGTTTAAAGTACATAAAGCAACAATCATCACAAAATATTAAAAATGAACAAAAACAGTGTCCTAAAACATTTCTCAGTCAGGATTTAGGCAATATATTACATTATATTATAGTATATTATATTATATCTGCATCTGATTGTGAAAAAAATTCTTATTACATCTTTAAACAACAAACCACACCATTCTTTGAATTGCTTAAGAATTATGTATGTTTGTGGACAAGCATTAGCATGGTTTATGTCCTATCTATTCAACTGCTACCACAAGTGGACATAAACGGGTAAAACATTTTTTTTTCTGCCTTTTGATGTCAAAATCTGAATGCAAATCATTTTTATAGAATACTGTCAAAGATGCCATTTGAAGAAATACTATGGATAAACTGCTATGTGTCAGGTGTCGTGTATGGGAGGACAAACGAGGAGTACGAGGTCAAGCTCAGATACAAAACAAGTCTTTTAATAATTAAATCCACAAATGTTAAATCCAACAGGAGACGGGCAAGGAGACACGCACACAACGACGAGAACGGACAATCAAACAATGAACAGAATACAACTTAAATAGGGTGGTAACGAGACACAGACAGGTGATCGTGATTAACTACTAATGACTAAATTAGGGGTGGAGACAGGAACGTGACCAAACTAAAACAGGACTGAACCAACAGAAAACACTACAAAAAGAGTCCCAAAACCTGACACTATGATTACTTTTAAAGCATAATTTAGATTTTTATTCTACACAATATTCATATAGGCTGTTCATAAGGGATGTGTCATATTTGCCCTACAGTTACAGCATGACATTTATTACATAACATTTATTTATTTATTATTATTATTATTATTATTATTATTTTTTATCACAATTCAGAATTTTATTCCTTGCAAATGCAAGTTTATATCTCCTAATTCTGACTTTATAACTTGACTTAATAAAACTAGTGAGTTTGTTAATTCTGAGGGAGCAGAAGTGTGGGATATAAACTCACGGGGAGGAAAAGTGAAAATTACAAGTTGTTTTTCCTTATTAGGCAAAATTTTGAGATATAAAATCAAATTCATCTTTTGTTATTCTTTTATTAAATGGCTCCATAGACTGCCACTTGAACCGACCAGCAAAAACGTCATCCCTGTTTCAGATCTTTAAGACTATCCAACGTCAATTTCGTTGAATAACAGTGGTTATCGCTGGGTGACAAGCTCTTGTAATATGCGGAGAACATTTTGAAAATGACATCAAATCAATATAATCTATAATCTTTTTAAATCAAAGTATTTTGTACCGAGCCTTGTGACGCACTTCCATTTTGAAATGTTACCGCTCAGTTCCAGTTATGTACATTTTTTGTGTGCTGTGATCATTTAGTTGAATTAAATGCCTGATAAAATGAGTTTGTGGGATGATTTCAAAATCCTACAAAATCCTTCATCAGACATATTCTGATGATTACAGTTTACCGAAACGTGAAGTTTTAATCCAACATACGACCTAAGAAAGCGGTGGCTGGTAATCATACGTGATTATTTCACCACAGGGTGTCAGTGCTCCGCGACACTGTAGATCTGATGAATAAGATCATCATGAACCTTTATTTACCTGTATTAATAATGTTTAGTCACTATTCTGTCATCATTTCACTGTATGTAGCCTAATGCCAAATTATGAATATTCAAAGTAGTCCCACTGCCAACATGTTACTGTTAAAACTATTTAAATGTTGTCGGCGCCGATAGCCTTGTGGGCAGTGCACCTACATACAGTGCCGTTGTGCTTCGGGCGTCCCGAGTTCGAATCCCGGCTCCAGGACCTTTGCCGACCCTACCCGCTTCTCTCTCTCCCACTTCGCTTCCTGTCTGAGCTGTCCTGTCATAATAAAGCCAAAAAGGCCAAAAATAAATCTTTAAAAAAAAAAAAAAAAAACACTATTTAAATGTTTAACATTGTTAAATAATGCAGTTACCCCACATTCATTCAGCCATTTTAAACAATGGAATAAACAGTAGGGGCTCAGCGTAAGAGCACCAATGCACACAAACAAATTAGTCATGGTTTTATTACAAATAAAACCAAAAAATTGCCATTTAAGTTAAACCATATAACCACAAATTAACTCGGGTTTTACTACAACGACCACAGTTTAACAATGGTAGGCTATTTGTAGTAAAAGTATTGTTATACAAATGGTAAAAACATGGCAGTTTTACTATAGTAATTTTCGCAAGGGTGTTTATCAGTCAAACCCATTTAAAATATGATCAGTAAAATAAAAATACTGTTCATAAGAATAAGGCAGGGTAGTGGGGGAATATATTTACATATTTATTATTCAGAATGTACATACAAAGTCCCTTTCAATGCATTTCTGTAGTCTTTGTGTACATGTGCTAAATGCTAACCAGAAACACCCAAGCCGTAACAAGTAGAACGAAGAAGTTGTGCAAGTAGTTAACTGGTCTAGATTCCCAAGTTAGTAGCGTGTATTAATAATATAAATGGGATAGGACGGCTAATAATTTTTTTATATTAAAATTTTATCAAAACAGAAATACTATTTATTGGCTCAAAAATATCAGCTAGTTCTGGTTTGCAGGTTTTTTACAGTTAAGAACCCAGATGCTATGTTTTGTTTGTCTATTGATAACGACATTTACAACATATGGCTCTTAGCAGTACTATAAAGTACTACTGTTACCACACTGTTTACAGCCACTTAATTTTTCCCATAAGAATGGGCATGACCATTTGTAAATTTAATATGTCTGGCTTCCAGCCTCATCCACATCCAGCCACTTTTATCTGTACAAAACAGCTTGTTTTGCTGCTTGATATTGCAAACTGATGTCTTACCATATTTAAAAATGTATTTTCTTAATTATGAACACAGTAGTTTGTAGTGCAAACAGTTTTACTGTTTACTGCACTTTGTTATTCTTTTTGTTAGTATAAGTCTCACACATTAGCAGAAAAAAGCTTACTTCCACATTGCAAAATAAGGTGTATATACACAGGCCTGATTTTACTGGCATTCAAATCAGGAACAATCCACATATAAAAAAGAAAAACATATTTGAAAATGCAGCACTTCCAAAAAAAAAACCTTCCCTTCTTTCTCTCCCTCTCGCTCTCTTTTTTGTGCTTAGTGGAGTGCCATGGGATTTTTATTTACATATCAAAACTGTGCCGCAGCAGAAAAAAGGTTGGGAAACACTGTTGTTGTCACAGGATTTGGGCTGCTTTTAAATTGTTGGAGTAGGTTAATTCTTCTCCTCATGGGTTAAATGTTTGAAATATTGCATAAATAGCATTTTACTGAAATTATTTTATTACAAAAAAAAAAAAAAAAAGAAAAGAAAAGAAAGGAAAAAAAGAAAGAAAACTATGAATTAATGAATCCTCCTTATTTACAGGATACTCTATAAAAAAAACCATTGCATGTTTGTCACTTTGGCAGTGTCTGCATGATGAAACTTAATTGGAAAATGCTTTTCTTACTTAGACTATGAAATAAAGATGCTGTTTCTACATAAGAGAAATTACAACATATTTAGTCTTTTCTATTACAGCTTCAAAAGAGACAAAACAATGTTGTTAAATCATAAAATTACCTCAGGTATAATTTTATGTTACACTGTTTGCTGTGTAAAGCTTCTCTTCATGTCAGTGTTCTTTTAAGCTACATCAATATTACTGTCATAATGGCAAATGATCTCCTCAGGTGTACTAGCAGTAGTATTTTTGTACATGTGATCTTAACTCTTTATTCTTATAAACTAATGATAACACTCATGAGACATATACAGAAATATCATTCATTTCTTTAGAGCTTGACATTTTTAATAAGGATCAAATGAGCGAGTTCAGCTTTGAGAATGAAAACCAACCTGTCTGCTCCTCAGTATCTTCATTTTTCACACAGAATATTTCTTCAATCTTCTTGTCTTCAATCTCCTCTTTAATAAACGTCATCTTTATAATAGTTTGTCACGTTCAAGAGTGTTTAAAATCTGTCTAAGATAAAAATAATGAACAGAAAGAAAATAAATCCAAAGTAAATCTCTGCGTGCATCTCTCTCAGCTCCCTAGGTCAGTAGTCAGTGCACTGGTAAGGGATTTAGCTCAGTTTCTCTCATCATTATTTGTCAATGACTTTGTGTTTACTATCAACTGATTCACGATAAAAGGAGTGAAATGAGACAGCAACAGCATGACGCAGCCTTATGAGGTCATATCACAACAGCAAAATAAAAGCATGCACATATAAATACATGTCAGAGGTATTTGAATGTTTTAATGACCGTTTTTGGCATTGTTTTTAAGAAAGCAGACACCATTTCAATAAGTAATTTACATTTATGATTTAATATTAAATAAACTTGATTATCCTGTGCAGAAAAAAAAATAGGAAAAAGTTTTTAAAAATTATCAAAATAATGTTTAATTTGTTTTGTTTTTTTTCTCTGTACATTATAGTGCTTAATGTTTAATGTTTTTTTTCTCTGAGCAAAAATACGTTTTATACATTTTTATGATGACTTACATAAGACCTCCACTAAAATGTTATTTAGTGTAGCAATACCTTTTTTTATACCAAATATCTCATACTTCTGGAAAGTGGAATGAAGCACTACGTTTTTACTTGTTACAGCAGCTTCCAGTTAAACTAAATGTTTAGCATATTTACAGAAAAGCTCACATCCAAGCCATTCCCTCTTTGAACTTTTGCCATCTGGCGGGTGCTACAGAGCCCCTAACGCCAGGACAACCAGGCACAAAAACATTTTTTTCCCCAGGCAATCCACCTCATGAACAGCTAAATGTTCGCCCAATATGTGAAATAAAAATATGTGCAATAACCTTCATCAATCATCAATAGCACAAATGTACATGCAACTTACTACTATTTTATATTCTCATCTTATTGTTATTTTTTATTGTCTGTGTTGTTGTTGTCTATGTACACTGGAAGCAAATGTCACAAAAACAAATTCCTTGTATGCGCAAGCATACTTGGCAATAAAGCTCTTTCTGATTCTGAGAAACGTGCTGGAATACAGATGGTAAATATCATATATTATGTTCATTATAATTATGTTTAGAATGAAACCATATTTAAAAAACACGATATTAATCATATATTATAAAATATCATTTGTTTTTACTACTGTAAATCTATATTAGATTGCTTTGTCTAAGGAAGAACTAGGGTTCAAATGGAAACTTCTTTTATATATATATATATATATATATATATATATAAAATATATATATATATATATATATATATATATAAAAATTTATTTAGTATTAATTTTAGTATTATTATTTTGGAAGTTTAAAAGTGTTGCATGATGAAGTTAATCGGTAATTCATGTTCAATTTGCATTGTAGGGATGACTATGAGCCATTTGTAGTTGCTTGTGACCAGAACACAAGCGGCCTGCTTAAGGCGTTTTTTGAGTCACGTAGAGTAGAGCATTTTTGAGTCTCCACATTCCATTATTTGCATCAGTTTTGGAGGACACCACTGTGGCAGTACAGTACAGCTTCAATTTAGATGGCACTGTGGTGCTGCTGTCTACTTCATGCATCAGAGCAGGAGTGCACTACTTGTTTGTAGGCAAAGTGGACGGCTTCAAGTTGCCCAACCATTGGCACATGCTAAAGAAACACTTTGATCTGTCCCTATATTCTGCCAGAGGGATGAATACACTTCGCAAATCGGTAAGGACTGTCCTGTCTTTTGTCAACGGCGAATATTTTCTTAATATTAGCTGTGTACCAACAACCCCCAACTAGGCCAATTCTATGTTCTGTTCAGAGGCAATGGCAACGGCCCACTCCATCGTCCTGATGAATGCTGTATACCAGGATTTAGCATTGCCAACTATACAGACGGCTAACATTAACAACCTGGGCAGAAGGAATATTTTGCATGGTGATTTATCTTGGAGCTGTTAAACCAGGCCATGGTGGTAGTGAACCATGATGTGGTTGACAATCACCAAGTTTGGACAGAAAGATGACCGCAAATTTGATTTGTGCAGCTTAGTGGACAAACAAGGAGTAATCAATGTGTCATACCACACGGCTTGCACCGTCCAAGCAACTGACTCATCTGTGGTTCTGTTGTGCTCATGCAGTGGGCTAAATGAGGTTGTGGGTACACGGGACACCTTGTTTCTTGTGTATTCTATGGCTGAAGCAGCTAATTTCCAAACCAATATTGACCACGTGCTATTGGATATTGACATAACACTGAGGCAGGTGCTACATGAAAATGGGTGCAAAAGTAAACTTCCTTCAGCTCTATGCCATGATACCACACTACCATGACTCTGTGATCAGAATTTATCTTGGAGCTGTTAAACAAGGCCATGGTGGCAATGAACCACGATGTGGACATGTACATTGTCTTGACAATCACCAAGTTTGGAAAGAAGGACAACTGCGAATTTGAATTGTGCAGCTTGGTGGACAAAGGAGGATTAATCAACGCATCATATCACACGGCTTGCAGCGTCCAAGCAATTGACCCATCTGTTGTGGTTACGCAGTGGGCTGCAGGAGGTCATGGGTACACGGGGCACCTTGTTTCCTGTCTATTCTATGTGTCATGAACTGTGCCGTTATGGCTCCCTCCTTTCGCCTCTGGAGGGAGCCTTCACTACTCTTATGGACCATTACACACTCCATTCTCTGAACTCTATCATGGACTCCATTCCCCATAATCCCTTTCTGTGACTCCTTACCCTTCACCCCTCACCTTTGTCAGCCATCTTGCTTATTACCCTCACAGTATAAACAGACCGGTTTTGCCACTGTTTGCCAAGTCTTGATTAGTTTCCCACTGTCAATTCAGAGCGTATTTTCCCGTGCTTGTTTTTCCTGTCTGTTCCCTGGTTTCCAGAGTCTCCTCCGCCTGCCTATCGACCCCTTGCCTGCCCTTGGATTACTCTGTTTGCTCGCTGCCAGCCCTAGACCCCCTCGCTCGGACTTTGACCCCCCCCCTTTGTTCGTCCTACGTTGTTCCTGTTTGTTCCTGCCTGTCTGACCACGATTACAGTTTCTAATAAAGCTTTGCATATGGATCCAACTGTCTCAGTCCCCTTCGTCACACTATGGCTGAAGCAGCTAATTTCCAAACCAATATTGAACACATGCCGTTCTCCTGACTCTTCTACTCTGCAACACCCAGTCAGTAGAGTAATTACTGTGTGACCTGCACATCAAAAAACACAGACGGATGATCCTGACAAATGCAGAGAGGTATGTCGACTTCATAGATGATCTGACCCAGAATGCTGTGACCAGAACCTGCATGAGGCCCAAAGTTTCATTATCCCTTTGACAATCGAAACTACAGCTTCCGTGCTCATTTCTGTGATTCTTCAAATAACACAACGTTTCTGCAGTTAGCCTGAGGAAGAAGCGGATAGCTTCGAAACGCATTTGCAGACAGCGCAATGTAGGGATTCCGACAGAGATTAGTTACAGAGAAACTGAAATGGTGACAGTGTTAGAGAGATTCAACGCCAGAAATACACAATGACAGCGTGTGAGATTCACATCCAAAACAGTGGGCGAAGAACAACGCATACTCACCAGAAACAAAATGGCACGTTTACGTGCCAGCAGTTTCCCTGCTGGGAGATGGAGTGAAACGATGTATGCTCCACACAGTTCAGATGCAGCATAGTCAGAATCAGTGGATAAATAATGATAATCAAGAGGATTATCATTATTCTAATGATTATGTATATCAACCTAGATATATAAATAATAGATCCAGATTCTTTGATGACAGTGATAGAGTATCATGAAGACCGAATGGCCGTGGTTTTGGACAGGAAGTCTATTTTTAAGTCTAAGAGATTGTTATTTTGATAAACAAGCTGACTTCAAATTTTTTGTGGAGTCACAATCTAGACAGAGCAAACAGACAATGAATAGAGGGGTCCAAGGAGACAGAATTCTGAAAGAACGCCCATTAAATGTATGACTTAATCAGGTTTGTGCATCATTTGGAAAAAGTCAACACTAAAGTTTTGGATAATGCTCCAGGTACTTTCAAAAGTCTCACCAAAACTGCTCAAAGCAGCCATGCCCAATCCGAATGTTAGAACATTACTGGAGAGTAATGCTAAAAAATTGGGCTTACACCACACAGCAGATTTTAGAGGAACTTTATGCAAAACTGATTGATGCCACAATAACAGATTTGAAAGAGACAACTGATCAGTCTAATTGGCATTCGGCTTTTGAAACAGCCCAAAAATGGCCTGAAAGGAACTTTAGGGGCTGCATTGATAAAGATGTGCACACTAGAAAAAAAGAGATTCATTCAGAAAAATCTGTTACCGTATCATACAAACCGGCGGGACAAAAGCTTATATACACTTGCTGCACGTCTTATAAAATGTTAAAAAAATTTCAGTATGTTTGAGAAGTGCAGACATATGGATAAATTTGACGACGTAAGAGAGAACTTAATTCGGTCATGTTTTCTGAGTGCAGACAACAACGTATACACACAGAAAGCATGCCTCACAGTCTTTCGCATTGCATGAACTGAGAAATACACACAATGATCTTGAATTGTCCTTTTTGATGAATATTCATGTAAACACAGACAATTATGTCTTAAATGAACGTAAACAGTAGGGAGAAAGTGTATTAGTACATTGCATCCATTGTATTCGTGCTTTTCATTTAGCTGCTATTGTCCGAATCACAGATGTTAACCAAGCAACAAAAGAAAGACAGAAAACCACACTGCTCGACTCTTCATTTACGCAGCCCTAAAGATTAATCTAAATTAATTTATAGAAATAAATATGTCTGTTTGAAAGAATGAAGAATATGGTAAACAAGTTACTATAAAGAATGCATAAACTGCCTATATAACCATTGATATTTAATTGAAAAGAAGACCATGTTCTTGAGAAGTGGTTTTATTTCATTTTAATATTAAGGCATGTTGTGTATCACCACAGTTAAATTGTGTTTGGAAATTTTAGAGAAAACCTTAAATCCATTCTTTGCACTATAACTAAACCCATCAGATCTTACTAAATTTGCTGTAGATTTAGTTGTCTAAAATCTTATGATATTATGATATTTAGTCAAAAGACTACGACTAAAACTAAATAAACATTTGCGGTCAACATTAACACTGGTTGTAAGGCCCAAAAAGGGTATCACGCTTGTCCAAGTTCAAACTTCTCCTAGAGGGGGGACTCTGATGTTGGACCCCCCCTGGTCGGAGGGGTGTCTGGTCGTTTGATGAGGAGTTTCCCCTGCCATTATACCCTCTCCGGTGAGGGCTCTGTCACCCCATCCACAGCAAGTGGAGAAGCTTGAGGCTTGGCAGAACAATCTGTAAGTGTACCTGAGACTGACCAACCCTTTCCCAACTTGAGGTTCAACGCTGACACTGAATCCAGTGCTGCACACACCTCAGACATCTCAGCTATTGTGGGAGCTCAAAAAGTCCAACGATTACCATCACTCATGAGATTGATGACTTCTCCCATACTTCTTTCTGAGGAGTCTGAGGATGTGGAGCTTTCCTTATTATTAGGGGAGTCATTATCAGTCATCAGATCCATGTTGAGGATCCCAGCGTTTAATATTCCTGAATTACAAATTGACAGTTTTCCGGGTGCGAATCAGCATGCTGGTAACTTGGTAGAGAAAGCAACCATAGCCTGTGATCCTGACTAAGGTTCAAAGGTGCTTTACAGTTACTAATAAAGAAATCATTAGAGCCTACAGACTGGCGAGGACACGCATCCCTCACACGGAAATTGTTGTTCCAGGGGTGAATTTTAGTGACCAGCTTCCTTTAGAAGAACAGAACATTCTGGTTGAAATCAATGAATTTATTAAAACCAATTTGAACTTTTTAGATCCACTGCCCTTGGCCCAATTCCAGGTCGAGAATGATATGGTGCATTGGACATCCACAACAGCAAGGGCCATGTTGGAACACTGGGCCAAATCGTTAAACTGGCCACGTGCTACAACTCAGACAGTCAAGATAAGCTCATGATTAACTTGTCTTTGCTCGAAATGATGATTGGTAGCAGAGGCAGTGCTTCCAAGAGGCCTTTCTTTCATTCCTACTCCTAGGAAAGTTAAAACTCAAAAATTAGAATTATTACCGGAAGTTCAGAAATATCATAGGAGATTAAGACTAGAGGTGGTCTTTGAGGTTAAAATGAACCCAAAAGAAAGAGCCCCATTTGTTCATGGCTCTGACTGGACACCAGCCTTATCAAGCTTACTTCCACAAATCACATCAATTTTGAAAGCAGATATGTATGCATATAGTAAGCTCAATTGGGGACGTTTAGAAAAACAGAAGTTAACCAACAGAGAAAGAAGACCCATCAGGGCTTTGAAAAATAATGACCAGATTGTCATAAAACCAGCAGATAAAGGGAATGCAGTGGTCCTAATAAATAGGGAGGATTACATTTGGGAAGGACAGAGGCAGCTAGAGGTGAAGGACCACTACAGCCCTCTACCAGCCCCTATTATTCCAAACACAATGTTGGAAATTAAGAATATTCTTGAAAAAAATGTGTGAAGAAAAGGTAATCAGTAATCATACTATCAAACACATAATATTTGGCTGGTTCGGGCACTTCTAGACCCAGGAGATTTTATCTCTTGCCAAAAAAATTCATAAAGAACCAGAAAAGAGCAAGCCATTTAAGATTTCCACCAGGACGGCCTATTGTCTCCGACTGTGAAACTGAGTCCTACCACACGGCAGAGTTTATAGAGCATTTCCTAGGTACAATATCACAAAAGCATCCAAGTTATTTAAAGGATACATATGACTTCATCCAAAAGACCAATACTCTCTTTGTTCCCAATGATATCTTCCTTTTTACTACTGATATAGATAGTTTATATACCAATATTGATACGGAGGCTGGAATGAGGGCTGTAGAGGAGTGTATCTGGAGATATCCGGATCTCAAGAGGCCTGATAAATATATTTTGCAACTTTTACATATTAATCTCACAAAGAATGATTCTGAATTCGATTCTAAGTTTTATTTGCAAACAAAAGGTACAGTGATGGGCAAAAAATTGGCCCAATCCTACGCAAATATATTCATGGCCTCTTGGGAGCACACGGCCTTGGCTTCCTTCTTTTTAAAGCCTTTCTCTTACTTCCACGTCCTTGACGATATCTGGGGAATTTGGACCCATGGTCTACAGGACTTTAAGGCTTTCACAGACCATTTAAACACTCATCAAAAATCCATCACAATTAAATTTGAAATAAATGCTAATTCAGTCAACGTTTTAGATGTAACTTATAAAGGTCCAAAATTTGAGGAACTCAATCAATTCGACTACAAAGTGTACTTCAAGCCAACTGACACACATTGCCTATTACACAAAGACAGTTTCCACCCAAAACATATGTTTAGAGGCATTTTAAAAATCATAATTATATAGACTTTATAGAATTTGCTCCCAGGAAACTGAATTTAAAGAGGCAGTCAAAATTCTCTTCTAAGCCTTGAAGAAAAGGAAATATTCCAGAGGGTATCTTAGAAAATCCTTGAGAGACTTCATTCAATTTATCACCAAGTCACCACAATCTAAAAATAAGGAACCACAAAATTCACCCACTAAAGATACAATTATTCCTCTTGTTTCCTTTTACTCGCAACAAAATATCCAAATGAATAAAAGTACGAAGGAAAATTTCACCAAATTTTTGGACTCTACTAATTTTCTACAGAGACAAACCAATTGCGGCCTATAAAAGGAATCCCAATCTTTTGGATACTTTGGTGTGTAGTAAACCTAGCTCTTCAGAGCCCAAATCCAGATCTGGGGCATATAAAGATCTACCTATGATAAAAAAAAAAAAAAAAAAGTCCAAAGGGTCCAAAAGTGGCATGTCTTTAAGTGTTCAACTTGCATTTACCTCATTTAATCTCGTGTTGGAAATGTAAGAAACAATACGTTGGACAGACAAAGAACCAGTTGCTGTTAAATTTACCAACACAGTTACAACATTAAAAACAAAATAGAAAAGAGAAGGTATGGAGTTAAACACTTCATGTTACCTAAATTCTACCCCTAATGTTTAATTTTATAGAAATAAACTGAGCATCTAAAATTGTATAGTCATAATTCATAATTGAATTAAATATAGACAAAGGACAGGGTCCTAGGGAGCTTATAGGCTACAATTTATAGAATATACACACACATATATATACAGAGCTATATAGTTAAAGCGGTCAGTGGAAGTGTAGGCCTGTGCACAACCTGGACCCCTTTCATCATCGAACCATAGCACGCATGGACAACCCTAAATTTTACTACTAAAATAAACAAACATTTAACTTGCCTCAAACTTATAGTCTTTTACCAGTGCACCACAACACATGAAAGAAAAGGTAGACTTGTCAGAAATGTTTTATAATACAGTCATTTTTACTTAAAGGCCCGGTTTTATAGACAGGGCTAAGCCAGGATTAGCACATAGTTCAATTAGGAGATTTAAGCAGTTTTTATAAACGTGCCTTATAAAAAAAACATTACTGGTGTGCATCTTAAGAAAAAAGGCATTGATGTATTTTAAGATCAGTCAGTGCAAGTTTCTTTAAGTTGAAACGGCTCAGACTTACATTTTAGTCTAGGACTAGGCTTAAACCTTGTCTGTAAAACCGGGGGTAAATGTGAAACCTGAAGCCACCTAACCCTTGTAACCAACAGTGCTCCTACTCCCAACAACAAAAAACAACTCCGATAGCATACGTACATCTCAGAGACGTCTATTTGACGTCTGCATTTACATCTGCAAGACATCTATTGGACATTTCTCATCAGATGTCAAACAGACGTCTATTAGATGTCTTTAAGATGTTTATGATTTATAAAGTATGTAAAACTGACATCTTACAGATGTCTGCCAGACGTTTGTACACAGCAGATGCTTTCCAGATCAAGAGATCTTCAACAGACATATTCCAGACGTACGTGTGCTATCTGGGAAGTTGATTGTCCATGTTTTTTACTTTACACATTCAGCAGTTGCCAATTAAAATATTTATGTATATAAATTTCCAACCTGATGTGAAGCATGTCATTTTAAATTTTCTTGGTTCACTTTCATATACAGTAACATTTTCACAGTTTGAATTCAGTTTTTAACTTTGCATATTTTTTTCCTTTTAGTTATTTAGACATGGGGGCAGCAACAGCACTTCGAGGCATTGTTATGGTGTACTTGCACAAAGTAACGCCTTTAAAACAAGAAAACAAGCGTCCATACTTTGAGGACACTCTTCAAGAAAAGCACAAAATAAGAAGGGTATAGATCTTTAAACCGAAGCTGCAAGCACAATTTCACCAAACTCACATATAATGATGACACATGATCACACCACTTTAGAGCGCATCACCTGAGAAATTGTTGGTGCCACTGTACACCTCATAAACATCTGCCCAAAACAACACATCATTTTAGATATCCCAACATCAGCAACACACATTCACTGCAATGAAATACATTATATAAGTCCTCGATTTTACAAACGTACACATATGGAAACCTCACAAATAAAGCAGTGACATCAAAACGGTAAACTGAAAACCATCTCATAACATCCATCACTGACATGCCACCAAAAGCAACCCAAGATCTGGTCATTGATTCTCTATTAACACTTCCCTCAATGAACAACAATCACAATCCAGAACAATTTCATCACTGGTCTCTCACCCTGCGACATCCAACACTCCATAGACATCAGTATTAAAAAAAAAAATCATAGTCACACCTCCACAATTTACTGCACTTTCACAAACCACTGATAATTGGGACAATTGGGAAGATTTCCCTTTTTGAAATGCATTTCTCTGGATTTTTTACCAATAAAATTATAGACTGATCATTTTTTCAGGGGATCAAATATTTTTTTTCCTCACTACAAGTCACTGACTTTGCAAAAACACACCTTGAGAGTCTAAATCATGTATTACACAATGAAGCCTATTAGATTGCAGAATAATCACTGATTAAAATGGGGATGTGCCACTTACTGACGGTTTTAGTGTCATCTTTGACAGGCCAAAACCAGTACAAAAACACATTCACAGAATAAAATGTAATCACTATTATTGACAAAAATTCCTTTAACAACTTGGAGCTGAACATGCTCAAAAATGTCCATTCTCTTTAATATTAGTGTTTTTTATTACCTTAATTTTATGTATGTCTACAGTATTTGTGCTTTCTGTACGAGAAGCTCCTAACACCAAGACAAATTCCTTGTGTGTGTAAACACACTTGACAATAATGCTCTTTCTGATTCTGAAATGATATACATCTTCTCATAAAAGCAGTTTATTCAATTAATGTCTCAACCCCAGTGTATTTAAAGAAACTACACATTAATCAACATTTTGTTTTTGTGAAGAAATATCTGACTGGCGTACACTCTGTACTGTGTATAGTTTTCTATAGGAAATGTTTTAGGTATACATTACAAATGGCACATTTGTGACCTTGGACTACAAAACCAGCCTTAAGTCGCTGGGATATATTTGTAACAATAGCCAAAAATACAGTGTATGGGTCAAAATGATCGATTTTTCTTTTATGCCAAAAATCATTAGGATATTACGTAAAGATCATGTTCCATGAAGATATTTTGTAAATGTCCTACTGTACATATATCAAAACTTAATTTTTGATAAGTAATATGCATTGCTAAGAACTTAATTTGGACAACTTTAAAGGCGATTTTCTCAATATTTTAATTTATTTATTTTGCACCCTCAGATTCCTGATTTTAAATAGTTGTATTTCAGCCAAATATTGTCCAATCCTAACAAACCATACATCAATGGAAAGCTTATTTATTCAACTTTCATATATAAATCACAATTTCGAAAACATTCAAACTTATGACTGGTTTTGTGGTCCAGGTTCACATTTTACAAATAAGTGGAACATGAACAAATACTATATTAACAATACACAAACCTTACATTAAGACTAATTTTATATTAGTGTTTAGTGTAAGGCTGTGTCAGAAAATTTGATGCTGTTCCACTCAAACACCTCTGTTTTACATGTTGACATATAAATAAAGTCTGTCATGTCAAACCCTTTCTCTGATTTCATGCTGGACCTAAAAAAAAATACATTAATAACCCTACAAAACTGATGAACAAATCTGCAGGTATTGTTTTACACTAATGCTGACAGAAAAACTGCAATTACACACAAATTTAGCTTACAATTGCCTTTGCACAATTAATAACATTGCAACATGTCTGTTGGTTGTTGCATATGTGCTTGCATTTATGTTTTTGAATCATCTCTGCAGACCTAATAACGGTTCATTGTATAACAGTAAAATAAAGAGGCTCACAAGTTTATAATGTATTCAACCAAGAACTCAATACATGAACAACTCTGGCATGTTTTCATCAGCGTGTGTCTGTTTCATCTACTGGAAACGTTGGCGTGTGAACAGGACTTTTATTTTGGTACGATGCTGTGACGTCATACGTCTGCACTGCGCTCCTGCATCTGTTGTGATTCGGCTGGAAAATAGGTTTGTTTTTAAACATTTACATCGTTTGCATTAAGTTTTTACAGGCGATGTAAAGTTAATAAATTAATATGACTGTAACCGTTTGTCAGCTGAAACAGTTCAGTCTGTGAAACAGGTCATTTAGGTAATTAATTACCACTCTGACTGACTCCCTTACTAGTGTGCTGACTACTGAAGTAGGGAGCTGAATGAGATGCAACTCTGAGATTTAGTTTGGATTGTTTTTTCTTTAATTATTCTGATCTTTAGCATGACAAAGTGTGTAAACACAAAGAAAAAACTCTGACTGCTGAGATCCACACCGTTATAAAGATGGCATTTATTAAGGAAGAGAGTGAAGATGTGAAGATTGAAGAAACATACACAGTCAAATATGAAGATGAGGAACAAACAGGTTGGTTTTCACTCTCACAGAATACTTATTAAAATGCTGAGCTCCACAAGAATGCATGATATTTTTGAAGCATGTCCAGGGGTGTAAAATACTTGTGAAATTGAACTAAATTTGTATTTTACTGGAGTACAACTTAAACTTTTTGTACTTTCCCTTAAAAAAAACTTGTTCTTTTCACTCCTTACAGTTCAATTTTAACTTCAGAAGTACTTGTTAATTTTTTTGCATTTCATTTCTACCATCTTACATATCGTCGCTGTCGGGCGGAATCCTCGTATCTCCAAAACCGTCATTTTTCAGGAAATGAAAAAAACTGCATATTTTTTGAGTTATTAAATATTTTATCGTTAAAGTTGGTATTATACCATATATTGCTATCATACACTGTTGTGTACCAACATTAAGACAACATTTCCCCAAAATCATGTTTTATCGGAGATACGAGGTTTTATGACTTGGGAGCAGGGAGATACGAGATTACACCGTCATTGATAAGAATGGTACAGACACAGACTTCCCTGCTGCCAGCAGTGTTCATCAAAGTCTGCGGTCGCGTTGAGCCTTTTGACAAGAGAAAAGGCTTCAATAGTTAACCAAAGCTAACGACTGTGGTTACATACATTTTCCTAAACTCTATTTTAAACGTTAGAGCTATGAGTGATGCAATACCAAAATAAAGCGATAAACTGTCTAATAGGCGGAAATTAATCTGCAGGCAAACAAAGTCTGCGGTCGCATTGAGCCTTTTGCCAAGAGAAAAGGCTTCAATAGTTAACCAAAGCTAACGACTGTGGTTACATACATCTTCCTAAACTTTATTTTAAAGGTTTAAGAGCTATGATGCAATACAAAAAAACTGAGTCCGTCTTTTTTCCCCTTAATTCTCTTCCAGAACAGCTTATACTACTGTTTCAGCTATTAACATAGTTACGTTTTGTATGTAATGCCAAAGTGGTTATATTTCGTTTCGTTTTCTTATTAAGTTAATTTAGAAAAACTTTTGGAGCATTTTTTTGTTCGTTAAATATCAGTTTGTTTGTTTTTTGTTTTTTTTTACGAACAGCGGCCAGCGGAAGACTTTTGCCTTTTAAATCATTACGACTTGCATAAAATAAAATCTATAGATCTAAAACAGTTAAAGTAGCTATCGAACAATTTTAGTTTAAACATTAAACCTAGATAAATGTGCGCTATTATGTGAATATTGTTTTTGAAGAGGAGAAGCTGAAATCGCTTTGCAGGACATGAGGAGTCAGCGCGATCACATTTTTCAGCGAAAAGGCTACATGCCTCACAAACATGACAAATAAATAAATAAATAAATAAATAGAAAGCTTTAAATTATTACTTAACGAAATAAAACAAATCAGAAAAAAACGCTTTCATTATGTAATCCGGAAAGATGCTTTCCGTCCAAAGAAGAGATTGCGAGTCAGGGTCTTTGCGACATTATCTCAGAATACACTAGTTTATTAATGGATCATTCAAATATCTCCTTACTGTTTCCACCGACACATTCAATGCTGATTATTTTTGCCGGTGCTTTGTGACAAGAAGATGGAAGGGGACATATGCCCCGACGCTCCAGCGGAGTGAAGAAAAGGTGGAGATACGAGCTCTTCTCAGACAGTTGAAGTGTTCAAATGAGTTAAGAGATTTGCTCTCAAGCTATTTTCAACACTTTAGATTGGTTAATAATTTGTAAAAATTACAGATCCACGTGGGCACTGACCAATAGCATCGATTTGTGAAAAAATATGAAATTTACAAAATTTGGACATACGAGGTTTCCGCCCGACAGCGACGATATGTTAAATATGGTAAACGGTAGCTCAAACATGCACACTTGAAACGTGAGAACTAATGATCTTTGCGTTCACAAATCTGAGGAAAGTATCAAAAGTTTTTCCAAAAGAAAAAGGTTTATTCATTACTTTTGACAGTTTTGGATAAAAGCATCACATTTTTGGAATGCCATTCATGCATTAAACAAAAGCAACAGTCAAACAAGTCCATGTTTACATAGAAAAAAAACTATGGAAAAGCAGCGCGATCTAATTAGAAAACCTGTGAAGAACTACTACTGTATGTCTGACATTTCATGTTTGCATCATGGTGACAGTCTGAAAGCTGCTTTTCGGTTTTAAATGAAAATAGTTAATATACTATTTAACAGAACATTATTAATAATAATAGTAATATTCTACTGGTGTTACACCTTTAGCCATTTTTTATTTGATTTACTTCTCACTTTTGAATTTTTTTAAAGCATTTTCTTCAAAAGTTTAGTAGTTGTAATTTAGTTCATGTGTCATAAGTGCACGTGAGGAAAGCGCAATGTTCAAAACTTCTTTAGTAGTCGGCGCCGATAGCCTTGTGGGCAGTGCGCCGACATACAGTGCCATTGCGCTACCAGTGTCCCGAGTTCGAATCCTGGCTCGAGGACCTTTCCCGACCCTGTCCCTCTCTCTCTCCCACTTCACTTCCTGTCAACTTTGATCTGTCCTGTCTAATAAAGCAAAAAAAAAAACCCATCCAAAAATAAATCTTTAAAGAAAAAAAAAAAACTTCTTTAGTAATCTACAACATAGAATATCCACAAGGAACTCTCAAAACAACCTTAACACCCAAAGACTAGACTCTCAACTGAAAGGAACTTATAAAAGACACTGATTGCACACAGACAGGTGATGGTGATTACACTTAATGCAGACAGGAACTCCAAATAAGGGCACACAAGAGGGAGAGACCAAAACTGACAGTTCACAGGGGTGTGACATCATACATCTTTTCTGTAAAGTGATTTAACATTTACTAGGGCCGCTCAATTATGGCAAAAATCATAATCACGATTATATTGGTGAATATTGTAATCACGATTATTGAACATGACTATGAGTGGGTCCGGAACTTTATATGATTGATTCATTTAGAGATAGTAATACAATAGAAAAAAAGATGGTGAAAGGCAGAGGTCTTCAACCCTGTTCCTGGGGACCCACTATCCTGAAGAGTTTAGCTACAACCCTAATCAAACGCACCTGAAGCGGGCAATCAAGCTCCTCAAGACTGCTTGAAAATTGCAGGCAGGTGTGCTGAAGCCGGTTGCAAATAAACTTTCCAGGCAAGTGGGTCCCCAGGAGCAGGGTTGAAGACCTCTGGTGAAAGGTGTTTTTTAATGTAATTAATTGAATGAAAGAATTAAACATGTTTTGTTTCTTATAAAAACTACAAAAGTTCCTCCGTCAAGAACAGTGAGTGATTTTGTCTTTTGTTGTTTGATTAACATTAACTGCAAAGATGGCAGAAGGAATATTACTTGTGGCCGCTTTAAGAGCTGCACGGATCCAATACTGTTACACACGTATTTTCATTCTCAGATGTTTAAGTTAATTTGAGACATAACTGACGAAGGATTACACAAATAATCACCAAACACCGCATTTAGACATATATGTGCATGTATTTGACCGTTTAGGTCACATCTTAAGCTAAACGTTCTCTGTTTCGTCTCTGAGCTCAAACACAGAACAGCGCACATTCTTTTTTACGCTTTTAAAAACATGACTTCAAATAAATATTAATAAATCAAGCACGTCCCATTTTATCTAAGTCACGTTACATGAATTTATTGATTTGCATGTGAAATCAGGCTTTTATGGAGGAGCAAATGCTTGCTACTGGAAAGGGGCAGACTCTGGAGCAATAATCGTCTCAATTATTGTGTTTTCATAATCGTTTTAAGCTGAAATCGGAATCGAAACAAAATTTCGATTAATTGCACAGCCCCAGTGTTGGGAAGGTTACTTTGGAAATGTAATAGGTTACAGATTACAAATGACCCTATTCAAAATGTAATAAGTAGTGTAACTTTTTAGTTACTTTATAAAAGTAAAGTAACTGATTACATTTGATTACTTTTTGATTACTTTCAAGTTTCTAATGGATATTTCCAACTAAATAATTTCCAAACATTTATAACTTTCAGTTAACCTTACAGTAGTACTCAACTCTTGTTTACTGTTAGAATTTCAAAATCTTTCATCACTTGAATTAAGTTTATAATAATTAAATTTTTAAGCATAGCCACAACAAAGCCAGACTTCATAACAAAAAAAAAAAAAAACTACTGTTTTAGAAATCAAATCTTTGCATAGGTATGACAGGACACACTGGCAAGTAACAATGCCTTGAGAAAAATCTTAATCATGTACATAAACCCAAACAGGCAATAAACAAACAAATATTAAAACAGTTAATACATTTAAAACAATGGTGTCTCATAGCGGTCAATGCAATTAGGGAAAGAAATTAAATAAGTGTGTGTGTACACTCTTTATCCCTCCAAAAATCTCCAAAAACTGGGCAATAGAGTGACAGATAAAGTGTTCACACTGCACATCAGCCATTAACATTTTAACAGCTGGCAAACAAATTTTGCACTGAACTGCTATATTAGCACCCTTATCGGATTTCAGGATGAAATTATTTTTACATTTCCAGCACTGAAATGCATTTTTATCACTCGCCATGGTGGCAACTCTTAGACTGGTTATAGTAGCGTAAACTTACGGTGGCAAATGTGGATTAACGTAATTGGCAGACATGGTGCGCCGAAAATTCAAACCAAAGAACCAATCAAAAGCATAACCAATCGGAGAACCAATCAGAACAGCACCACTTGCAATTAGGCGCAACAAATTATTATTTATTATTATTAACAATTATTATTAACAAAAAATATTATTAAAAATTATTATTAACAATTTCTTTAAAAGTTTCAGATGTAACCCTATTTGTAATCTTTAACATTTTCATAAGTAACTAATTTAATTACAATTTTTTTCTCAGTAACTGTAACAAATTACTGTTACATTTATTTTGTAATTAAATTATGTAGCGCCGTTACATATAACTAGTTACTCCCCAACACTGCACAGCCCTAACATTTACATCACGTTGACAACTTCATGTGTGGTGCACTTGGAATACAAATGTCTTTAACTAAAGGGTTATTAAAGAAAAAATTACTTGAATTATGTGGGGCTTTTTTTAAGTTGACTAGTTAAAAATCGCAAATGGCCATGCGCTCTGCATGTGGATGTAACTACACTGGGCTGGAGCTAAGCTTTTTTTGCAGTTTTTTTCTCTTTTTTCTTGAC